>LPNX010926792.1:249650-375828 GCA_001517045.1 Pseudotsuga menziesii
ATTGTTCACGTGTTGCACAAGATTGACCCTTGTGGGGGTCCACACAGGGATCCGTCGAGCTTGAAAGTTTGTCCTCCTCTCTGTTAACCTAGACAACCACTGGTGCAACTCTATGTGGATACTACCAAAAAAAGGTTTCATAAGCATCACAAAAAACATACCTTTGTGAAAATTCACTTGCACTACACCGCGGATTGGCGTTCTCTTGCTGCGCAAATTTTGAACAGATCTCAGCAAACTAATCACTGATTTCCTTCACAAAGGGCCTCCAGAACATAGCCCTTCAGGTACAATGTAAACCCCTCTTGAGCAGGTACTGAGTTCAACCGGCAACGGAACCAATTTGTTGGGCAGTAGGGTAGACCCGGGTTTAATCCTTTAATGTCGCACCAACAAAAGACCCACAGAGTTGGCCCTTTCGGCAACAACCTGCGCGCAGGTTGCAGTCTCACCCGAAACAGCTATGGGGGTGTCGCAGAATCAGGTTTCTACAAGCAGAGAGGGGGATTACTGTACCTTAGCCTTTTAATAACCTTATTGATCAATAATTACAAAGCTTTACCATTCATTCACATACAACTTCGCAGATAAATAAACAGTCGTGACTTGCTCAACCCACTATAGGGAATTCACAGCGAAGCTAAATATTAGCAGCGATCTTAACTTATCAAATGTGAAAAGTTATTAATGCATAAAAGAAACAGGAACAGAAACAGTACAAGAAACCACAACACCGGATATAACGTGGTTCACCCCCAGGGAAGGGGCTACGTCCATAAACTGTGTTCTATTCAACTTGCTACAAAAACCACAGTTTGATCTGCGCACTCAGCTGCAGATCCTTTCAGTCCTTAAAAAGCCGCGCACACAGCAGCAGGCCCCTGCGCACACAGCTGCAGGTCTTTCCTCAATCTTCTTTACACAAACCCTCTGCGCACACAGCTGCAGAGGTCGTCCACGCACACAGCTGGGACTTAACCTTTCCTTACAAAATAAACCTTAGCTTCTCCTTAATATTTCTTTCATCATAAAAACCTAACCTATCTTCTTTACACAAGCGCTTATTTATACTGCGCATTTTTACAAAACCATGGTCTTAAACCATGGGCACCCAAAACCCTAAACCCTAGATTTCAACCAAGGGTTTATTACAAAAAAAGGAGTTTTAACTTCCCCCAACACCCCTAAGACTATTTTGACCCATAACTCCGCTTACCAACAGCCGCGAAGTTACCAAAACTAATAATCCTTAGGGTACGCGCCCCAACACCATCCAGTCTATTTTTAGTCACTAGCACCATTGGGTCCACTTGGCCTAATTAGGGAACATGTTCCAATTACTAAAGTGTGGGGAACACTAATTGAGGCCTATTTCCGGTGATTGCACTTGCATGCATCAGTTTAGGAGCCTCCTAGATCAATTCCTACAATTTAGGAGCCACTAGGAGCGTCGATACCAACCTTCATCAATTGAGTTCAGTTAGTGACTAGTCAAGCTGCGTTAGGAGTCAGTTACATTCAGTTCTAGTCCTATACATTCAGTTAGCACTAGGTTTTCATGGCTGCATGCAGGAGAGGCGCATTTCTCACCTACCATAGTCAATTATCCTCAGTCAACACTGAAGTAGACACTTGAGTTGTGTTTTAGAACTCCATTGAACTTCGGTAATGGTTTAGACAAGGTTAGTTAACTATTGAGTCCTCCAACAGTGATTTAGACAAGGTCTTAGTTACCTATAGTCAAGTAGATTCTAATCAATTTGAATTTCCTCATGTGGTGCGGCTATTTAAGTCATTGTACTTCATTGTAATTATTATCTAATTACCTTTTTTTAATTAATGAAAGCATTGACAGTTGCAGCCATTTTTGCATTGTTTCATTCTTCAATTACTAAGTAAATTGTGTGATCTATATTGTGAGCTGTGTGTTTTTCCATAGATCTATGTGCTCAATTTAATATGGTATCAGAGCCTTGGCGGACAAGGCACTTCTCCTCCTCAGATCTCCTACTGGATCATTTTTGAGTAAAATTGCTCCTTCCAGCTCTGCACCAGAAGCAGAAGGCTTACCACTTAATACCCCAAGTTAAGGAATTGTTTATCAAGCTTGCTTGATCAACTATGCTGGGTGTGATGAAAACCTAAAATGTACAAGCTGTTGACCTTGCGGTGCCCCTTTTGTGTTTTTCCAAGTAAAACTTTGGAATGGATTCATCAGTTCCTCTTCTCACCCTATTCACAAACTATTGAGAATGGAAGAAGAAGATGATTGCATCTTTGATGAGATGAGGTCTCTATGGGGTGTCTATTGGACTCAGTGAATAGTGTTTTAGTGAGAATGACTGGCTGAATGAATGTGAGACAAATTTTGGAACAATAGTACTGGGTCTTTCTCCCAGCTTGCACTACCTCAATAGATCTATTGAAGACCCAAAGGAACTTTGGACAAGATTGGACATAACCTTTGGAAAGATTTACGAGGATCATAATAGAACTTTGGAGAGAACATCCAGCACCATAAGCATTCTTGATCCAAAATTATTGGCCTCCACTCTCTCTAATGAAGTTGTTCAACATGAAGAAGAAGCAAAAGCTTCTACACAGTCAATTCGAATTGAAGGCAGTCTCCTTGCAGTGACTCCTTCTCCTGATGCTACAGAAGTTTATGAGATCTCTGATATCTCATATCCTCATATGGCTAAAATAGAAGAATACATTTGAATCTCTGATATTGAAGAAAAATACTACTGCACTTCCATGCAAACATTCATCGGTGATTTTCCTTTGAATTCTATGCAAAATTTTCCAATAATTGCTTCCAAAAGTGAAGAGGAATTTGATTTTTCTCTCTATAATGTTGTTGCTGGTGTGCAAATATGTAATGCCTTGGATATTTTGGAAGAAATATCAGATTACTAGAGTGATCCATTCGCTCCCCTTGATCTAGATCTTCCAGCAAATTCCTACAGGATTGCATGCACCAAAATTCAAAATTTTGAAGAAGAAGAAAGCTGTGCATCCACCATCTCGGTTGACCATTTCTTTGGATATGATATGATCTTATTTGGATCTGATCTGATATTTATTTTTTTAATATTTCAAATCATAATCTTTCAGTACTACTTGTAGATATTCTCATCAACGGTGTGAAGAAACAAGTATCACAAGTCTCCTACAAAACTGCTGCGAGGGATTTGATTTCATTTCACAGTTTTGGATCTGTTGTGAACATATTTAGATCTGATTTAATTTCTGATATGATATTATTTGGTTCATATTTTAAAATCCAAGAGCTTTCAGTCATGCATGTAGCTGCTCTCACCAATTCCGGTGTGAAAAATCAAGTACCACAATTTCTCTTCAAAACTGTTGTTGGGGATTTGGTGTTAGTTTCCTCTTATGAGGTTGCTGATATTTTATTTTGTGAATCATTATATATTTTTGAAGCTATGTTAGACTATGGAGCTCAAGCATTCACTCTCCATAGTCCCAGTTCTTCTCTACCATTGATCACATGCTCATCTCCTCACAGAACTAGTAAAGAGGAAAACATTTTGCATCTGCCTGAACACTTGCTCCTAACACTTGGGGCTGATTTTACCACTCATGGTTTGTTGTTCATGGCTGAAACATATCAGTTTCTTGAGTGTTCCTCACATGTTCTGAATCCTCAAGAACCTTTTCTCACTTATCAATTGATTTCAGTTGCTCTACATGGGTCCAGTCTTCATCTGGCAGCTGTCTATATTTTTTATTTAGTTGAGCAGATCATTCTTCTTCCAAAGAGGAAGATTCCTCTAGACATAATGATGGAGAGTTTCACATGCCAAGCCCCAGGATACCTGTGCACAGAAGAACCAGATTGATCCTAATTCTACCTGCTTAATTAAAGGGGGGGATTTTTTTCCCATGTGGTTTTTTCCCCAGCTCCTTGTATTGAGCAGTTACTTTACTTTACTTGATGTAATGGGTGACCTATGGTCTTAGTTACCAGGGCCCACAGATTGTCCAAGTTAGCATTCAAGGGGGGGTGTTAGGATTATTAATCCTCCCTTGTCCAATTTGGTCACATGTCTAAATCAGGAGTCATGTCTAAATCGGGAGTCCATCCAATCTATTTTTAGTCACTAGCACCATTGGGTCCACTTGGCCTAATTGGGGCACATGTTCTAGTTACTAAAGTGTGGGGAACACTAATTGAGGCCTACTTCTACTGATTGCACTTGCATGCATTAGTTTAAGAGCCTCCTAGATCAATTCCTACAATTTAGGAGCCACTGGGAGTGTTGATACAAACCTTCATCAGTTGAGTTCTGTTAGTGACTACTCAAGCTGAGTTAGGAGTCAGTTACATTCAGTTCTAGTCCTCTACATTCAGTTAGCACTAGGTTTGCATGGCTGCATGTAGGAGAGGCGCATTTCTGACCTACCATGGTCAGTTAGTGTTATAGTTGATTTTACCACACCAGGTGAATCACACTTGTATGGCCTTCCCCTATCCCTCTGCAGACTCCTTAGACCCCTTGGACCATTTTTTGTCTTTTGATGTTTCCTATACCATCCCTATAAACATGTGAAAATTGCTATACGCGACTTTTAAACCCCTTATCACGTATATACGTGGGTTTGACCCCTAAAACCACGTACATCAGGATGTGTACAAAATCCAAATCCTTTTGTAGTTTTCCTTGACATGGATCTTACTTACTTGTCTCCTGGCCTTCCATATGCCTTGAGATCGCTCAGATTCGACCTTTCATTACCCCATTGAAAAGCTATATAAGGAACTCTTTGGATACATTGAAGGCATAATAGAATTGAGAGAAAAGAAACTATAGTCGATTGTTGTCGGAACTTATGCTTGAGTCTGCATCCCTTTGTCCCTTGGATCACTTTGGTGTTCTTCCCAAGCTTGCCTTTTGCTTGTGAGCTTACTATCGAGAGATGGAGGATTGAGGTAGTGGAGGCCCAAGTGGGGGATTCAGTTTCTCCAATTCGCAGACGTGTCGACAGAGGTTGTATTCATTGTAATCTCTAATTTTATATTAATAGAAATATCTTTTCCTGTCCAATAATGTATGTTTGAATGAATATTTTATCCATGGATTATTTCAAATGCTTATACATTGTTGATTATATATGCTAGAGTAGATCTAACACCAATATATAGTATGTTTTTCTTGTTTACTTATTGTTGAGGAAGTGATTCATCAATTCAAGCTGAAGTTGGAAAGCTCATTGGGGATCTACTTCAACCGTCCAGAATAAGGTACAAGGTCTGATCCTTTAGTGTTAGATATTTGATTTCTCTTGCATATTGGAAAGGATTGATTTCTGGAGTCAAGTTGTCTGTTGTGGTGCCCCAAGCCATAAGAATTTCTCTCCGTAACAGTTAGCCTTAGTCAACACTGAAGTAGACACTTGAGTTGTGTTTTAGAAATCCGTTGAACTACGGTAATGGTTTAGACAAGGTCAATTAACTATTGAGTCCTCCGACAGTGATTTAGACAAGGTCTTAGTTACCTACAGTCAAGTAGAGCCTAATCAATTCAAATTTCCTCATGTGGATTCAAATTGCATGTGGCTATTTAAGCCATTGTACTTCACTGTAATTATTATCTAATTACCTTTTTTTATTAATGAAAGCATCAATAGTTGCAACCATTTTTGCACTATTTCATTCTTCAATTACTGAGTAAATTGTGTGATCTATCTTGTGAGTTATGTGTTTGTCCACATATCTATGTGCTCAATTTAATATCTGCCATAGCAGGTGAAAGTCAAAAAAAATTCACTACAGCGGGTGAAATTCAAAAAAAAAAACAAGGGCGCTACCCTCGACCTGCCCTGCAGTGGCCACAAGGGGGCAAGCCCCCTTGACCCCCGTTGTCCCTTTTAGACAGTCATTCTTTGGGAAAGAAAATTTTATGTTTTGACAAAGTTGTCAATGTATGATTTTTCCAAGTGAGGGTAAGTAATTATGCTTTGTATAAATGTTATGTAGCTAACAATTGTGTTACTAACACATTTTGCAGAATCATAGTCACCTTCAAGGGTAGTATTTCAAATAGTGCGGTTCGGTAAAGTAAGTTGTGGTTTAGCCATGAGAACCCATGATGGATATGATGCTCGAGACTCCTATGAGCATGCGCGAGATTCCATGGGGGAGAATGTCCGAGTTGGAAACGATGACATAGAGTCTAATAGAAGGAGATTCCAAGAGACACCGCTAGATATTATAGCCACCATGAGAAGCTTGATTAAAGCCCAGGGAGAGCAGCATCAGTTGAATGCTACTATGTTACAGAGTTTGATCGACTTGCAAAGAAAGATAGACTCTGGACATGGAACAGTAAAACTAGAAGGTAGTAAGAGTAGTACCAAATGAAGAAGAAGGACTTCTATTAGATCATCTAACTCAGAACAATCCAGTGGGGATTCAAGCTCTTCTTATCACAAGAGCAATAGAAAGAGGTGCCATAGCGATCACTCTTGAGATGAATTCAAGAAGGCTAAACCTCCTACGTTTGATGGTGAGGTAAACACTGGACAAGAGGCTGAAGCTTGGCTTCTTGGGATAAAGAAGTACTTCCAAGTTCAGGATTATTGAGGAAACATGAAGGCAAGGGTTTCCATATTCAATTTGAATGGAAGGGCATCCATTTGGTGGGAGCACTTCAAGCAATTAAAGAGGAACAATGAAAGGAGACTTAAGTGGAAATAGTTCAAGAAGTATTTCAAGCAGAAATACCTCTCTAACAGGTACTATGATGATAATATTAAAGAATTCCATGAGTTGAGATTGGGACAACAGACCATGGAAGAGTATGCAAATAAGTTCTTGGAATTTTTAAGTAATGTCAGGTACATCAAAGATGAAAAGGTAAAGATCCAGCATTTTCTGAGTGGATTGCCTCAGTCTTACAAAGACAAAATTGAGTTTTATGAACCTATAACTCTGGCAGAAGCAATAAGGAAGGCTAAGTACTGCTATGAGCAAAATAAATGAAAACCTGATTCCAACAAGACATGGAAGGACAAAAGGAATGAGAAGTCTGACCAAATGAAGAAAGGTTTCAAACCTTCTAACTTTTGGAATCAGCAGAAGCAACCGTCACAAGCTGAGAGGTAGCCAACCAAAGTGATGGGAGAAAATCCTAAAGAGCCACAGCAGAATAGAGGACCACTCCAATGTTGGAAATGTGGATGACCCCACATGTGCAGGAATTTTCCACTTGAGAAAGAGAATTCAAGGCCGGCTTACAATATTCAAGAGGTAGAAACAGTGGGTCAAGTAGCAAGGGTCGTCCCTAGGATTTATGCAACACTGGAGGACCGCCAAGCATATCACCAGTCAACTGTGGTTGAAGTTGCAGGTAAGATTGTTGAGCAATCTATTTTTATTTTTATTGACCCTAGTTCTACTCGTAGTTACATTACCCCTAGAGTAGTGGATACTTGTGCTTTCAAGAAAGTAAAGCATAGAAAATCTTGGTTAGTTCAACTAGCCACTGGAACTAAGAGAAAGGTTAGTGAAGTGGTAGAGAAATTTCCATTGATTATGAATGGATTGGTCACTTGTGTAGATATGAAACGTTATACCGCTTATGTTCTCATTGGAATGGATTGGTTAGAAGCTCACAAGGTAAATCTTGATTATTATAATAAGACCTTTGAGTGCTTGGACGAGGAAGGCAACTCAAGGATTGTGAAAGGCATTCCAAAGGTGATTTCTGTTAAGAATATTTTAGCAATGCAATTGAAGAAGTTCTGTAGGAAAGGTTGCTAGTTGTATGCAGCTCATATTTTGGATGCAACAGAGGATGAGAATCCTAGGTTGGAGGACTTTCATGTGTTGCAGGAATTCGGGGATGTGTTTTGTGATGAGATTCTAGGGCTTCCTCCAAAGAGGGACATTGATTTCACAATTGAACTTGTGCCTGGAGTAGCACCAGTGTCCAAGACACCCTACAGGATGAGTACACCAGAAATACTAGAGTTAAAGATGCAACTACAAGAGTTGTTAGATAAGAAGTATATCCAGTCGAGTGTTTCTTCGTGGGGAGCACCAGTTCTGTTTGTAAAGAAGAAAAATGGTACACTCAGGTTGTGTATTGATTACAGACAGTTGAACAAAGTCACTGTGAAGAACAAATATCTTTTGCCTAGGATTGATGACCTCTTTGATCAAATGAGAGGAGCAAAGGTGTTTCCAAGATTGACTTGAGGTCTGGTTATCATCAGGTAAGAATCAAGGATGAAGACATTCATAAGATAGCCTTTAGAACAAGGTATGGGCATTATGAGTTTGTAGTGGTACCATTTGGCCTCACAAATGCACCAGCTACATTTATGTGCCTTATAAATAGCGTCTTCAGCAGGTATTTAGGCAAGTTTGTTCTTGTTTTCCTTGACGACATTCTTATTTATTCTAAGAATGAGGAAGAGCATGAAGAGAATCTGAGATTGACATTGCAATTGCTTAGGGAGCATCAGTTGTATGCAAAGTTGAGCAAGTGTGACTTCTATAGAGATAGGATTCATTATTTGGGTCACATTATCTAATATCAGGGCATATCTGTAGACCCTGAGAAGATTGAAGACATTATTAATTGGCCTACTCCAAGAAATGTGACCGATGTAAGATATTTTATGGGACTTGTAGGATGTTACAGGAGATTCATTGAAGGATTCTCCAAGGTTTCACATCCAATCACTTCCTTGCAAAGGAAGGGTATAAAGTTTTAATGGACATTGAAGTGTGAAGAAAGCTTCCAGTGGTTGAAGAATCTTCTCACAATTGCATCGGTCTTGAAAGTTGCAAACCTAGAAAAAGATTTTGTGGTGTGTACTAATGCTGCAAACAAGGACTTGGAGGAGTTCTTATGAAGGACAACCACGTGATTTGTTATGAGTCAAGAAAGTTGAAGGAGCATGAGAAGAACTATGCCACTCATGATCTAGAGCTTGCATCCATAGTACATGCTCTCAAGATGTGGAGGAATTACTTGATGAGCAGAAGATTTGAGCTCAGGACAGACCATTGTGGTCAAAAGTACTTGTTTGATCAACCAATGTTAAATGCTAGGCAAACTAGATGGCTGGATTTTTTATGTGAGTTTGATTTTGAAATCAATCACATAATAGGAAAGGAGAACAAGACAGCTGATGCACTCAGCAGAAAAGTGCAGGAAATGCATGTGGCATCTCTTAGTATTTTCCAGTCAGATTTGAGGAAGCAGATTGTTAGTCATATTGCTAGAGATGAACTGTACGAGCAAGTAAAAGACAAATTGCAGCAGCAAAGCCTTGAGAAGAGGTATGAGAGATATAAATTGGAAGGAGATGGACTTCTTACTTATAAAGGCAGAATTTATATTCCAAATGTAGCAGATTTGAGGAGAGTTGTTATGGATGAGATCCATCAAGCTCCGTATTTTGGTCACCCAGGAAATCAGAAGACGATTACTACAGCCAGAAAGCAGTATTTTTGGACAGAAATGAAAAAGGACATGGCTGAATATATTTGAAGGTGCATGAAATGTCAGCAGGTGAAGGTTGAACATCAATACCTAGCAGGTTTGTTGCATCCTTTGCCAGTTCCAGAATGGAAATGGGAAGTTATTTCCATGGATTTTATTACGGGATTGCTAATGACTTGGAGACAACATGATTCCATCATGGTTGTGGTGGACAAGTTGACAAAGGTAGCACATTTTATACCGGTTAAGTCTACGCATAAGACTGATGACATTGCAAAAAACTTCATGAAGGAGATTTTCAATTTTAATGGATTTCCTAAGGCAATAGTCTCTGACAGAGATGTCAAGTTCACTTCCAATTTTTGGAAGCGGTTATTTGCAGATTTGGGTACAAATTTGAACTTCAGCACTTCCTACCATCCTCAAACTGATGGGCAGACATAGAGAGTAAACCAAGTGCTTGAAGACATGCTTTGCATGTATGTGATGGACAAACCAACCAAGTGGGAAGATTACTTACACTTGCTAGAGTTTGCATATAACAATGGACATCAAGCATCACTGGGGATGAGTCAGTATGAAGCTTTGTATGGCAGAAGGTGTAGGACACTAGTGACATGGGATAATCCAGTGAACAGGTTTATGCTTGGGCCAGAATTGCTCAAGGAAATGGAGCAAGTGGTTGTAAAGATCAGGCAGAATCTAAAAGCATCTCAGGATAGATAGAAAATCTATGTGGATAAGCATAGGGTAAACACAGAGTTTAGCATTGGGGATCGTGTTTACCTTAGAGTTAGGGAAAAGAAGAGTTCCTTGAAGCTTGGAAGTTGTGCCAAGCTGTCACCTAGATATTATGGGTCATTTGAAGTGCTCGAAAGAATAGGGCCAGTTGCATATAGACTTACATTTCCTGCTAGCACTAGAGCTCATAAAGAAATATGTACATGATCCTAACCATGTGATAAATTGGGATGTGATTCAGGTGGAACTCGAGGGAGAGTTCCAAATCGAGCCAATGCGCATCCTCGACAGGAAGGTCACAATGCCCGGAACTGAGCCATAGGGTAGGTAAAGGTGCAATGGGAGCACTACGGTCCTAAACAGGCTACGTGGGAGCTGGAGGATGCCATGCGATTGGCACATCCATTTTTGTTCAATTCTGTGGAGCACTAAGGTGATGCTAGTGTAGCATTTTTGTTCAATTTTGTAAAGCACTGAGGACAGTGCTATTGAAGGGGGAGGGGAATGTAACACCCCGGTTTGGACCTCGTTTGTATTAAAAGTATATAATGTATATATTGTAATTAATCATGGTGTGGAGCTATAGGCAAAATCCCCACCATGGATTTAACGTAATATGTTCGGCGATTAAAATCGATGTCGATGGTATTTTGTGCTAGCCAGGAACATTATAATTTGGACATCATGTAAATATGCATTTTAATTAAAAATACCCACAACTAGCTATGTCAATGCAACAATAATGAGAAGTGACATGATTTCCTAAGGATAAGGGAGGGGATATTCAAACCTTTGGGCCAATGGGGAAAAGCCAAATGTCAGAGGTAGTACCCATCAAACTGTCAACTACCTTTCTTGCCTCATTCACCCAATCATTTATTACTGCCAAAAATTGGTTGGGTTGGTTATTGCATGGGATGGGCAAGGTATGACAGCCCAAATTCGAATTGGAGAAGCCATCACTTTTTTGGAAATGCATTTTGACTCCTTGGGCAAGCAAAAACCCAAAAACATAGGCCATTCTACTGTGCTTTCATGTTTTGATGTTTTCCTCACCATTTTTCCTTCACATGAGCTCTCTCAGGCATCTAGAACTTCCTGTGTGTGTGTTCATCCCATGTTTTTGGTTGTTGGCTTCATTTTCCCATGGATGGGAGGTCATTTTTGTAATTCTAGGGATTGGGTTGGTTTTCCTGACGTTTTGGAGCTGCCAGTGCATTTCCCACTCACGATTTGTAGTTTCATGTGTTTTTACCATGGCTGTGACATATTTTTGTTAACTTCTAGTGGTTGGGATTTCAACTGGGAATTTTGGGTGTCATTTCCACATGCCCACGGTCAGGAATTTCATTGTTTAGTGTTTCCCAATGAGTGGGAGAACCAAGCCATGAATTTTGGGTGTTGTTAAAGTCGTTTTGGCCACTTTAGGGCCATAAACGACTCTAGAATTTAAGTTTCTCAGCCATAGTTGTTTCTACCCAGTTTCCATACCCGATTTTGGTCTCTGTGGTGTTTTTCCTTCAGTCCAGAACTGTTGTTGTTGTGTGCACACCATTTGTTGGCCTTTGAACTGTCTTTGGGTGTGGAAATGGGGTCTGGGCTTGCTTAACAAACCAAGTGTGTGCAAGAGCCTCATAGACAGAGCTAGAGGGTTGGATTTCTTCTTTACACCCCTTGAATAGCACTGGAAGGGAAGGCATAGCCCGAGGGACTGTGTAGCAGAGAAGGTGTTGAGGCCTGGAAATTCCCAGGCGGCAACAGTAAGGGATTCTCCCCAATCAATGTTCCCAACTAGCCCGCTGACTGTTTGGTATAGGGAATCCATCCGATTTATGGTCCAGCTACCGTAGGTCAAAGTAACAACAAAGGCTTTACCGGTTGCGGCCTGGCCCACCGAGTTTTTGTATTTTGACTTAAAAGAATGATATGCACGTGCCTAACTAAATGCAGGCTGGTCAAAAAACAGGGAGCGGTCACAAAGTGATGCGCAGGTTCTTACCTTTCGTCTTGCTCACAAGCATTCAACCAGATACAAAAGAAATAAGCTAACTATCTACACTATCCCTAGGGAGCATGGTTATCATTTTGACTGAGCAATACATTATCATATACAGTAAGAAAAATCACAGATAGCTGATACTTCTCGTAAAGCACATGAATGCTTACAAATATTCAAATAACTAGATAGCCGATCATTCTATAACAACAATTATTGCTCTTAGTGAAAATATATCCCAGAAAAACTACTGAAGAACATTTAACAAGAACGTAGGTTCAAAACATCAAATATTCTTACAGCAAATGAAATACAGCTGAAAACGAAATAGTTCCTCTTCAACATTCTTCATCGAATTGCATTGGTACATTCCACTTCTTTACTCTTTCCAGCAGACAAAATTGCAGTTTACTTAGCAAAACGAAGTAGTTCCTCTTACAAGCCAACCATTACAAAATTTTCTAAGGAAAAAGCCCCCTTTCAGTCTTCATTCCCACTATTTAAACTACAACTGTTGTCCCCTCGGTTGCCCTCAGCGTGTGACCTTTCATTCTTCTCGTCGATTCAGTTTCTTCTCCGACTGTTGCGTTTTCCCAATAATTTTCCGTAGGCATTTACCTTCTGACCGTAATGGCTGAAACTGCCTCCTTGGTGCCTCTGTCGTTCCTCTGTTTTGTTCTTTTCTTCGTTCTAAGATGCTTTAGCGACCTACGGGGTTCTTCCTGCAGAAAACTTTGGTGCATTACCCACTAAACTGAAACATTAAGGGTTAAAATTTCAAATTATAATGATAAATCTACAAGGAGCTAGCCTGGTTCGGATGAAAATTCGCGGCACAATAAATCGGCGGTCGGGCGGTACTTGGGTCGCACGGGAAAGACTTCTGCTACGGATGGGAAAAGGATTCAGGAGCCGCCACGGTGGATGGGCACAAGAACTATGTAAGTGACAACATGAGCGACACAAGCAATCAGACGGCAGAGAGGAGTGGATCGGAGGATAGAATGCTCTGCCACCCGCAACGGCGGACGGAACGCAGGTCAGAGACAGGCGACGAGGGAGAAGAAAAAGTACGGGTGGGGGACAGCAGGTCGGACGTCGGATGATATTTTGATCGGAGGCCAACTCCCTCCTCCCGAGCGCAACGACAGGCAAGCAGAAACTCTAGAGCAAGCGATTTAAACCACCGAAATGGGCGTCGGATGAAACTACCATCGGGCGGAAAGTCTGATCTGGGAGCCGCGACGGCGGGTGAGATGGGGCTCAGCATCTTCCGAAAGAGACCCGATCCAAAGAGAAAACCAACAGCGCTAGGATTAATTTGCAGCCAAAAGATCGGTTTTTTTTTTCGTTAAGGAAAAATCAATGTTCTATGGGTAGTACACAACCAAATACGACTCAAAATAAACTGTACGCGGCAAACAAAAAGGTGGGCAGTCAACTTCAAACGCAAAGATATGCTCAAAGGCTCCAAGCTTTCAACAATCGATCCAAGCAAAATGATGAGGAGGGGTCCCAGAGTTTAAGTGAAAAACTAAAATCGGGGAGAAAGGTTGCGGCAGCAACAACTGGCGATTTCCTGGTGAACCTAGATCTCTGGGTGATTTCTTCCTTGAATAGCAGACTGTCCTACAACCAATGTATCCATTGAACTTTTCCAGCTATACAGATTTCTCGATAACAGAAGTGTGTACCTCGATCATTGACATTGGTCCAATTCGGGCGATGAGACAAGATTTTCGAGTCCGGATAACTCTGCCGAGGCCAAAATATGAGTTCATTATTAATTTTGTTTTCAGGGGCTAATGACATTGGACACCACAGGATTGTAGCAGGTGATGAACAGAAACGTTCATTCGTTCCTCATTCCCATGCCATCTTAGCAGCTTTTGTGCTTTTCGGATTTTGTACTTTTTTTATGAGAGTCTCCATGCATGCCTTTCTTACTGAATTTTAATTCAGGATCCTCTATCCCATAGTGCCCTTTTGTGTGAGTGATGTGCTTAAGGTTTCAGCTCACGGATGGAGAGGATCATTGGCAAATTAGTACTTTATGATATGGATTTAGGTTTGGAACATGATTTTTTTATAATAATTCTGACTCTTATCTGCCTTCTGGCATTTATTTCCTGGCATGGGATCATTTAGATTTAACACCCTGTTCATCTTGCTCTTCTCCGTGGGTCCCCTGTCATCGCCCCTTAGATTCTAAGATTAAAGTGCACGGAGCCTCAGCATAGTATTCTAGACTTTTGAATCTGATTGACCTTACAGGAGGTTAAGTAGGACCTCAATGCACACAAAGATTTCGAGAAACTATTTGGTGGAAGAAATTCACATGAAAAACCACAGTCTAACTATTCAACGAATGTTTACCATTTCCAGAAATTTGAAGTTCCCCACATAACCACGAGTTAACCGCCTTTATTGAAAACAAAGACTCACTTAAAACAAATGAAAGCATAACTCAACATAGCTTATTTATGTACAAGTCAGAAAGCTCAAGAACAACTTAAGAAAAATAAGGTTTGAGAACCAGACCATTAACCGGCAGGTTCTCCTCCCATCCCTGTAAATCCTGTAACATATAGGTAGCAGGGCCAAGTTTAGCGGTGATTTGAAACGGACCTACCCATAGCTGTTGGAACTTAGTGTGCTTCCCTTTCTCATCATGGGGATGGTCCCATTTTAGGACCAGGTCCCCTACTTCCAAGTCCTTCTTCCCAGCTTTGTGCTTGTCAAACCATCTTTTCACTACCTCCTGCTGCTGTTGGAAACGTTCTCTAGCTTTGGATCTGGCCTCTTCTGCTTTCAGAAGATTGTATATTCTTACTTGGAGAACTTCATCATCCGACCCCCTAGACTCTTGAGCTAGTATGGAAGACGGGAGCAGGATGTTGGGGGGAAGGATGGCTTCCTTTCCGTACACAAGGGTAAAGGGTGACACTCCTATGGCAGACTTAGGGGTAACTCTATCAGCCCACAGGGCATTGGGTAAGGCTGAGTGCCAACTTCACTGGTTTTCTATGACGGTCTTCTTCAGGATTCTAATGAGGTTTTTATTGGAGGATTCAGCCAGGCCATTCCCTTGTGGATATCAGTTAGCAGAATAGTGTAATTTTATCCCTTTCTCATGAGCAAATGCAGTAATCTTAATGGATGAAAAGTATTTATCATTATCAAAAACTAACGAACTTGGAACCCCAAACCTGGTCATGATATGGTCTTGTAGAAAATTGATGACTTCGTCTTCATTTATCTTGCGCAATGGAATAGCTTCGACCCAGTGGGTGAAATAATCAGTTGCAGTAAGAATATACTTGTGTAGCAGGGAGGAATTTGGCTTTATTTCTCCAATGACATCTATTCCCCATTGCTCGAAAGGCTCAGTGATCATTACAGGCTTTAGAGGTGTTGCTGCTCTGGGTTGTCTTCCACCACATCTTTGGCAAGTATCACATTTTCTGACGTGCGCATGTGCATCCCTGAAGAGTGTTGGCCAATAGTAACCGGCCCTAAGGATTTTGTGGGCCGTAGTGTCTCCTGAATAATGTCCACCAGCCGGACCATCGTGTAATTTAGACATTACTTTCTCAGCGTCTTCTCTTTCCAGACATCTTAGAAGGACTCCATCATAGTTTCTTCTGAATAATATGCCTTCTACGAGTTGGTAGGAAGCTGACTTTAGACGCAAAGCTCTTCTTTGTTTGGAACTCCAATGTTCAGGCAATACCCCTGACTGCAGGTAATGTACAAGGTCTCTATACCAAGATTCAGGAGCTTTGAATAAAGGACAAACATCCATTACATGCAATTCAGCTTCATTATCCCATGCCTGTTCTTCACTATTACTGCTTCCAGTCATCAGCTTGCATAGCCCCTGACCGTTCACTATAGTGGCTGGTTTGAATTCCAAATCGTATTCTTGAAGGGTTGTTACCCAGTCGCCCCTTCTTTCTCCCAATTCCTTTTGAATGAGAAGGGATCTTACGGCTGGGTAAGGGACTATTACCTTGGTTCGATTTTTTAGTATATAAGGTCTGAATTGCTTGACTGCCTTAAATACTGCGTATGCCTGTTTGTCAATGGCTGGGTAGTTTAATTCAGCCCCCTGTAGCCCAGTGCTCATGAAAGAAATTGGGAATTCATCACCCCCATCTTCCTTTTGCGTAAGTACGGCTGCCAATGAATCATCGGACGCAAAAGTATACATAATAAAGTCTTTGTCAAAGTCTGGACTTTTAAGAGAGGGCGCATGTGCAACAACGGTCTTGATTTTACTAAAGGCATTCTTTTCGGTTTCAGTCCACTTAAACTGTGCATTTTGCTTGACCATCTGCTGCAATGGTTTGACAGTCTGGGCAAAATCAGGCACGAATCTTCTTACAAAGTTTATTGTTCCCATGAAGGATTGCATTCCCTTCTTATTATGAGGCATGGGAATTTGTTCAATGGCCTTAATCCTTTCTGGGTCTATAGAGATACCTTTCTTTGAAACTATATGCCCCAGTAACTTACCTTCAGTAACCGTGAACACGCACTTCTTAGGATTGAGGGAAATGCCATCCTTCCGACAACGCTCGAAAATTTGCTTTAGGTGGAACGCGTGCTCCCCTCGTTTCTTGGAAAATATTGTGATATCATCAAGGTAAACTACCACACTTCGTCATATCAGTCCCCGAAAAGCTATATCCATAGCTCTCTGGAATGTCGCTCCGACATTAATAAGTCCGAAAGGCATTCTTCTGTAGGCGAACGTTCCCCATTTAGTTCTGAAAGTTGTCTTTAATCTATCTTCCTCGTCTACTAGCACTTGGTTGTAACTAGAGAAACCGTCCAACAATGAAAACATTTCAGAGCCAGAAACCATCTGTAGCAATTGCTCCATGGGAGGCACCGGGTAATTGTCTTTGTCTGAGGCGCGATTTAGATTTCTGAAGTCCACGCACAGCCTAATCTCTCCCTATTTTTTCCTGACAGGCACCAGGTTTGACACCCATTCAGAATTCCTGACTTTAAAGATAATCCGAGCGTCCAGCAGCTTCTTCACCTCGCTTTGAATTAGTGGTTCCAGCTTTGGGTGCATCTTCCTCAATGGCTGTTGATATGGTTTGACGCCTGCTCTTATAGGAATGATATGTTTGATGATATTAGTGTCATAAGTTTTTAAATCTGCATACGTCCATGCAAAGACATCTTTGTACTATTTAAACAAACTGAGGAACTTGTCTCTTTCTGCTGGTGAACAACATTTGCCGAGGTTCACAAACTTGGGCTCCGTTTCAGTCCCTAAGTTTATTAGCTCGAACTGTAAAGTTGAGCTGTGTGTCTTCACGTTAGCAGGTCTCCTAAATTTCTCATTCAAGTCAAACATTTTCTCCAGCGTCCTGACTCCTTTGGGAATGAAATTGTCATATTTCATTTCAGCCTGATGTTCCTCATCGTCTATGATAGCTCCTTTAAAAGTCTCATAATTGGTCAAGCATTCGATTATTTGCTGATCATCATCAAATACTCGCAAGTTGGTAATCATGTCGGGTACCGATGGCCTGAAAAGCAATTCGATAGAGAATTTGTTATTAGTGGGAACCAACCTGGCAACTGACGTAGCTAAAAGATCAGCGGCTGCATTTTTTATCCTTGGAATTGAAATAATGTTAAATGCATGAAAACATTTAAGCAATTCCCATACCTCGTTTTGGTAAGCTTTCAAATGAGGGGAGATACAGTGTATTTGATTTTTTATCTGCTTTACAACTATTTCTGAGTCCCCAAAAACTTTTAAATTACAAACCTGTAGCTCAATCGCTTTCTTGAGTCCCTGTAGTAATGCTTCATACTCAGCTGTATTGTTAGTACACTCAAATTCTAACCTACAGGACAAGAAGTATTTATTTTTTTGTGGATCAATAAGGACGTAGCCAGCCCCTGACCCTTCTAATGTTTTTGAGTTGTCAAAATATAAAGTCCAAAAAACATTGTCTACTGAAAATGAATCTATTCCTACAGCTAAATCTACTATTCTACAGTCAAGCTCATCAGCCTGAGAAAAACGAAGGAGATCAGGCTGGGTGTTAGGTGTGCTGCTAGCCTCTTCTGCTTGATAATTCCCTGGTTCTAGTTCAAGAAAGTAGTTTCCCAATAAAGATTCAACTGGTACATTCTTCCCATCCAATTGAGTGACATTGTACTTCATATGAGGTTCTCTCAAAACCTTGATCTGATTAGGACTCCCTTTGTACGGAAACCAAAGATGTGACCAATCTGTGGCGAAATACCCATTTAATTTGGCCGACCAATCTCTACTCAAGACCAAGCCGTAAGCATCTGGTATGTCAGCCACTACAATGTTGATTACTTGGCACACTCTGTCATCGGATGCCAGGCAGATTAGCATGTCCTCCATTTCGCCAACTACCTTGACGTCCGTCCTATCCAACTGCACCACTTTCCACGTGGTCGGCTTGGGCTGCCCATTTATTTTCTTACATACTGATATGGGCATGACATTAATTGACGCCCCTGAATCCGCTAGACAATTGTGCACGTTATGATTAAAAATTTCAAACGTAAAGAGGAGAGGTGGATGTTTGATTTTAGACTTACCTCCAGTACTAGCTTCCCCGATTTCTTCTTCCTCCCGAGGCTGATTGTCTGTGGGCAACTTCTCTTCTGATGTTTCCAGTGCTTTCAACAATTTTTCTTTCTGCTGAGGCACTTTGCACATTTCAAACAGTGGGACGTTTGCCTTTATCTTCTTTAAATATTCAACAATGTCATATTCGATTAGTTGTCTAATGGACTGAGATTTATCAGCGTTCGCATTCTCTTCATTTGGCCTGGGCGGCGTCTTGTTTTGCTTCGGATTCTGGCTGGTAATGGTAAATTCCGGAATCTGATCAGCCAATGATTTGTCTTGAAATTTCTTTTTTATATTTCTTTGCAGCCTTCGAATCTTTGGGAGCAGAAGACTGTCATCACTAACCTCCCCTTTGATCCTAGTTGTGATGTTAGCCTCCCTGATATCTTTGCATCCCTGAGTATTTTCCTCTTCAGCGTCGAGCACGGAAATAGAACTCCATAAGGCCATAGTCTCTTCCTCATGTTCCTCCGTAGAAGTGGATGCAGCATTTTCTTTCCTTTCATCATCATCTTCCTCCGTCAATATCGAATCCAACATCTGATTCATGACCAATGTCATTGAATTTATCCATTGCGGACAGTTCTTCTCTGAGTGAGGCTGCTGATGAAAAGTACAGAAATTTTCCATACCTATGTCTGTCAAATTCATGGATGCATTCCTTTGAGGAGGAGGACGGGCCTGATTGCTGTCCTCTATTTTCTTATAGTATGGCCTGTAAAACTTTTGTGCTTCCTTTTCTTTCTCTAAATCTATAATCTTGTTAGAAAGCTTTTGCACCATTTTGGCCATACCTTCATAGTCTGGTGCTTTCTCCTCTTTGGGCTTAGTAAACAGTAAGGTTCTCCTTTTCTCCCCTGACTGTTCAGGATAATCTTCGACGCTCTCCCTTTCAGCCTCCACCACTTCTGCCTCTTCATAAGTCTCTGTCAAATTAGGCTTGGCCCTACCTTTTGCAAACATGGCTAAATCAGGACCCAAAGCTGAAGTATAGTATTCAATCAGTACTTTGTCTGAAGGTTTATCTATTTCAGAGAAATTTTTTAGATATGCTGAAAACCTTTGTGTAAAGCCGTGCACCTTTTCTTTTTTTTCTTTCTTCAATGCACACAATCCTTTCATGAGGGCGGCGTGAGTCTTTTGGACGGCATACTTACTTCTGAATATTCTCTCAAAAGTATCCCAGTCTGGGATCGAATTGGCGGGCAATCCAAAATACCACGAAGCTGCAGCTCCTTTGAGGGTATGTGGGAACAATCTACAAACCACATCTTCATGCTCCCCTGCCTTCAGTCCTTCTATAGCCAAATAAAAACTCTGTAAGTGATCATCCACTAATATCTTCTCATTTGGGTCGAACTTAGGTAATAACTTTTCGAAGGCTTGAGGTAGGTCGTGCAGAGGTGGGGTCAGATTTAGAGGTGATATGGCTTTCCATGCGGGTGGTGGAGGATTAGGTGGGGGTTGATTGGCGTTAACACCGGCCATGAGTCGAGGTGGAGAATGCGGAGGTGAAACAACAGGGGTGGGAGGATGTGAACCAACAGGGGTGTGAACAGGAGAGGTGTCAGGAGCGTCTGGGCCTATTTGGTTAAAAGGCAATTCAATCTCTTGTAAGGCAGACTCCACAAGCTCTTGCCAGTCTCCAACCAACACCGAATCTTCTATTATAGGAAGGTCTTTCTTCTTGTACTCTCTTCTAGGAAACTCAGGGATAATTGGCAACCCTCCGATCTTCTTTACATACGCACGGGTATGTCTTCTTAGATCATTTACAATTTCATTGCGAACAGGATATAGATGTTCTCTGTTTTCTTCTTCTGGGATTGGATTTAGTGGTCCACTACTTTCAGAACTGTGACCAGCAGAATAATCTCTGTAAAACGGGTTTCCTCGGCCAGCCATGCACTGGCGGCCCTCCTTCTAGCGCCAAAACTGTTGAGGCCTGGAAATTCGCAGGCAGCAACAGTAAGGGATTCTCCCCAATCAGCGTTCCCAACTAGCCCACTGACTGTTTGGTATAGGGAATCCGTCCGGTTTACGGTCTGGCTACCGTAGGTCAAAGTAACAACAAAGGATTTACCGATTGCGGCCCGGCCCACCGAGTTTTTGTATTTTGACTTAAAAGAATGATATGCACGTGCCTAACTAAATGCAGGCTGGTCAAAAAACAGGGAGCGGTCACAAAGTGATGCGCAGGTTCTTACCTTTCGTCTTGCTCACACGCATTCAACCAGATACAAAAGAAATAAGCTAACTATCTACACTATCCCTAGGGAGCATGGTTATCATTTTGACTGAGCAATACATTATCATATACAGTAAGAAAAATCACAGATAGCTGATACTTCTCCTAAAGCACATGAACGCTTACAAATATTCAAATAACCAGATAGCTGATCATTCTATAACAACATTTATTGCTCTTAGTGAAAATATATCCCAGAAAAACTATTGAAGAACATTTAACAAGAACATAGGTTCAAAACATCAAATATTCTTACAGCAAATGAAATACAGCTGAAAACGAAATAGTTCCTCTTCAACATTATTCATCGAATTGCATTGGTACATTCCACTTCTTTACTCTTTCCAGTAGACAAAATTGCAGTTTACTTAGCAAAACGAAGTAGTTCCTCTTACAAGCCAACCATTACAAAATTTTCTAAGGAAAAAGCCCCCTTTCAGTCTTCATTCCCACTATTTAAACTACAACTGTTGTCCCCTCGGTTTCCCTCAGCGTGTGACCTTTCAGTCTCCTCATCGATTCAGTTTCTTCTCCGGCTGTTGCGTTTTCCCAATAATTTTCCGTAGGCGTTTACCTTCTGACCGTAACAGCTGAAACTGCCTCCTTGGTGCCTCTGTCGTTCGTCTGTTTTGTTCTTTTCTTCGTTCTAAGCTGCTTTAGCGACCTACGGGGTTCTTCCTGCAGAAAACTTTGGTGCATTACCCACTAAATTGAAACATTAAGCATTAAAATTTCAAATTATAATGATAAATCTACAAGGAGCTAGCCTGGTTCGGACGAAAATTCGTGGCACAATAAATCGGCGGTCGGGCGGTACTTGGGTCGCACGAGAAAGACTTCTACTATGGATGGGACAAGGATTCAAGAGCCGCCACGGCGGATGGGCACAAGAACTAGGTAAGTGACAACATGAGCGACACAAGCAATCGGACGGCAGAGAGGAGTGGATCGGAGGATAGAATGCTCTGCCACCCGCAACGGCGGACGGAACGCAAGTCAGAGACAGGCGACGAGGGAGAAGAAAAAGTACGGGTGGGGGACAGCAGGTCGGACGTCAGATGATATTTGGATCGGAGGCCAACTCCCTCCTCCCGAGCGCAACGGCGGGCAAGCAGAAACTCTAGATCAAGCGATTTAAACCACCGAAACGGGCGTCGGATGAAACTACCATCGGGCGGAAAGTATGATCTGGGAGCCGCGACGGCGGATGAGATGGGGCTCAGCATCTTCCAAAAGAGACCCGATCCAAAGAGAAAACCAACAGCGCTAGGATTAATTTGCAGCCAAAAGATCATTTTTTTTTTCGTTAAGGCAAAATCAATGTTCTATGGGTAGTACACAACCAAACACGACTCAAAATAAACTGTACGCGGCAAACAAAAAGGTGGGCAGTCAACTTCAAACGCAAAGATATGCTCAAAGGCGCCAAGCTTTCAACAATCGATCCAAGCAAAATGATGAGGAGGGGTCCCAGAGTTTAAGTGAAAAACTAAAATCAGGGAGAAAGGTTGCGGCAGCAACAGAAGGGCATGCTTCCTTGTGTTGGGTGTGTGTGGATGTTTTAGAAGTCAGGCTAGTTCTGGTGCAGGTGTCCATAGCTCTTGGATTAAGATCACTAGCTTAGCAGCCAACCTTTCCAGCCCATGTTAGCCTGATAAACCCAAATTTGTTGGCTTGGCTGAGTTTTGTGTACCCTTGGCTACGTGTGAGATTTCTAGTGTTCCCCTTATTCCTTCTGGAATCATGCCCAGCTCGGGGGTGGCAATGTTGCTGAGTGGTTGATGAGCAGTGATTATGATTTAATATGAACATGTTAAAATGTTGTGAATGACTGAATTTTTATTCCACTGTATGTTAATTATTATGCATCTGTGTATGTTTATTTCCACTACATTTTATTTTACGTTCATGGGGCTAGATTGCCCGGATTGTTAGCATTATAGTCACGTCCTCTCGATTGTATAAGGGTGGTGATGTGACAGGACAGGTCACAGGTTCAAGTTTCTTGATCCCCTAGGGTTTAGGCTCATCAAGGCCAACAATTTTACCCGGATCATTGGGAATTACTTGGAGGATTTTCTTCCAGGTTTTCCTTGGAAAAAAAAAGTAATTCATCACATGGCATTGTGATGATTTACAAATTCAGTGCGTGCAATCTACATATGTTGAGATTTTCTTTACTCAACTCCCATTCTACACATGTTTCTTGTTAGAGATAAGATGTGTGTATCTTCCTTCGTGGTCTTTACACGCTTTGCTTCCTCATCAAGCCTAAGGTTTTTACCCTAGGTATTTGCACTCCTTGTTTCACTTCTACCTATTATGTATTTGTTGGAAGGTCCATTGAGGCTAAGTAATGCAAAAAATGGAGAAGATGAGAGGTTTGTTGAACCGTTAACCCCTATAAGGGATTGGATATCTTTGTTGGAATTGTATGCATCAATTTCCACACTGAAAATTTTGAAATAAAAGAAGTCCAAAAATATACATTGAATTGATTTATTGCTAGGAAAGAGATCAAACAACAAAAACACTTTGCAAATTCAACTCAATGAACAAATTACAACTGGGATTAGCCTAAAAACTTTAGCTCAGAACAAAGAACAGATTGCAACTAGAATTACAAGACCAAACTTGCTCTCGATCAGTTGTAGGGAATTTATAGTTCCAATTGTGATAAGAGCTCTAGATTGAGGTAAAAATGTTTTACCTAAAACTTATCAATAAGCCCTTGTTATATCTAAAAGACTTGTAATTCACATAGAGGCTATTAAGAGAGATATACTTGGTTTAGGGAAAAGGGGTTACGCATATGGTAGAAAATCCAGTGAAGAGAGCAAGTTTGAGTCTCCACATGTTAAACAATGTTATCGATATTAGCCAATTTAAACATGTTGTCCGTTGAACAAGTAGTTGAACTTAAACAAGAATCCAATTAAATACCGAACCGTTTGATTCAATACTGAATGTTCAGTTCAACCACCTTTTTGACATGAAACATGATGAACACCCTTGAAATGACTGAAAACATAAACCCAAAACGCATAGTATTAATACCTTGATTCATAGAGATTACAGGTAAATATATCATATATAGTATAGCCTATTATCAAAAACTCAAGGAAATCAATCATGTGATTGTGAATATCTGAAAATCAAGGTAAAATGCCTTTAAAATCATGAGAAATTGTTACCATTTCAATAGCATTGCAAAGTTCTAATCATCATCCTTTACTCTGCCTTTACAAATGACTAGACTCTAAATTGCAAAGAAATAGATAAGTCACATCATTTTGGTAAACCCTAGGCCTATGGTGAGAACTCTAAATTCCTTTGAAATCTCCAATAAAATTCGCCAGGATCTAATCTTAAGAGGAGGATCATGCAAGCTTTTCCATGGAAAAAAATAATAATTTAAAATCCGCTTAAAGGTCAAATTTGGGAATTGCTTATGTAAAATGGTGGAAAAATGAATGTTAATCATTTCCATATATGGAAGGTCAAGCTAATATGTTGAACTCTAAAAAAATTGTTGTTTGCACAATAAACCCTTTTTAGTCTAGACAAGATAATTAAATTTTGATGAGTTAAGAGACAAGGCAAAAGCCATGGAACTTGATAGTAATGGTTTTGAAATTGTTTTACTAAGGCCAATTGTTACCCTAAGTTGCTCAAAACTTGCACCAAGTTGAAGTTGTCTTTGTTTGGATATAGAAAATCCGGTAAACTTGGCATGGATTTACAGTCTCCTTATGTTGAGTGTGGTACTTATATGCAGCAGAAGCCTCCTTACTAATATAATATTGCAACTATGTGAGCAGTAAAACGAGCATGATGTTGATAGAGGTACAAATAGCCATTCAAGGAGCCATTTCCCACTACAAGAATTCCAATTACATTTATGGTAAGTAGTGTGGTACCAGCACTGTTCTACTCTATGCAGATAGATGGTATTCCTCTTAATGTAGTTGAGGCAAACAAACTATTATGAGCCCCTAAACTTCATTATGTCATCTCCCTTTGACATAATAATTATTTCCTAATTACCAAGAGGATCGTCCTATAAACCAATATTCTCGCATGAAAAGGAAAAACATATTACATGATGTTTTCCAAATTAACTGTATAGAAATTTACAGTTCAGATTTAACCATTTTTTAAATCTTAAACTTGCTTCACTCTTTTGTTTTGTTCTCTCGTTCAAACTATAATCAGTCTTCCAACTAAGAAATCTAGGTTGAACAAGATTGTAGATTCTTTTCAACAACATAGCACAACATTTAACCGATCTGAGTCATCATGTAATATGTATAGCCTCTTCATGCGAGACGATTGGCTTCTAGAAATTTACAGTTCGGATTTAACCATTTGTTGCATCTTAAACTTGATTCACTCTTTGTTTTGTTCTTTGGAAATTGGCATGTGATTGAGAGTCGAGATTGGATCCTTTATATATACTCAATCTTTTTTCTAAAATCCTAGCCTTAAACTAGGTGATTTGTCATAATTATCTAAAAATCAAATCTAGTAGTCGAAAGTAAATAATGGCTTTCATGATTTATAACGCTTAGGTACTTATAGAGGCAATTCCTATATAAAGTGTATAAAGTCCAACTCACCTTTTGGGTTGGAGAATATATGTTGAGGATTCATGTATGAAGTGTATATAGTCCAACTAACCTTTTTGGGTTGGAGAGGATATGGGGAGGATTGTATATAATCTCATTATACTATTATAATTATTGCAGAGAGAAAAGTGATGTGCTCAGTCTGGGTGGGGGAAGATAGCTATGTATAACTTTAAAAGAATTCCATCTATTAACTATCTATCTTATTATATTTAAACAGCTATAAATAAACTTGTATAGAACCATCTTAACCATAAATCTATTAAGCATCATGAAAGATCAAGTTTGGTTAAGCACAAACCTCAATCGTTATTAAATAGTACATGTCTATTAATTATCTATCTTACTATATTTAAACAACTATAAATAAACTAGCATAGTTCCATATTAACCACAGATTTATTATGCATCAAGAGGAATCAAATATGATGACACACAAACCTCGGGGTTTATGAAATAGTATCTAGAAATGCAAAAACATTAAGGCTTCCACTTCCTATCTTTTAATTCAGAATCAATGCTAAGATGGATCTATGTTATTTATAACAACTATTTCGAAAAGTAGAAAACATGGAACAACAATTATGTACTCTTTTTTGACATAAACAATAATAAAATATTTTGTTTATATGCATCTTCTTCCCCTGTACCTATTGATCTGCAATAAATATTATACATCCACTTTATCTCAAACGTCCTTAATGGAACCTACTTTCATGCTCTTACATCTTGTACAAGTACATTGAGTTTTAAGTGTTTACATTAAACATGTTCAAAATATAAAGTTGATCCACATTAATTTAGATCCCCATAAATAAGCTCTTCCATGGTTTGATCCAAATTTCAAAGGAATGAATTATTACAATAAGAAATAGGGAAACAAGTTGCCTATAAGGCTCAAATGTCAAACATAAAGTGACACGGGAAATTCGGGTTCTAAGTGAAGACCAAATAAACAAGCCATCATCTTGCAACCAATAGATCCCTTCTCCAATTACCCAGCTAAAGCTCCTCTGGGACAAAAAGTGTGTGCATACCTACATCTTATAGGCATTCAAGCTGGCCTTTGTTCCATGTGATTTTCTTCCTTGTTAGTTTATTAATTAAAGAATGCTTACAATAATAACATGTGAATTTTGTTTTCAAATCCTAAGGTACAGTAGATTTTTATCAAAATACTTAATACAAAACAATAGAAATGATAAAATGAAATCATTTTCAACTCAATGCATTCAAAAGCAAGCACCTACATGCTAACACCTACAAACAAAGTGCTTGGAGCGGCACGGAGTTTTCATGAAGATGGTTTCAGGAGTTCTATTGGTGCTCGGGCCCCAAGTCTGGGCCGCGCAAGCCTGTGCACAGGTGTGGTGGCATGGTGTCCTAAAGCCCTTGTGTGTATGCTGGTGATTGAAGGAGACCCTCGTGGCTTGGAGAATGAGGGTGGGACTGTGGGGAAGGACAGTGGCAGGAAGGTCGGGGATGGGTTGTGCAGAGTGGATGGTTCGGGTGGCTGCCTTCCTAAGTCCTAGAGTATCCTGAATATTCAAGTCCATTCAGAGGTAGTAAGAGGTAAGATCGAGCTATGGAAGGAGACTGCCCTAATTGGGAAGTTTGTGGGAATCTGGCCCAAGGAGAGGGACCTGGTCCGATGGATTCAATCAGTTTCAAATCCTAAGGGCCATTATGACTTGCAACTAGGGGCCAAGGGTTTCTTCACCATTATCTTTCTCAATCAGGAAGACAGGGACAGAATCCTGGAGGGAGGGCCGTAGTTCTTTTTCTCGGTTGGTCTATATCTTAGACCCTGAAAGGAAATGAAGATGTCACGGTGCCCCGGTGTGGATCCACCTTTTCTCACTGCCCAATGAATTTTGGGATCTTGATACCCTTAAGGATATTGGAAACTCCCTTGGGGAATATGTGAAGGTGGCTAAGCAAACTAGGTCACAATGGTATACTGCTTTTGCCCACATTTGTGTCTATTTGGATCTTTCGAAGGAACTCCCTAAAGCTATCTACATGAATTGGGAGGATGAGGAATGGATTTAACCTATACACTATGAATAGCTTCCCTTTCGTTGTCTCCACTTCCATGAATATGGACACCTTGGGAGAGATTTCCCATTGATGGTAAAGCAATCGATCATCCCTAACCAGAGGCAGGAGGGCGAGCTTGATCGGGAAGGTTTTTCTCAGGTCAAGAATAAAAGAAAAGGTAGAGGAGGAGGCCAGGCTAAAACTAGGAAAGGTCAGGTGGGTAAAGACCCCAGGTTTGTTAACCCCTTTTAAGCATTGGAAGAAAAGGAAGGTGATGGAGGAACCGTCGAGGGCAAGGATGAACAGAAGAAAATTCCTGATCATCTTTCGGACATGGCGAAGGAAGAAGATCAGCTCTGTGTCCCTATGGAGGGTTTGAAGTAAAATGAGGTGGACGAAATGGAGCTGGGTGAACTTGATCTAGATGCAATTGAAGTTGAATGTGGGAAGAAAGGTAAAGGATATGTTTCCATAACGTAAATAGAACTTCTCCAAGACGCAATTATCATATCTGCAACTCTCGAGGACATGGGAATTGAACCTGACTCACAAAAAGGTAGCAAAAGGAAAACCCCTGAAGATGAACTTCGCAGAGAAAGGAAGACTAACCAACAGCAAATAGTGGAGGTAAGAGTGAAGCTCATCAAATCAGGTCAGTACCCCACTATCCAGGTGGCCTTATCTGAGGTTAAAAAGGTTTGTCAATTAAGATTATATCCTGGAACATAAGAGGGTGCAATCACCCCAGGAAGTGGAAAACTATAGCTAGAAAATGAAACTAGAGAAACCAGATATTTTTTTTCTTTAAGAAACTAAGTGCAATTCTGAAACTATGGAAAAAATTCAGGAGAAGATCTAGAAAGGGAGTAAATTTGTGGCTCTTGAAGCTGTCGAAATGGCTGGTGGTTGTGCGATCCTATGGCACCCAAATGTTATGGATCTCATGGAATGGCATGCCACTCAGTTTGCACTTATAGCAAGCTTCCAGCACCTGAGCTCTGGTTCTAAAGGCTCGCTGATGAATATTTATAGCCCAAGTGCTTTCCCCAAGAAACATTCCTTTTTGGATTTCTTGGGATGGGTCAAGGTTTTTTTGGAGACTGGGAACTAGGTTATTAGAGGTGACTTCAATCTCATTTCCAAACTTGGGGAAAAGAAAGGGGGTAGGAGATCCCTGGACAAGTTTCAGGAAGCATTCAGCGACTTTTTGACCCAAATCCCAATGGTGGATATGGAAACAGGGAATGGCTCATTCACTTGGAAAAACAAATGTGGGGGCGATCACCTGGTTGCCTCATGTCTGGATAGATTCCTGGTATTTGAGCATATAGTACATGGTACAAGAGAAATAAGAATGGATGTTATTCTTGCCGCAGGCTCTGACCATTGGCATGTGTGCCTCAACTGGGATTGGTCAAAATCTACCTTACGTAAGCCTTTTATATTTGAGCAATTCTGGATGGAGCATAAGGACTTTAAGGAGCTAGTTTCCTAGTGGTGGCAGGAGTTGGTCCCCCCCATGTGCACAGTAATGTATTGTTTCCAGCAGAAACTCAAAATATTGAAGGCCAAAATCCATACATGGAACAGGGAAGAGTTTGGAAATATCTTTGAGGACAAGAAAAGGTTGTTAAGTGAAATCGAAATCATCAATAAAAGGGGGATTGAGGAAGGATGGGATGATAACATGAAGCTTAAGGAGAAGGATCTTCTAGGTTAGTTAGAGGCCAGGGACTGTCAGGAAGGGGTTTTCTGGCAACAAAAGGCTAGGTTAAAATGGCTCCGGGAGGGTGAAAGGAATACTAAATTTTTCCACAACACGGTCATCTAGAATAGAAATAGCTCCAAAATCCACAAGCTCAAAAATATGGATGGTAGCAGGGCGGAAACCCGGAGGGAAATAGAGGAAGAGCTTTCCCAACATTTCTCTAATATCCTTAGAGAAGATGGGGGAGATCAGAGTAGATCTATAAACAGGATCACTAACCTAATTCCTAGGACATTGACTAGGGAAAACAATGAAATGCTTGTTAAACCTATTTCTATGCAAGAGGTGGAGGAAGTCATCCACCAGATGGCTCCAAGGAAAGCCCCAGGGCCAGATGATTTTACTTCGAATTTCTTTCACCACTTCTGGGATTTAGTCAAGGAGGAAGTTTTGGAGATTGTGGAGGAATCCATAATTACGAGAGGAGTTCTCAAAGCCTTCAATGCTACTTTCATCACTCTGGTCCCTAAAGAGGTTGGTGCGAACATACCTGACAAATTTAGACCCATAGCCTTGTGCAATGTAATTTACAAAATCATCTCTAAGGCTATAGCTAATCACTTGAAACCCCTCCTCCTGAGGCTCATTAGCCCGGAGCAATCTAGGTTTGTGGAAGGGAGGCAGATATTGGATGGGGTCATTCTGGTCAACGAGATGCTTCATTCCCTGAAGAGTTCCAGAACACCAAGAATGATGATCAAACTGGATATAGCGAAGGCTTATGACAAACTCAGCGGGAAATACATAAACAAGATGCTGGAGGCCTATGGCTTCTATCCTCAATGGGTGGAATGGGTAATAGGGATGGTAACATATCCTTTCTTCAGCATCCTTTTGAATGGATCCCCTTCTAGAGTGTTCCAGGCCTCCAGGGGCATCAGGAAAGGGGACCCGTTGTCTCCTTTTCTCTTCATTCTTATGGCTGAGGGACTGAGTCGCCTGATTCAGACTCAAGAAATAAATGGGGATTTAAGGGAGCTCAATATCCATGTAGGTATGGGACCCCCAGACTCATTAGTAACTCATCGATGATGCCATGCTCATGGGGCACCCTTCAGTCCAAGAAGCTCAAAGCTTCAAGAACAGTTTAAATCTCTTTCTTATGGCCTCGGGCCTAGCCTTCAATCCCAATAAGTCACAGGTATTCTTCCTGAACACTGCCCCAATTGTGCAGAGAAATATTATACAAATCCTGGGTTTCTCTTGTGGGTTGATGCCCTCAAAATATCTAGGGAACCTTCATGGGGTGGGAGTGTTGAAAAAAGCCTCGTGGCAAGAGCTCCTCGACCGAATGAAACACAAGCTCTCTAGTTGGGTTCTTAGACCTTTAAACCTCCCAAGTAGGATGGTTCTAGTCAAAGTTGTGTTTCATGTAATGCCAATCTACCTTTTCTCGATTCTTTCGTCTCCCAAATCGGTTCTTCATAAAATAAGGAGCCTTCAAAGGAACTTTCTTTGGGGGGGAAGGGAGGCAAAAGCCAAGTTTTCTCTGGTCGGCTGGGAAGGCATCTATAAACCCAAGGATTAGGGGGGTCTGGGGCTTAGAGACCCTGATGTCATGGCGGAAGTCCAAGGAGAAAAAGTGTGGTGGAGATGGTCTAAATACACTAAAGAACCTTGGGTCAGGCTTTGGCATATCAAGTACGCCAGAGACAAACCCAAAGACCAATTGGTCTGTCTCAATGTGGATCTCCTTGGCTCACCAATTTGGTGAAAAGAGATGGGAGAGAGATGGTTGGTGTAGGACCATTGCTTCTGGGAGATTCGAAATCACAAGAATGCTAATTTCTAGGAAGATTCCTGGAATCAGCTGCCAAACTTGGCATCGGATCAGAGATGGCTTCGGTTGCATGATAGAGGCTGGGAATAAGGGAGAATCAAGGTTTCTCACTACTGGGGAGACTTTGAATTTGATGGTAGGAGACAATGGAATTATCAAGTTTGGCATAACCCATACAATGCTGAGGACCTTAGCTCGTTCCAGGAGGAGCTACAACAACGCTTTGTCAGGGTTAAGAGAGAGCCGGATATTCTTCGGTGGGGCTACACCGAGAAGGGGGCCTTTAGCATTAAGGAAGCTTATAACATCAAGGTCCATAATAATGAGGAACATAATGGTATCTGGACAAAAATTTGGGTCACCAACCTGTGGTCGAAGTTCACCATGTTCTCTTTGTTGGTTTCCAAAGGTCATATTCTAACTAGAGAAAACCTTAAGAAAAGAGGTATCCTAGGCCCTTCTCAGTGTCCACTGTGCTGTCAGGAAGAAGAAACCATGGGTCGCCTTTTGGATAGTTGTACCTTTGTGGCTTTCATTTGTGACAAAGGGGCTTTGAACTTCAGAATGAGTGACAGACAATGGGGGCTCCCTACTCAAAATCTAAAGGAGTGGCACCACAAGGCCTTCAAAAATATGATCATTTGCTCCCTTTGGGAAGCTTTTCCTGGTATGGTTCTGTGGTGTATATGGAAAGAGAGGAACAGAAGGATATTCAGGGACAGAAGGTAGAATGTTGATGAAGTGTGGATGATTCTTTAGGAAAACCTTCTATCCTCGATCTACAACAGTTAATGGGATGAAGAGGATAAGATCATCCCTAAAGAGGAGTGCCATGTTGCGGCGAACTGGGGTATAGACAAAGCCCATTTGGATGGTCTCAAGAGCAAAGTATGTTGATGTAATTGTAACTTTGGAATGTATTCACTTGTATTTCTTATCTATTGTAACTCGATGTTTATTCTGGGATGTTCTTGTGTCGTGTCATGACCCGATGTTCCTATCGGGAGGATCTATAATGTAAACAAGTCATGTCAAGTCATTTTGGGTAACCCTCCTATTGTCTAAGGTTTAAAGTCCCCGCAGTTCCGAGGCACTAGGGTTATTAGACTCTCCTAGTGAGGTCGGCCCTAGTAGGGTTTTAGTTAGTTGGGAATTAGTATAAATAGAGAGGTGACCTCTCTATTTATTACACATCTCATACACACTCAGTTGTAGCGCATAGCTGAGGAAGAGAAACACACTTGGGCAAGAGAGAGACTACTGCTGTCGGGAGATCATCTTTATGTTTTCAGGTTTCACTTTGGTGCTAATTCTATCTCTGAGGAAGTTGTGGGGTTTTCTCCATTTATGGTTTCCCTGAGGAAAAACACTGTGTTCATTGTCTCTTGTGTTTGATTGCTATGCTTGTTGTTCTCTCAGTTAAAGATCCTAATGATATGTTGGCTTAATGTTTAAAATATAACAAAGTAAAGATATGTAAACCTGCCAGCCTAGCCCTGGTTTTCAAGCTCAATTTTGATGGTGCTTTAAGGGGCAATCCGGTTCCATTAGGTTATGGTGGTGTGTGCAGAGATGCGAATGGAAAAGTGCTAACAATTTATTTGGGAACCATTGGCTCTGACACCAACAATTCTGTGGAATTAGAGGGCCTTATTCAGGGTTTTGAATGTCTGATAGATGGTGGTTGGTTTCCTGCTATAATCGAAGGCGACACCAACATCCTGATCCAGATGGAAAAGGGTCTAGAGAACGGGAAGGCCTCGGAGAAAATCTCGGCCATTGGCATCTTCCAAGTCGGCTGGATTACCTTAGAATCATGCTTGACAGTTATCCAGCAATGTCCTTCGGCCACGTCCGTCGCGATGCCAATAAGGTGGCAGATGTGATTGCTAATGTTGGTGTGGATAGGGGGACGAGGCATTGGAGGGGTCCTTTGGAATATTTCTGCCTTGAAGACTGGTCCCAGATCTATCGACGGGTGGCAGTCTGTGACTTTGAGATGAGACCTCAGCTATTATGTGTTGAGGATAGCAATCATGTTGAGGATAGAGGGCGAGATCTATCCTAGGCCTTCACGTCATGCTAACACGCGGGATCACATGGCCTAACTCTTCCGAAGGGTTAAGGCAGGCTTGGGAGGGTGTGTCCAAGTATGGCCTTAAGTGCGATTGGATGGGGGAGGCTCGTAGAAATCGGTGCAACAATATGTGCTTTAACTTCGAAAGGATGGAAATTAGTCGTTGTAGTACAAAGGACGTCTACAGCATGATTAGGGTGAGGTTTGAAGGGTACAGGTTGGTTCTGGAAATGATGTTGCCCCCCTCATTTTATCCTGGGCAGTTTCTACCACCCTCCAATGCTATCCGCTGTGACCTAGTTATCTTGTGTAATTTGGGTCTGGGATCTGTGAGTGTCAAGGGGCAAGCTTGCAGAGTGGTGTATCTTCTCCGTGTAGTTGGAGGTGGTAGATTAGGTGGACTGGTTCTCATGGCTCCCAAACGGTCTTTGCGGTGAGAGGGGGGTCTGGGAGAGGCTTCTGTCATTTCGAATGGAAAGGACAAGGGACTCCTTAGGAAAAAGGAGGAGAGATGCAATGCTTTGCATGCCCAGGAGGCTGTAGATTCCTATAAAGATCACGTGCTCCTGGACATTTGGTTGGAAATCGATAAGTTGGTTAGGAACCTATGGGAGGAGGTAAAGGCGAAACCCACTAAGGAGTTGCACAAAGAGGTTGATGACTGGGTTATTGACCTAGGAAACATAGTGGGTCTGGCATATGCTTATGACCGCATGTTAATGCAGTACTGGGTAAATATGCAACTGGTCGGGCACTCTTCTATCGCTCGAGAAGTGAAGATGGAAGGTGACGAGGAACCTATTCATTCGTGGAAAGATCACAATTAGGAATGCCACTTTATTCACAAGAAGTTAGACGCGGTGGTTGGTAGTTTGGGCCTTTCTTTTTACCCGGTGAATAGTAGGTAGCTGGAGACTGCTAGACCTTGTGCGAGGGTGACCAACAGTAACATGGCGCTAGGTGACGGCCCGACTGGCTCCTCTCTGGCTCCTGGCAATCAAAGCATGTCTGTTGGTGCGGCCCTCTCTACTGGTGCTTTTCGGGGTATCCCTGGTATTAAGAGGATTTGAGTCCTAGTTTTTTCTTTGGTGCTATGTTTTTTCTCATCTTAGCTTCGATTATGTAATGATGTGCGGACTCTCGTCCTAGTCGGTCCTTTTTGTAATTGGGGGTTAGTAGTTGGTAGAGGCATTATGCTGTTTCTTTTTGGGGGGGTTTGGATTTCTACCTATCCATTCGGTAGAAATGATCCTGACTGGTGCGATTTCACAGTGCACTACTCTGTCAGTTGATCTATCATAGCATTTTCCTCGTTGTGTAATCAATATTTTATGATGTAATGCAATGTATTTTATTTACAAAAAAAAAACTCAATGCATTCACAAACAACACACGCAAAAATCAAGAAACTACAGGAATACAACCTACCTCAAGCTGCTAAACAATCTTCATTAGAGTTGGCCAATCTTCCACATGCAACAAATTGCTTAATACATTCGTAATCTACGTGCCCACAAGAAAGAATATCATAGTGGCCACAATGATGTGGGTCTTAAACATTGCTAATACAACAAATAAGAAAAGGATGGCATTATAATGGTGAAGGAACGACTAATTTAAAGTACATATTCTATCTTACAGTAACATTGACCATCCTCATAGCTATTAAGTTTTTCAAAAGAATAGCAGGACTAATGACTCTCAAAATTACACTCCTATTGGCCTCTCTTTACCATATTCACAATTAATGGATGGCATTATAATGGCAAAGGAGTGTATATTCAAAGAAGCTAACCTTCTAACTTATAATAACAACATCCATAATGGGGATGGCATCCTCGTCGCTGTTAAATGTTTCTCTAGAATAGCAGGGCTAATGCTTCTCAAAATTACCACAAAATTACTCTCCTATTGGCCTATGTTTACCTATTGTTTTATATAGCATATCAGAAAAGAGGGAGCATAAACAAGAACACAAAATTAGATAGGGATCAATAGGTTTAAATTACCTCGTAGGCCTCTTGAACCTGCTAACAAAAGAAAATCCTCAGTTCCAAGTTTATTTTGTTCCAACATTGACTACATGTGTGAAACACCAATGATAATCAACAGAAACACTCGAGGCTCCCAACTGATGAGACAATTAACAACACAGATAAGAAAGCTGCCAACTGTTTTCACATTCCAGAAGCCATAGGATTAATAAAAACACAAGAAACATTAAAGAATAGCCATCCACTCTCTCACCATGAACAACTAGTTGAGCTAGATTTTTCCCAGAAGCATCTTAACGGTTCTAGAAGTAATAAATCAAAGGAATTATATAATTACTAATGAGCATAAATCAAAGGAATTATGTAATCACTAATGAGCACAAACCTAATTCAAGCAGCAAGTTCGCCCTTTAACAAGATAGCTTTTTGGAATGTAAGTCATCTTTTTGTGATATTGGAGTAATGATTTCCTCCAAAAACATGGCATACAAAAAAATTCAAATGATGTCAAATTCCAAAAACCAAAACATAAAAAAGAAAAAAAAAGGCATTTTGATTTAATTTTATTTATATCTATTGAAATATGCTGCCATAACTTAGCATATATTTAAAAAGAATATTTGAAAGTTTGACACTGCCCTTCTTTGAAAATGAAACCATTTAGTTTGGATTTGAATTTAGACTAAAATTCAGAGTCTTCCAACGATAAGAAAAATGGCTTTAAGGCGTTCCATGATCCCTGCTAACAACCTTACTTGTTACACATGCCTAGATTCCAACCTACCCAAACGCTTTTTCATTTTAGGCATGCTTAATCTGCATGCATACAAGGGCAGGTTCTGCTATCCAAATTGAACATTGAAAGTTGTGATGTGTCAACCTTTTGAATGGAAATCAATACACAAATAGATATGATAAGAAAAATGCAATCAGTCACCTGCTTAGTTTCTTAGATCGTGAAAAAAACCAACAGCATGAAATAACAGATTGTGGAACCTATATTTTCACAAGATCTGCACCGAGAACAACAGTGCAACAGACTAGGGCAGGAGAGGGGATGCAGGTTCAAGAACTATAGCCTATCAACTATGAGCTTGTCAATTTAGCACTTTTGAATGAGCCCATAATAACACAAAAACGATGTCGTTAATCCAGTGTTATGGAAGCTACACAATTTTCTTGACATGTTCAAAACAAGAATAAAGTTATGCACAAGTCTATCATTGGAAATATGCAGGAAGTAGAGATCGGTTTGTGCCTAAGAGGGAAACCATGGCTCAACCTACATAATTATCACAGCAGGAAATGGATAAGAGAAAAAAAAGGACTAAGCTTTGGTTGTAATAGACAATGCTCATAAGGGCACAAATGTCAAGAAAACAAATTGTTCACATTGGAAAATAATGATGAAAAGGAAATATAGGCATCCACACAGAGAGGTGAGAAGAACTTGTGAACTAAAAGAGCAGGAAAAAGTTATAGAAATTTTGCACACATAGATCAAGAAAGGTGCAAAATATCTGTTCATGGGAAAAATATCAATGGACTTTGTTTAGAGGGTTAGATGGTGTGCACTATGGTATTTTATGTTAGATATCAAATATTTGTTTCATAACAGCATAGCTATCAATCAAAGTCTTCTAAACCAGTGGCGGGCTAATTTTGACATTCAGAGGGGAAAAAAATTGAGAGAAATATCACAAATGAGAGATTAATAACAAAATATCATTAAATTCATCCATGAATTTCACATTTTCATTCCACCCTCCCCTTCCTAAGATGAGGTTCTGTTATTAAAGCTATATTTAGAACTGTATTATATCAATATTTTGGATGGAAATCAATACACAAATAGATAAGATAAGAGAAAATCAATCAACCACCTTCTTAGTTTCCTAGATTGTGACAACAATCAAAATTATGAAATAACAAATTGCAGAACCTGTACAAGATCTGCACCGAGACCAATGGTGCCACAGACAAGGGCGAGTGAGGAGATGCAGTTTCAAGATATATCAACTGTCAACTGGCTGATTTGCCACTTTTGAATGAGCTCAACATGACACAAAAAGGTTGTCGTTCATCCAATTTTTGCATTAAAGGGACAAATGAGCCTACCCATCTACATGTCTAACACAATGTCCTTCACCATCAATAATAACAACTACACCTAACAATGTGATATTTGGACACATAATCAAGTCCTTGTCATGGGTAGAACAAGGTGCACTTACACTATGATGGGATTTCCAAACTAGAATTCCTTTTATTTTCCCCTAAGAGGAATAACTATGAATCAAACGATTTGTAAACCGGTGATATGCTAATGTCGGCATTCAGAAGATTAATTTTTTGACAAAAATATCGCAAGTGACAGATTAGTGACAGGATCTCTGTAAATTCATCCATAAAATTCGCATGGCAATCTATCATCTCCTTCTTAAGATGTATTTACTGTAAACACACATACTTGGCAACCATAAGAAATTATTGTATGCCAATAAAGACTCCATACATAGGCAAAGCATCCACAACCGATAGTGTAATTGAAATAGGAAATCTAATAACAAAGATCATAGATCAAAGTGCAACCCTGCTATAAAATTCAATCAAATAAACCACCACTCCCTCAGTAGAAGACAAAGATATCCAAATAGAAAACAAAAATTATATATAAATCTCAAGAGAGAACACAAATTTATAAATTGAGAGATCCTAGATCAAAGTGCAAGCCTGCTATAGAATTCAATCAAATAGGTTATCACTCCCCGAGTGGAGGACAAATATTTCTAGATATAAAGAAAAAAAAATTATATATATGTACAAAACTTCATATACAAGATCCAGGATGGGCCATGCCACAACAATTAACTGAAAACCCTAGTGCACATTAGTTTCAGTGGTAAAACGAATCCACTCTAGCTAATTTGGTGAGCTGAATCAAGTCGTTTACTTATATGGGATTGGATGGATCTCTACATCGTATAAGGAGACACATTCATATACGTACCAAAGAAATCCCTTTCCTTTCTTACAATAATCCTAATAAATCCAAAACTAAATAATATATATAAAGAAAAACAGAGGAAATCCTTGATGGGTATCTTAGAAAGTAGATAATCTATCTGCACTGAAAAAAAACACGTTGCATATTTGTGATTAAGTACCTTATCTTTGGAAAAAAATAGAATACAAATCAGAAAGCCTAGTTACTACAGGGGTGCACCTAAGGGTTCCCCAGTACATACCAAGAAATCATTTAAAGAAGAAACTAACCTGTAAAAGTCTGCATATAGAAGGAACCTTGACTAATTGCATAGATTTTCCACTCAGGAGTCAGCCACTGTGAAATTGTTTTCCACGAATCCACTCATCCATTGTAAAGACACAATTTGCATGAAATCAAGCTTGATGTTGAGCCCTGACTCTTGCGGCATTATATAGGTGCAAAAACATCCTCAATTAACTAAATCTATCCACATTTTTCTCAAATATGGACCAAATAGAGTACAAAAACGTCCCAATTGACTAAATCTCCATGTTTTTCTCAAATATGGACCAAATCAATAGACACAGGATGATTTGGCTAAATATGGGAAGGTAATATAGCAAAATAATTGCTCCACAAACCCAAATTGAGGACGAACTAAGTCCATTTTACCCAAATCGAGGACGAACTAAGACCAGTTTACCCAAAGATCCATAAATCAGGGGGCAAAATACCAAATTTTTAACCTATCATCCATAAATCGGAGCGAACCATCTCTGTTTCTCCTCCAAAACTGGAAAATTGTGGAGATTTGAGTGTTATTCACCTCCATTGCCGAAGAAATCGAGGTGAATGTCAAGATTTTCCCCATAATCGAGTGGGCTAAATTCCATTTTATCAATTTTCCCTGTTTCATGGTGCAGCTATTTAATTTGAGGAAATTATATGTAAAATAAAAAAAATGGGCTAATTTATTAAATAAATAAAAAACATTTTAATATTAAAAATTCGCCCACCCTTTTTTGGTCACTCCTTAAAATTATCCCATGGGCTAAAATTCACCCTTAAAATCATCTCTAACTACAGGATATGTCTTTCAACTTGGTTCAAGTCCAATTTAATGGTCCAATAAGAAGTTGAAAACACTTTCTCTTTATTCTTGTGAAGTAGAGTATAGAGAAACTAAGGAAGCAACTAAATAATCTGTGCGGATTTGACATGTCCTTACTGAGCTTAGACTGGTTCAAAATGCTCCTACTGAGCTAAGATGTGATAATTAGAGTGCCATTTATCCTGCTTATAATCTAGTATACCACTCCAAAAAAAATATTGACCTTGATACTAATTAAATTTAGGATTTGGTTGATGATGGTGTTATTTTCTTAGAGTATTCTCCCACTGAAAATCAACCTACCGATATCTTCACCAAACCCATGACAGAGGCAAAGGTGTCCATTTTCACAACTTATTAAGATGCAGGAAGTTGTCATCAAGGGTGAATGTTAGCATAATGACATCTTCCTCCAACTATGTTATATCCCTCTAGTCATCATTAAAGGGGAATATAGGAATGCGATTAATGATTTTCTAGTGGTCTCATTTATATTTGTGCAAGCCTGCGGACTTTTGCAAACACAATGAGTCGTACTTATACTATTAGGCCATGCTATTATTCAACAACTAACTAACTTATAAAATGAGTTTATGCCACATTCATCACGGCTGGTGAAGGATGCTCAATTGTAATGTTATGTTATATGTGCACATTTGGGGAGCCCAAGCATTGTAAGATTGGAGAGTTTACTTGAGGAATACAATATCAACTTTAGTGGATGCTTCCCCATCATGGGGTTTTACCATGAAAATCTCGTCTCTTCTCTCTCTTATTTCTTGCTTTCGAGTTGCTATTTTATTTGATGTTAATACAGGAGTTTAAATTGGTTAGATATTTTGTTATTTGTTATTGCATTTTTCTATGATCTAATAATGGGTACACTATACTTCAACTTGTGGTTCCTTTGATGCATGTATTTCATAAATTACTTTTTCCTTTTTATGTCCTTCCTTAGACTTTCATTCATATTCTTTTGTATCTTTTCTTAAATCCAACCTCATACTCTTAATTTGATGTGTGAGTAGGTACCACAAAAACTTCATCATGTGCCACCTTAGGCCCTTATTTTCTAGTAATAGAAATATCCTATAATGTAATTTTCATTTTTTTTTGACAAAAACGGTTATGGGTTATGTTATAAATGTAGTGGAGAAACCACTGAAAGGAATACAAGCTTCTGGTTTATGAAGATACCTAAGAGATCTACTTGATCATTTCCAAAAGCAACCATGCCCATTCAAACATATGTGATTACTTCCTAGGGAGGAAATACTAAAGAGAGATGAAGATTTACAAAGATTTCATTTCTTCTTAGAACAATCGCCTTATTAGAATCTTGATCTACTTTGGAATTTAGCTTTTGAAGAATGTGAAAGAACTCTAGATGTCAAAAATATTTTGAGATAGAGAGGATTATTTTGAGTAGTTTGTCTAGCCTTAAGATTTGACATTTACTTTCTCCATTCATTCTCTGGATTATTAACCAAGAATATCCAAACACAATGGCTTCATTAATCCCTTTGGCTTCCAATTTCTTAAGTCCTTACCAAAGACCATATGCTTCAGCCATGTTGTTTGTGTCATTTTCTATATTCCAGTAGTATTTCCTTTCAATTTTCCCTTCGGGGCAAATGATAACCCCTCCCCCTCCATCCATTCCTGGATTCCCCTTTGAAGCTCTGTCAAAGAAGAGATTGAAAATTTTCCTCTCTTTCATCCAGTTTTCAAACTGAGGTTGTTCCAATCTAATTTCCCAAACATCCAACCGTCGCTTAGCCCTGGAAATATCTAATTCATAAATGTTGAAAGAGTTCAGCCAACTAACTTCTTTGGGTGATAGTTTATCCTTGTTCTTAGACAACATAGACGCATTCAACATTTATCCCATTAGAGCTTGTGATTTAGCAGCAATTTGTTCAAGAAGTTGGGCCTTGTCTTGGAATATTCTTTGATTTCTCTCTATCCATATATGCCAAAAAATAATTTTTGGAAGCTTCGACCAGCAATTTTTTAGTCCTTCTTTTTTATCTAAGTCTCCATGATATGCTCGCTCCCAACTGACAAAAATTTGCTCAATATTTCCTGGAAACTCAGTATTGTCGAACCAAGGTTGAGTCAGCAATTCCCACACATTTCGGGCATAGAGGCACTTTAGTAACAAATGTTGAATAGTTTCTTTGCTTTCAAGGCACAATGGGAACCTGAATGGGCCTGTGAATCCTCTCTTTTCTAAGGTTTCTCCCATTAGAATGCTTCCATGCGCCAACGTCCAGCTGACCATGTCATTTTTTTCTAGACTTTTTACGTTCCACACTATTTTCTAGATCAACAAGTTGTTTGGCACATTTGGGACCATCAAGAACACCCTATATCCTTGCACAAAGGTGTATTCACCAGAGATGCAACCCTAGCCTCGTCAATCCTCTGTTCTTCTTGCCATTTTCGTTGATCCAGACAATTGCTCTAAGAGCTGTTTTTTCTCTTCCTTGAGCTCTATAGAACACTCCAGGAGATTCCAGCATGCCCATCGATGAGGTGGGGCAAGGTCCCAATGAGAAATGTCCCAAATCGTTTTAAATTCGTGACTATCTAACCAACTTTTGAAGCTTGGTAGATAGAACATGAGAGGTTTCCCCAAGATGGAGTCCTACAAAATCCTTATGTGTTTGAAATTACCAAGAATCCAGTGGAGTTCTTCTCTGAATCGAGGCAAGGCTTTCTTGCAGAGAGAAAAAATGAGCGAACCTTGCTTGACCACAGGTTCTAAGTCCAGACACCTTAACCTTGAGCTTGAAAAGTATTTATGCCTGAGCACCTGACTACTCCAGGAAGGCATTGATTGGATTGAATTACAAAGTAGCTTAGCTCCCATCGCTAAATTTTGGTATTTTAGATCTCTAATCTGAAGGCCTCCTTCCATCCAAGCCATTTTGTTTTTCTTCTAGCTGATGAGAGAAAATTTCTTTCCTCCACCATTTTTTCCTCCATTCCAAAGAAATGATCTCAATAGGCTTTCAATAGTGACTAAAATTTTGGCAGGAGCCAACAAAATGGATCATTGATATAAGGGATAGTTGTTCAGAATGAGCTTTATCAATACCAGTTTCCCTACCAAGTTTAGCTAAACCGCTCACCAGACAAGGATTTTTTTCTTGAATTTTTCAATCAATCGACTCCAATAAAAAAAATTCGATTTGTTTTTGAAAATTGGAACCCCCTGATATTTAAAGGAATCCCAGGTGCTTGTTCCCTCAATTCCTTATATGCGAGAAACTCCAGACATCTCCTTGGGGTTTATATTCCAATTGTAAATCGACCATTTTCTGAGATTTATCTTGGCTCCAGATGCTTGGCAATAGGAGTCCAATTCAGTCTTGAATCTTCTCGCTATGAGCTTATTGGAGCCTCCTAGCAAAATCATGTCATCTGCAAACAGTGCATGATTGTTGTCTTTAGTTCTCCTAGCCATTCTAATACTAGCCATTCTAATACCAATTAAGTCTTTATCCTTCCATCCTTGTTCGAGTTGTAGACTAAGCACCGAGGCTTGGATTCCATAAAGCAATGGAGAGAGCGGGCATCCTTGCCTCATGCCTCGATAGGCTTGGAAGAAAGTTGCAACCCTTCCATTGATGAGAGGAGCGATCTAGGGATTGCTTATATAAGCTTTGACCCAACGTATGAGTCTTGGTTCAAACCCAAACCTTAGCATTACATGATAAAGAAATGAATGACAAATTCTATCAAATGCATTGGTTAAGTCGATTTTCACCACCATACCTTTTTCATGGTTCTTTAAACTAGAATGGATTGCCTCTTCAACCAGTATGATATTGTCCTATATTCTCCTGCCTTTAATGAAGCCTCCTTGGTTCTCTTGAATGATATGCGATAGAATGCTTTTTAATCTCATAGCCATAATTTTGGTGTTTATCTTATAGCCAATATTACTCAAAAGAGATAGCATCTTTTTCTTTGGGTATAAGTGCTAGGAACGTTGAGTTTATGCTTCGACCTATTTTTTCACAATTATGATATTTTAACGCCATTTTAAATCAATCCTTCAGCATAATATCCAAACACACCTTAATAAACTTAGCATTGAATCCGCCTGGGCTTGGAGCCTTTTCTTCTTCCATTTCTTCCACATCATATTTTAATTCTCAATCGTGATCCTTTGCATCAGGGTATTGTTATCCTTTCATTTGACTAGTCTAGGAACTAGTTCCATAAGCGCAGGATTGGTTGAATTGTTAATTGGCTTTGCAGAGTAGATGGCATTAAAGTGCCGAGAAGCTTCCTTTTTTTTTATCAAAGTCTTGAATAATTTGATCCTGAGTATGGATCTCATGTACAATTTTGTAATTCTTCCTTGCCTCTGTCTGTTTATGGAAGAAGGCAATATTTTGGTCCCCGACTTTAAGCCAGAGACATCTTGATTTTTGTCTCCAAAATTCTTCCTACTGCCTATAGGCAGCATGCAACTCTTGGTGGACAAATGCTTCCTTTTATAACTCTTCATTTGAAATCTGGACTGCCTCCATTGCAAGTTGATGGGCCTCTAACATTTGCATGGATTTGGTTCTTCTTTGATCCAGGGAAGCTACAGATTTGGCCCACAACTTAAGTGCCCTCTTAAGTCTTCTAAACTTTTCTTCCCACACGTAGAAGGGGGAGCCCGAGACCAGAGCTGACCAAATTTCAGTGACGATCCCCAAGAAATATTTGTGAGTAGTCCATAGAGGGATAAATTGGAATATAAGAGGGCCGATATTCTGGTATTTTTTCACCTCTAGTAGGATAAGATTATGATATGAACCCCCAAATGGTAGGATTTTGGAGGAAGAATTCAGTCCCAAAAGAAGAAAGGTATATTGGATCAAAAATATATCAAGACTGACAGCTATGTGCCTTGGCCCCATCCTCCTATTAGTCCAGGTAAACTTCTATTTAGACGAGATGATATCAAATAGGTCCCAGACTAAGATGAGCTCGTCAAGTTGCTCCCTTATAGGATCTCTGACCAACGATCCTCCTCTTTTTTCAGTTTGCTTCAAAATGAAATTTACATTGCCATCAAGGATGACATTGTCCAACGAATCACTCCTTCCGTCCCTTATGTTACTCCTACAATCATTTTTTCAACATAAAGTGTAGGAACATGAATATTAAAGAGACTTTCCGGGGTATTAGAGCCTTTGTGCAGCAACTTAGTGAGAATCCAATGGATACAATGCTTGGTTTCAATTTGATCAAATTTCGGAGCATCCCATAACGTTCCTATTCCTCCGGAAGCTCCCCTGGAATTGACTGCAATTCCTCCTCCTTTCTTCCAAAATTTTGTACTTACCTGGAGAAATGATTTTTTCTCCATCTTAGTCTCATGGATCAGAAAAATGTCTGGTTGGGATAATATGATCAAGTTTTTCATAGCTTCTTCCTTGAATTTACTACCCAAACCCCTACATTTCCAAGAGAGGACCTTCATTACTTACTCTTGGTGGCTGAGGGAATCCCTTTCTGGGATTTCCCATGTTGGTGAGTATTTCTGGGATTTCGAAGGAGTTTCTCCAAGGTTAGTTGAGAGCCTTGTAGCTTATCCTTGTACATGGCTTGTTCCCTAACTTATTTGGTCGATTTCCTTCCTCTTACTTTCTTCTTACTAGGTGTAATCATATCGATTTCCCCTTCCTCTTCTTCTTCCTCGGTATCGGTTTCCTCCTCTAATTTTTCTTTATTTCCTCCTTCCTTTACCCCCTCTACTCCTGAATCTGAATGAGTCAATGGGGTGATGTATTTCTCAAATTGGTAAGATAAGGCATCTTCTTTTCCTGGTTCTTTGTTCTCGTTGGCGTTAGAGTCCTCTACATTGACCATAGGTCCACACCTAGTTTCCTTGGCTTTCTGAAGTTCTGGATTTACCTCCAGAGGGGTTTTTTTCCTTGACACATTCTTTTCCACCTCTTTTCTTTGTGCTTCCTTTTTTTGGGTTTGACTTGCTTTTCTTTACTACTTGCCGCCCTTCCTTATTTTCTTGTTGGGCCTCCTGCTTTTGAGGGAATTTACGAAGAAAATGCACGTATTCATGGAAACCTCTGCACTTTAATGGAAGGTGTTCATAATCCAACTTTTGATATTGATACCAAGTTCCCACTGTGATATTGATTGCCTTCGGTAATCTAGCTTCTAGATCCACCTCCACACAGATCTAGGCACAAGAATATTAGTATTTGGGACTTGCCATGTCAATAAATCTTCCTAGAGTGTTTTCGATTGCTTTAAGAGATTTTGGATTCCAGTAGTGCATTGGTAGGTTTGGTAGCCTAACCCAAACTAGGATGGCTTTGGGGATATCTTCCTCGGGGTCGAAGTCTGGCGTCCAGTTGTTCAGGTATAAAGCTTGCGGCCCCATGAAATAGGGACCATTTCGAAAAAATATATCCATATCATCCTTTGATTCAAGTTCGAACAAGAAATATCCTCGACCAACTGAATAGGATGCAACATTTTAAGTGATCAGAGGCCTCCAGTTCCTCTGAACCCAACCCTCATGGGATTTCGGGGATGGCCAAAGTCCAATGAACTACCCTATCAGAGCACGATCTACCAGTGAGAAATAAATACAAATCGTATCTTCCATAGGCAAGGAAACAATAGGTACATCCTCAATTCGCTTGACAAATTTCAGAGGAGCTCCATTAGACACTTTCTTGCTATGCACTGAGACTAATCGCACCAAAACTTCTAAGATCGGGGCATAGGGCGGCCCCAATCCGCCCTCCTCAACCACCATCGGGCCTGTGGACCCCTCTTATCAGGATCGATATCAACACCCTCGGATCTAGGGCAGTCGGGATGCTACCCAACACAGCCGGTGCCTCTGTCTCGATTCCTTCGTTAGTCTCACGTAGCGATTAGCGGGCTCACGCAGCAATTCAAATAAATGTATTTTTAATACGTGTATTGTGTGCTTTTTTTCTTTGTTTTTTTATACCAAAGGTCCATACACTTATTTTTCACATTAATATTGACTATACCAACTAAGTCCATCCAAATACATCCCAAAATAATAGACACGTTATCCATATCTATAACAAGAAATATTAATGCAACACATATTTATTTATGGTAATCTTCAAATCTATAAAATTTTGAACATTCTCAATTCATGTAGTTATTGAGGCATGGGGTTGAATGCACTTTTGTGACAATTATGTCAGTTCTTAGAAGTCCTTTTATTCTATAGTAAGAAGTTGTGACAATCATCTTTTCACCATCATCCCATATCCCTTGGAGTAAATACTCATTCTATCATTCTCGCATGCATATTTATACACTACGTAGAGCTTCCTATTAATGTTCATGACCATTAACAGGATGTGTCTAACCCAGGAATTCAAATTTAGAGATAAAGATGCAGATTTGAAGGGAAAATAGATGGTTGTAGGTGAGCATAGATTTAGGGAAAGCTAGGAACCCTTACCCATTAAGTTGTGGTACTCACAAATGCTTGAGAACCCATGATTTATGGTATAGGAGGTTCTCCAACAACATACAATAAATTGGACTCTTACTACACACACTGGTAAGCATTGTAAGGGTAGGATTTATTGAGGGAACTATGGATTAGTGAAGGGGAGTTCCTAAGCATAGAGAGTAAAACGAGCTCTATATGAGCTTTTGACTAAGCATAGAGAGCAAAATGAGTTGTAAGATGAGAGAGAGAAGCATGTAAGTGTTTCCTTCACCCTGGTGGCCTCATAATCCAACTTGAGGGTGACCTATCAGCAGAAATAATATATGTTGGACAGAGTGCCTACGGTTGGGTGGAAAATCACTCTTACACAACCAGTTGCTTGAATCTTCTTTGTTTAAAATAAGTATTCTTTTGTATTTGAATCTACAATGTTTTAATTGATGCTTATAATGACTATGTTGGTATATGCATGCTAGATGTGTGTGTGGATAGAGTTATTTCCATTGTGTATGTTTATCATGCATCTGCACATGTATTTTAACTACCATAAATTCCCATTATGACCATGAGGTGAAATTTAGAATATCATATTTAGATAATGCCCCATCTCATTAGTTGGATTGAGTGAAGGGGACAATACAACAATTCCCACAAAAGTTTGAAATGGGTTTCATACCTTGGACATATGATATTTGATTCATGAAAGGCCTTATGCTATTAATAAAACCTTAGGGGCTTCCACACTTTTTACAAATTAACGTGTTGCTAGTTTCATTGCCTAGTTTTCTAATGTGTTTACCCTATGATTGTTACTGTTATAGCCCAAAATGACACATCTCTGCCTGTGACCACTTTCCTATGATTCCGTCGCATGTCGACACTTCCATGACGACACTTCATGAAAGTCACTGAAAGTCACTGAAAAAACACCTATCTTGGAGGACCCATATATTGAGTTCTGTACCTCCGTTTGACCTCATTTTTGTGCCGATGGAAAGGTATTTCAGTTAGCTAAAACTTTCTAGAAGACACCAAAGTCTGAAAATGACCAGAAATACCCTTAAAATGTGTTTTTTTGTGTATATGCGACTCTCCTCAAGGCATAGTCGCGTATCATACGCGAGTCTCGTGTTTTACAAGTCGCGTATGCATATATGCACGAGTTGCCTTTATAATAAGTCACGTATCATACACAGGTTGCTCTACTACAGACCCGCGTATGTGTTTCTCAACATTAAAACATTAAAACACGAGTTAATTGGAGATTAGTTATGTCATCTAACTGATTTCCTTAACTGCTGTAACTTCTCTAACCTTTGAACTACCTTATTTCATCCATATAAATAGAGGTAGGAGAGGCCATGAGGGGGACTGGGAATTTATGCATTGTTATGCTGGAGGAATCGGGACTCTCTTTGCCCACACCTTTGCCCTGGAGATCTTCCCCTTGTGTTGCAGAGCTTGGAGGCTGAGTTCTTTGGAGAAGAGAAGCAGCAGAACCAGATCAAGGTTTCGTCAGGTGCCAAACTTGAAGAGAAGGTATACTTGTACTTGTTTTCAAGATCAATAAAGATGTGATGTCCTTCTTCTTCCCAAATCATTGTTCAATGTGTGATTGAATCTCTATTTATGATCATATTATAATGTTATTCAGATCATTGTTTCATGTTTATTTGATTATCATTGTCTTATATGTGGTCATAATGGTTTGAGGAAGGTATAATTCATTTTGCAGGTCTCTTGGAGCGAGAGGAGCAAGAAGAGGATTGAAAAGAAAGCTTGGACCAGCCTTCAGTTAATCAGGTGTGGATCTTTCTCATCTCTGAAACTTGCTGTTATATGCTTGCTGAACATTGTGCATCTCTCTTTCAACCCCAGTACGTTGATGGCCTCTTAAACCCTAGCCATAGGACACTTTCCTTTACAACAGAACTGGCGACTCCGCTGGGGAATAGCCTTGTCTGTTTGGGGTTTTTCTCTTGATTTCTTTCAGCTTTTGCATTGTTTCAGGTCTTTCTTGCCACTTAGGAACACCTTGTAAGTCTGATAGCAAACCTTCCCTGCCTTCCTAAGGCAGTTTGTTGATCTTTTTTAAGATTTTCCTCCCCATTCGCAACTTGCTCTTTTGAACAGTCGTGAATGCAAGCTTGCATTCGCGGGTTGCTGCATTGAACAGTCGCGTGTCATTCGCGACCTGCCCTTATAGACAGTCGCGTATATACCTGGAAGTTAGGATTTTTTAAGTCAGTTTTGCTTTTTCCTATTCTTTTGGGTAATCCCTGTTTGTGAGTGGATGTTCTCTCTGAATGCTTTAGCTTGTGGGAAGACCTTTGCTGATCACACTTCTTTCTTTTTCAAAAGCCTTGGTTGTTCTTTAACTATGTGGTAAGCCCCTTTTATAGAATTAGGATTTGTTCTTTGCTCTTGCCCCTGCCGCTTTTGCTTGGTCTGATTTTTGGCCTATGTTTCTGATCAGCCTCTGTTAGTGGCCTTTGTTTGATTTCAGAAGCTTGTTGGTGCTGGTTTCCTTCTTCTTTTGTTGGTTACCTTTACTTTGCCAAATTTGTTGATTTGTCTCTTATGCAAACCTTCTTTCCAAGTAGAGTTTATGCTGACTTTAGTTTGGTCTAGAGTTTGTTGGGTGGTTGTATAGCAGGGATCCTTTTGTTTTGTTCTTGTTATCTGCATGCTTTTGCTTTGTAGGTAGTTTTTCTTTTGCCCTTATAAAAGAAAATTAAAAAGAACTTGCTTTGTTACTTTCCCCCTACCTCTTTCTTTGGTTTGACCTTGTTGGACAAGGTACTGAGCAGCCTTTGTTTGTAGGTTTAGATTGATACTTGGGACTTCTTGGCCTTTGTTTATGTCAGTCTTCATGCTCAGTCTTTTCATTCCAGAGTTATTGGCTTGTCTACCTTTGTAATCCTTCCTTCCAGGAGAGGTCTATACTCAACTTTAGGGAAACCTAGGGTTTGTTTTTGGGGTGCAAAGTAGTTGTCTATCTCCTTTGCTTTCAGTATTTGCTTGCTTTAGTTGATAGGATATTTTTTCTTTTGCATTTTATAAAAGAAAAAGACAAAAACATGTTTGCTTTATATGCATATAGATTAGGCTGTTAGTCTAGATTGCATAGCATAGCATTGTTTTTGAAAAATTTTAAAAATATAAAAAGATTTGATCTTTTTTGGCTTTCAAGTTATTTGAAAATATAAAGAGAATAGCTATTTGCTTCTTTGCATCTCATTTCTCTTTGCTTAGTCATTTTGTTTTCATTTCTTGAGTCAAAACACCGCATCAGTTTCATGCCATTTACCCCCTGAGTAAAAACAGCCCATAAAATAAACGACATAATTTTAAAAATTATTAGCAAGTTTTATTTTATAGGGTCATACACCAACTAGCTTAGGCTAGACTTATGGGTTAGGGAGTTTCAACTCCCCACAAGTGTTAAATTTCAGACGTAGTTGGCCTATCACTAGGTAAATCCTTGACTTTATCACTGTTTCTGGGAAGCTCCTCTCAAATGGGAGTTAAGCACGAGGCCGCGTGGAGGCTTGGACAGAGGAGATGACCCTCCGAATCCTTGTCAAAGCGTAACTCAGGAATTTTGCGCATCTGGGGATTCTGTCCTAGACAGAGTTTCGGGCTCAGCTACCCTGCCCATGCATACAAGTCCGGCTTGCGACTGTCCCCCCAGACTGTTGGTATTGCCAAGGTATCCTTTAGTCTCTTGACATCTAGGGTTCATACACAGGTAAACCGGAAGGTTATTTCTGGTTGACCTTGGACGGGCTTGGAAGGTAACCCTTGTGGAAAGTGCAGGAGGGTGGTGGGTGATTCCTCCGCTTGTGCCTGAGAACCACCTCAAGGACACCAAGTAACTGTCTATCAGCTTTCTTCTGGAAAGTACATCTAGGGAATCAAGCATGATTTGAATTTTCTGCTTCTAGGGAATCAATTGAAAAGAATCTAGGGAATCAAGCATGATTTGAATTTTGTGCTTCATTCATACAAGGGTTGTGTCATCATTTTGTTGTCATTTTCTTCAATTCCTATTATTAAAGAAGATTCATTGAAGATTGGAGTAGACTTAGTATTTATGCAAATTAGGAGAGAGAGATCGAGGTAAAGGGAATGGATCTCTTCTTGGTTATTAAACATTCTTCCAACTCCCCATGCAATCCTAATTTATTCATTAGTTCCAAGGTCAAGATTGAACCCTCCCACACATGCTACCCCTAAATTTCAATCTATGTTCTTAGTTGATATTGCACACATATATATATATGCACGAAAGTGAAGCAATTCACATCTAGTATAATATGTTTTGCATAAACTCTTCACTAATGGATAGTGGTATGTGTATGAATATGTTTCCTCTTTTTTTTCCTTGTAAAAATATGCAATGCATTAATTAATTAAAAAGATGCATTGCATTTGGTACTAATTGTGTGGCACAAATTAGTATTACAAACCATAAACACTTGACCATTTAGGTTAATAACTACATTTTCAAAAAGACACTAACTCCATTCTTAGAACCATAAAAAAATCAAATACATGGCCATGTTGCCTTTACAATTTAGGCTTCACAAAATGCCATATTAAAGCAAAAGAAGCCCACCAAACATCTCATCATCTACATCATCAAACAAAATACCAAAGAAGATAAAAGGAAGTGTGAGGCATATGAATTACAAAAAGTGAAAGGGAGGATGTTATGAGATAACACCCTTGGTGTAGCCCCTTTACCATTTCTACCTCTAGATGTAACCCTTCTTTAGATAAGGAATTAGCTTTGGAATTGTGTTCTCAAAAAATATGAGTGAAGTTAGATCTCATAGTTGTAATATGATCCATCATTACTTGAAGACCTATATTATGTAATGTGTTTCCTCTCTTTGCCTTTAGGCGAGGAGGATACAAAGCAGAAGAGGTCCCTTTATTACATTTAGTGTGGATATTTTTCATAAATCCAGCTTTTAAGATTGGTGATGTTTATCATCTTGTTGTTCATACCACTTAAATCCACACATAGTTAATCAAGCAATGTGTGTTCATCATCGATGATAATTACACACTCTAATTTGCACTAGTGATTTTTAAATATTTATGATTTCTAAATATTGTGGATTTAATGGGACAACAACTACTACTCCTATTATTATTATTATTATTATTATGGATTAAATGTTGTTTATAATGCAAAAAACCCTTGTTGACAATGGTGATATTTATTTAATTCTTCCATGGGAATCAATAACTCATCAGGATTTCTTGTGCTAGGCCCAAGTTTAAAGTTGATGGTTGCCACTAGTGACCCAAGAGTATATCCAACAACCCACAAACTAGATATACCAATAACTCATGACTCAACAAGGGCTAAGTCATACTAGGGGCACCTGCCCTTCTATTCTTATCATCACAATCTAATGCCTTATTGGGGATTTGAACCAAATGGTCAATTATCTACAATTTTATTCTTGTGCCAAATGGTCAATTATGCCTTACCTTTTCTTAATAGTAATTTTGAGAGGAAAGTGGAATGAGCCATCATCACCCATATCTTGGTGAACAAGTTCTAGTTTTAGAGTAGTCATATAGGAAGTATTTAGAAACCAAGTTTTAACCCTTTCATGTTCTGCATAAGGTTATGTATAAATTGTAAATAAATGGATATGATGATGGGATATTATGCGCTTGCAGGTAAGTAATGTAAATATCTTATAATAATTCCTAGTGTTATCTTATAAATAATGTAAATAATTCCTAGTGCATGTAAGTAATGTAAATATCTTATAATATCGACTAATGAATGTTTAGGAACATATTTCCATGGGACTCTCAAGGTATGTAAATATTATTTCAAAAAAATAATATAAAGGTTCAAGGATGGTTGTTGAGAGCATAAGAAGGGCTATGAGTCAAATAAAGGGGAAGAGAAAAGGGTGCCCAAAGGGGACGAGAAATAATCCTAAGTTGCCTAAGTGTCCTATCTTTCATCTTTTCACCATGTGGCTTATTAAAATCCCCAACCACCAATCATTGAATGTAGGTGATGGTTGGTGTGGAAGTCCACCTTCCATAGTGATGAGAACTTAGGGGTTGAGTATAAGTTATGAGAAGTAATCGAGACTCCAACCCCATAGGAATTTAAACCATATGGAAACATGAACCATTTTTCCCATGCCCTCTTTTCATGTAAATTGAAGGGACTTATTCATTGATTCAATTGGAACTACTTGCATGCATTCTCTCTTATCACCCATTCTTGCATTCACTCAATTTACATGCATAAGCATTTTTCATTAGAACTTGTAAGTGATTAAGGAGAGTTAAGGAAACTAAATTTGTGAACTAGAGAGAGAGAGAGAGAGAGACGAAATGCTATAATGGAGCTTAGTGTTCAAGTGCTAAGACAAAACTTTGTTGGGTTTCCTTGAAGGTAGCAAATAGGATTCAGTCCTTTTGCACACTCTAAAGAGCATTGGAAAGAAGAATATTCTTGAAGGGTCGTCTTCCTTATGTTGAGTGGGTAGTTAGAGGGAGTATCATGGATGGGCCAACTAAATGGATACTTGAAGTGTTATGTGGTGATTTTCTTGGTTGAACCCGAGAGCCATTGGGTTGGGTGAATGATATGAGTGTATTGAATTAGTTTCCTTCACTTTGGTGGCCTCATAACCTAATTTGTGGTTGATATCCATAAAGCATCGCCTACAGTTGGGTACAAAATTGCTTGTCGACAACTAGTTCCCTTATACCAACTTGTTTAAAGGTAAGTGTTCCATTTCTATGTTTCGTTTCCCATGTATAAGTATGTTAGTTGAACAATATTTTTATCATGTATGAATTAGGAAGAAATCCATCAAATCATGATGTTGTATATTGGTTGTGACATCATAGTTATATTTACCTACGTAATTTGAAATTGATTTTAAGTGAATTGGATTGAGATCATGTTATGCATTATACACCATATGTGTTCAAACTTGCATGGTTAGGTTCATCCATATTTTGAGTTACCCATGCTTAATGGCATGGCCATAGGCTAAAGAACATGATAATTGCAAGACCCTTCAAGCCTATGAGTCCTTTATGCTCAATTTGGAGTGCTCTTTGAATGAGTTTGAAAGCCCCCTTTTTTCGTGTGTGTTATTTTGAAGTGCCATTGTTAAAGTTGGACTAATACATGCTTTCAATTATAGTTTAAAGAGTTAATTTAAATGGTGGTCATTTTGACCCTTTAATGTTTTTAATTTGAACAATTATTTCAAGATTGGCTAATAGGCCCTTTGTACTCAAAAGAGGTTCATTCGAATTGACTACTTTTACTAAGTGTGTAAATGCCTTTTAAATGGGTTGGAAACCTTTTTGTCACTTTACTTTGGAGTGTTATCTTTAAAGTGACCTAATTGGGCTCTTCTTGAAAAGAGGGTTGATAACCTTGTTGCTATCCATCAAATGTTCTTTTGAAGAACCCTCGTAACTTATTGCAGGATTTCAATAAATGTTCTTTCAACCAATAACCTATCAAGGACTTTCAAAGATGTTTTTTCGAAGAGGCTCTATGGCCTATTAGAGAATTTCAAAAGATGTTTTCTCTAGGAGGCTTAATGGCCTATTGAGGACTTTAGAAATATGTTCTTTCAAGGAGGCTCAATGGCTTATAAAAGACTTTTCAATGATGTTTTTTTGAGGAGGTCGTCTAATGAAATATCAAGGACTTTTGAGAGATGATATTTTGAGGAGTCCCAATGGACTATCGAGAAATTTTGAAAGATGTTTACTCAAATACACCCGATGGCCTATTAGGGACTTTTAAAAGATGTTTCTTCGAATATGCTTTATGGTGTGTGCATGTGTGTGTGTGTGTGCATGTGTGTGAGTACATGAATTTTGGAGGACCAATGGCCTCTCCATTGGGCATATATTTTGAAAGGGTTAGGACTTTACAAGAGGTTCAATGGCCCTACACACACACACACACCATCGAAATTTCAAATAGACATTGCATGATCGAAAAAGAGTTTGTCTAAATAGAAATCACCAAGGAATCTATGATATTAAATTTGTTGAGATTACAACATCAAGAATCATTCTCCAATCTTGTGAGTAATGTTAGCAAGGGGTTAGAAGGAGAAAAGCACGCTTCCACCATCATTAAGAAGGACATCAACAGAAGGAAGAGTTGACCGCGTGAAAGGAGAAATCGACAAATCAAGAAGTTTTGGTTAAATTAGTTAGGAGATTGGTCAGGTGGACCATTTTGCAACGACTTAGTAAGCCTATAAGTAGAGATAATAGTATAGTCATTAATGAATTGAAGAATCATCGGCTTTTGTAATCATTTCTTATCTGCGGATCTAGTTTGGAGGAACGAATGTATTTTATGGTCTGAGGCTAATCGACCAAGAGATGTTTTGTCTTTCTGCGATGTATTTATGGGATTGATGATATGAAGATTCTATTGGTGACATAATTATGTCTCTTGTTTGCATTTATGTATGAATGGTTAATAATGCAAAGTCTTTAATGATGCTACCTCCATGTTTTCATGGTTAAGTTTGAATGATGTGAATCCTTGCAGGATCTATTGGTTTGCTATATGTCGATGTCTTTGTATTATGAATATGAATCTGAATGATGATGATAATGTGTCTTTGTCAATCTAATTCTGAGTAAGTGCGAATGAGTTGATCTAAGTTAAACCCTCGATTTTTTGTCAATGTTGCGATAGAATCACCGATAGAGAAAATTTCCTCTTCCCTCTGTGGAAACTTGGTTCTTGCAGCCCCCTTAGACATCTCGGGTGAGACTGCACCTGCTTCGTAGGTGTTGCTGGTTAGGGAAAAACCTATTTGGGCCAATGTTTAGGGAGTTTTCGTCAATGGGTGTCGATAGATCTATAGAGTGAACCCTTGTCGACATGATAGTGTCAACAAGTAATATCAAGACAATAGACTATTGAGTAATATCAAGTCCTGCAAATATCCTCATATGATTAAGGTGGTGATGTTGTAAAGATTGTGAGTAATATCAAGCTGAGTCTTGTGAGTAATATCAAGACAATAGATTTGTGAGTAATATCAAGTCCTACAAATATCCTCATATGATTGAGGTGGTGATGTTGTAAAGTGTGTGAGTAATATCAAGTTGAGTCTTGTGAGTAATATCAAGATAGTAGACTTGTGAGTAATATCAAGTTCTACAAATATCCTCATGTTGTAAGGTGGTGTACTTTATTGTGTAAAGTGGATATACTATGTGATGTATGGCTAGTCATGGTCAACATGTGCTACAAGTCCCCTTTAGGGATTAGCTACCCCTAGAGTGATTTACCTTAGCATGTGACTATATGACTCGGGGCAATACATATGATCATAGGTTCAGGACAATCTTATGTGTATGGTATGGTATATAATTAATGAAAACACATATGGACTATGCAGAGAAAATTAATATGAGCACAGAGATTGAGAGAGGATTTGAATTGCCCATGTATGCCACCAAGTGAACTTGAATTGATAAGACATCAATTGAGTCTTAGTTATGATAAACATTAATTAAGGAATGAACTCCTTAATTTATGCAAGTGGTTGTTGAAGATGACATTAATGGAGTTACATTCAGTTCTGTTCAGTTACATTCAGTTCTATTCAGTTACATTAAGTTCTATTCAGTTACATTCAGTTTTGTTCAGTTACATTCAGTTCAATTTAGTTGCATGCAGTTCCATTCAGTTCATTCAGTTAACAACTCAATTAGAGACAATTAAGCTCAATGAATTAATGGAGGGCGCATATATTCTTTGTGGGAGATAATTATGGAGTGCCAACTTGGCGCCAAGTTAGTGGGGGCGCAAAGTTGAAGATGAATCAATGTTCTCAATTTTAATAAGTTACCGAAGCCTACACTTGGTAAGACCAATACAATGTTCCATTTGATCTCTCCTCTATTTTGGTCTCTGATCAAGCAATCTACTATTGTGTTGTAATCATTCTCTGTCGATTATCAATCATACTCTAAGATTGTTTGTTGGGTTTTTTATCCTCCGAATCAGTGGAGGGTTTTTCGAGGGTATATCATGGATTCTATGGTTTGATTTATTTCTGTCTTTGGATTACTGATGAGATCTATATGCATTGTAAATGTGGATTAAAGTTTTAAATTTCAAGTTTCTTCATATTTGCTCAAACACTAACAAAATTAAATGAAAAGAACAAAACTGCCCCCTTTCCCTCCATAAAGATGCATAGGGAAATAAACACACAACAACGTAGTTATTATATGGTCCACATAATGAGAAGTTCATTTTCTTATGAGGAACAAAATCCTTAGCCTTTTTTATATACTAAGCCTAAGGTAGAATCCAATGAACCATGATCAATCTTCTTTAATGAAATAATGGCCCTCTAAACCTAAAGGGTTACATATTCCTATGAAAGACAAGATCCCATGCATTTCTTAATCAATTTTATGCGATCAAGCCTAAGAGGGACGCTAGGCCAATGATGCTATAAACAATTTTCTTTAACGAAATAAGAACATGAAGATATTGACATCTCTTAAGATTCCAAGCATTTTCTAAGGTTTTTATGTGATTAAATATGAAAAGAGGTCAATAAAGCTATGTGCAATCTCCCTTCATGAGATAGTGACCCTTTAAACCTAAAGATAATAACATCTCTAAATGAGAGAATGACCATATAAACCCAAGGACAATGAGACCCCACTCCATGTGAGATCATAAAGAGCAAACTTTACTATAAATATTTTGTCTACCCACTTTTTGGATTAGACTTCACTCTATTTTGATGATGACCTTTTTAAGGTCATTTGGTATTTGTATGGTCGAGGATTGTGCATGGGAATGTAAATAAATATGGAAAAGTAAAAGATATGGAAAATATAAGAAACAAGTGGAATAAGCAACGCAGTTGCTTAGTACCTGCCACTTATGTAAGAAACAATGTAAAGTAAATTAGCATCGGACATCATTCATGGTCATTTACAACTCCATGAGTGATTTAGGCGTTAAGTATCCCTTCGTAGTCTTATGAGAAATTTTTGGTAGACATGAAACACCTAACACTAGACACTACCATCCATAGCCACATAAGCGATTTAAGGCATACATAGCCCTTCATAGTCACAAGAACTATTTTTTATAAGCATTATGCACCCAACAATAAAGTAGTAAGTGATATATTGATTGAGATGTATATAATTTACGCAATGTAGTGGACCATTCATAACTCAAGAGTCATTTAAGGCTTACACCGACCTTTATAATCTCAAGAGTGACTCAAGGTCTACATAGTCTGTCATACTTCCATGAGTTATTTTTGGTAAATATTATGCACTAGTAGAAGAATAATAAATGTTGCATAATTTGAAATATACATTATGGATGTGGTGAAGTATGTTACTTCATGAAATGTAAAAATTAATAAATAAGCATTATAATACTAAAAACCATAATGCAAAACTATTATTGAATCTTTAACTTTTAAAATTATTTTTCATATTTAATATTATAGTATGTAAAACAACAACAAAAAATTAATTACTCAAAAATATAAACTAATTATTTTCTCAAAATTTAGAAATTTTTTTTATTTTTATAATATCCAATTTAGTATTTAAATTTTAAATGACTTTTATAAAAAAACTTTAAAATAAGAACACTTGCCTAATTAATGAGGCGGCGATTATTAATTTTTTTTTAATAAATATTCATTCTTATAATATTAAAAAAAATCTATATTAAAACTTTGATAACATCAAAACTTGTAATTCTAAAAATCAACTTAAAAAATTAATTAAAATTATAAAAAAAAAAACTAAAAATTATTACTTTAAAATAAAAATTTGCCTCTTGTTCACACCCTTACCCCAAAATAAATCAATAAAAAAATTTATGGTTGAAAAAAATCAATAAAATTTTATGGTTGAAAATGAATCTCAACCAGCCTGCTTTTATAACATGTTTAATAACTAATAAATACAAATTATTGATGAAAATTGTCAGCTAATGTCATGTATATCAGTGGAAGATTTCATTGGTTGCTAATCGAATAAAACTCTTTACTTTCTTTTAAAAAGACCGACATTATTCAATGCCTTTCGACTTTGATGTGACATAATTCCATTGCCTTTAGGTTTGATGTGACATAAACGCTTCACCTATTTTGATTACGGTGAATATAAATGACAATTGATGGGGAGTGTTGCTGTTAACTTTCAGTTCCTAATGATAGATAAATTACATGGTGATTATTTTTGTTTATTAGATTTTCATTTCAATAATAATAGCGGTGATGATGAATTGAAATACAGTGATCTAAATTTTGGACAATTTATATTTATATTTATAAATGATAATTGATGGGAAGTGTTGCTGTTAAATTACAGTTCTTAATGATAAATTACATGGTGATTATTTTTATTTATTTATTAGATTTTCAATTCAATAATAATAACGGTGTTGATGAATTGAAATTTGGACAATTTATATTTGGATTTATGATATTTTTTATCAAAATTCAGTTGAAATTGTTAAAGTAGTGATTTTGGATTGTTGAAATTGTATAATTTGAATATTAAAAAATAATAAAATCACTTAATTCATTCCTATAATTAAAATTACAATTTCAACCATCTAAATAACAATATCAATTATTTTACAATTCAAACAAAAACAGTAAAAAAAAGCAATTTAAAGTTGAACTTACAATAAAAATATCTTCTCATTTAAATTTATCTCGGTTCAATGCATATATAAAGAATCTGTCTGTAAAGTTGCATACATGTGAAAAGAATCTGTCAATAAAGTTTCATACGTGTAAGTGTGTATGGTTGAAATTGCATAGTTTAGGTGTTCATTTGAACAGGAAAAAATTTAATATTTTTAATAAAGATTTTATTATTGGAATCAAGTAACCAAAAATATCTGAAAACTCAAACGATTAAAGATATAAAGTTGTGGATTCTCCCCCCAAAGGGATTTTAGGGTATTTTCTCATTAAAGTTATGTGGGAGCAGTGTGAAATGACAGGGAAAGACATCTCAAGAGTCACGTTACATCTTGCTTTGGTTCTAATAATAATAAAATTAATAATTTAACTGATCTACATGGTAAATTAGCATCACCAGTGCTCTGAATGGGATAAGAAAAGAGAAACTTCCTATGCGTATACACATTATATATACTCCAAATCAGTGCTTTTACATGAACCCAAACGGAATTATCATCCTACTTGCTGTATACATCAAAATATATATACAGAGAAAACGAATTCCTCTAAAGCTTGATCCACAAATATAAAAGAAGATAAGCAATTCAAAGGCAGCAAGATGTTCAATGCAAATTCTTGGATTGATCCACAAATATAAAAGAAGAGGAGCAATTCAAAGGCAGCTGCAAGATGTTCAACGCAAATTCTTGGAAGCAGCTTTCATTGCTTTGCCGGTATTCTAGAGCTTCAACGCCTTCAAAGCCGTAGCTGATAACCTTCCATTCGATACAGGATTGATGGTCTTCCGAACCTTAAACACGTTCCATGCAGTTCCCATAGCATGCCCCCCAACTGCAAACGTGTCTTGTGCCACTTCCCCTGCATCTTCCCCAAACCTGCAATCAAATGAAATTCAGTTTTGCAATTTCAATCTGCAAGCATACAACAAAAATTCTGGGTCCAGCAAACCATACATACAGAATCGGAAACGCAGTAGTACCTGTGTGAAATAACTTCAACCGTAACCTCAGAAGAGACTGATATAGCATCCTTTCATGCCGCTTCAACAGCTTCTAAAACTTGATCTGAAATTCAAGAAATATAAAAACCCGATTATTCTTGACCATTTACTACATTTATTTATAACTGTTGCAAGGGCACAATGGGGGAAATATTGCGGTACTGAAAGCATCCAATGAAGCAACGACATCTCCAGGAAACATGATGAAGAACTTCCTTCCAGCCTTGGAGCCAACCACCGGTGCAGTCACGGCACCGCTTACTGTGATCAACCCCTTTAGCACATTCTCGCTCATATTTTTTGTCATCCTTGACAGATTTTTCACCCTGCATACATGCCAACAGCAAATTCAATATCCAATTTAGTTTCTTGGTGCTACAAGGGCCAAGTTGCTCAGTAGAAAAACAAAAAAAAAAGTTAGAATTCTTCCCATTCACCTTCGAATGTTCCTGTTTGTGCTTGGACTTATCTTTCCATGATTGCTCTTTTTCTTTTCATGATCAGTTGCTACTGCGGTGGTTTTACTCAATCGGCTTCGAATGAATGCCCCACCTTTCTGCACCTGAGAAGCATAAGCATTGCTGTAGAGGAATATACCCTTGATGATCTGCCGGGAGCCCGCAGCAATGGCCTTGACCACCACACTATTATAGTCTTCTACCCTAGGTGCCAATGCAGTCCAGTATGCCGCCTCCGAGTTTCTTAATCGCGGGTTCAGGCACCTACACAGCCCATCAAAGTATTCTTCCATTCTGGAGCATTCAATGCAAGCAACCTCCTGATGTCATCATTGCCATGTGTCAAGTGAAAACCAGATACCAAACTCCAAGAATGACATCATTTCTGATGGCCAATCAGAAGTTTACAAAATAACAAATAGAAATATTTTTATTAAAATTTAAAATATTTTTTTGCAAACTCTAAAGTTTAACTTTAGAAAACAGATTTTGATTTTTTGGTGGGAGCAACTAATAGAAGGTCAAAGGTGGTTGACTAGCAACCGATTACTATATACCTACTGTGGCAGGTATAATAAGGTGCATATACATATATACAATATTAAGTTTATTATTATAAAATTGGAAAGCAAGAACAATATTCTATTCAAATGAAAATCAAGAAGTTGTCTAGGAAAGAGAACAATATTTTATTGAATGAAAATCTAGAAGAAGTTGAGATTTTGTGTTAAGGTAATTAAATCATATTATTTTGAGTATTTTCTTATTATTTAAAATTGAAAAAAAACTTTATTATAGTTATGATATTGAAGGAATGGAACGTTTTGACATATTTATGAATTGGTTATATGACCTTTTCTTATTGGGTTGAAAGTAAGAACTTAATAATTTGATACGAAACGTTTTTTTTTTTAAGATGGTTCGAGGTCGATCTATCCATCCTGGCGCTGATTGACTAATCTGAGCTCGCGTTGATTGACTGATATCCAGAGAACGACTTCTCCTTGGACTGATCGCTGGTAAGGGAGGGCGATCTGCCATTGCAATCTACCTCACACTGGCCTAGCCGATCATTCTCTGCATGTGGGACTGCTACTGTCAAAGCCTGTGCTGGCAATGCTGAGGGGCTAACTTGATGGGCACTCAGATCCCTGGTGAGGGCCGGGATCCATCCCCGGATCTTCGCCTGGATGAATTTGATCGGTTAATTTCCTCACACAACAGGAGATCTGGCAAAGCCGACCCCCTGAAATTTGTCAAAAGACTTGAAGATGTGCCGGAGGTTTCCCTTCCTCTGGAGGAAACCATACAGGTAGCTCTCTCCCTGGTAGACCGAGCACTGATCAGATAATTCACGGGGCTCTGGCCCTCGCCCAAAACTACGGACAGCTGGGTCCAAAGAAACTAGAGGCCCCTTATCACCAATAATGTTGCTTCCTACTCCGTCGGACGAGGTTATTTGACTTTGAATCCAAGGACGATAAAGAGTTAATCTTCAGAAATGGGCCCTACTTCATGGGGCCGCAAGGTCTTTACCTTAACAGGTGGACTCGAGACTTTGATCCCGAATTTGATACTCCAAAAGTAGTGCCTATCTGGGTCAGGCTGCCTAACCTTCCTATGCACTGCTGGAACCCTAAATCCCTCCAAGCCATAGGGACTGTGCTGGGGAACTACATAGATATGGCTAGTCCAAAAGACCAATACGCCTGTGCCCGTATTTGCGTTGAAGTCGATCTCGAAGCTGGCCTTCCTGAAGCTATCAAGTTAACCGTGGGAAACTGTTCCCATTTCCAAAAACTTGATTATGAACAGCTTCCCTTCATCCGCAACTGTCCTAAAAAGCCTAAGACCCAGCATGACAAGGCGGAGGGATGGCAAAAGGTGAATAGATCTAAAACCAAACACCAATCCGGAAGGGTTCCAAAAAAGGGGGAGGGGACCAATGAAACAAGGATCACTAATCTCGAAGGATCCCTAGAAGTATCCAAGACTAAAGCAATGGTGGAAGTCAGGGAAGATCTCATTGAAATCGGTGAGAAATCCAGCAATGAAGGAAATAAGGAATCTGAAGCAGAAATATCAGCCCAACAATTGAAGGACCAAGATGAAGAAATGGCACCGGTCACTGCAGGGGAAACCCTGGGGAAGTCAGAGGAAGACTCTGGATCAGAGGAAGGGGAAGAGGAGGAAGGGAAAATCGAAATAACTACTCCAAGAATGTCTAAAACAAAAGGAAGGAAATCCAGGAAAGAAATAAGGGAGCAAGCAACCTACAAGGATAAGCTGCAAGGCTCCCAGCTAACCTTGGAAAAGCTTCTGAAATCTACTAGGAACACCCGCCAGCAAGGGCATGCATAGAAAGGGATTCCTATGCTCTCCAAAAGTAAGTAATGAGGATCCTCTCCTGGAACTGCAGAGGTCTTGGAAGTAAAATCAAGGAAGAAGCTATGTTAGATCTATCTTCTTTACATCAGTCAGACATCTTTCTGATCCAGGAGACCAAGATGGAGGAAGCCGTATTCCTCCAGGTTAGTCAATTTTTTTGGAAAAACAAGGGAAAAGCTGCAATTAGCTCAAGAGGGGCTTCTGGCGGCATTGGAACCTTGTGGAATGATAAGGAATTTGACGTCATTGCTATCAAGTACAGTACACACTGGATCCTCACCCAGCTGAGGCAAAAAGCCTCGAACTCCATGGTAAGCATCTTCAATATCTACGCTCCCAACTCTATTGCTGAAAAAAATTCCTGCTGGAGTCTCCTGCGTGAGGAAAAGAGTAATCTGCAAGGTAATATCATAATTGCGGGTGATCTCAATGTCATCCTAAGTCAAGAAGAAAAACGAGGAGGATCTTTGGTCAGGGATCCCATAAGAGAAACTGTAGATGAGATCATCCTGGAGTGGGATCTCATGGACATTAAACCTACTTCTGGAAAGTATACTTGGAATAACAAAAGGTTAGGGCCTGGGCATATTGCTGCAAGACTCGACCGGTTCCTGGTCCAGGACTCCTTCCTCCTGCTGGGGCTGAATTTATCTTCCAAAATATTGCCATTCAGAGTATCTGACCACAAGCCCATCCTTCTTGAGATGGCTACTAACAAGAACTGGGGCCCAATTCCATTCAAATTTAATCCCCTGTGGGCTAATCAATCTGTATTCCTCAATATCATTATTGAATCGTGGTACCCCCCGGTCACAAGGTCACCTTTCTACGTATGGGAGGAGAAGATCAGAAGACTAAAAAAATGCCTCAAATCGTGGGCCAAGACAATCCCATCTCCCTCAGATCAAAAAATCCACGCAGCTCATGAGCTCGAGTCCCACCAGGCTACCTTGGAGGATAAAAACGTGGACGCAGCGGACATCCATACTGAGACTATTTTGCAAGCGAATCTTCACAAGGCTTGCAAAATCGAGTCTGAATGGTGGAAACTTAAAGCTAGATGCAATTGGCTGGCAGATGGCGATAGGAACTCGAGGTATTTCCATAAGCAGGAGGCAGCCAGGAATAATATCAACTATGTGAAAGAAATTCATACCCAGGATCGTATTATCAGCAGCCATGAGGAAATTAAGAAGGAAGCAACTAGACATTTCAGTGGACTCTTCAAGGCCCAGCCTGTATTGGACGACGCTGAGCTCATGAGACTGATCCCCAATGTTATTAAAACCAGTGAAATTGAGTCCCTCACTCAGGCTATCAGGATGGAGGAGATCAAGAGAGTCGTTGATGGCATGAAGGACGACAGGGCCCCAGGGCCCGATGGGTTTAATGCTACCTTCGTTAAGCTCTGCTGGAACATCATTAAGAAAGACTTAATCAAGATGGTCAGGAAGTCCCAGAGATGCAGTAAAATTGGAGGAAGCACCAATTCTGCATTCCTGGCTCTAATCCCCAAAGAGAAGGAGGCCAAATCCTTTGACAGGTTCCGGCCTATATCATTGTGCAATATAGGCTATAAAATCATCACTAAGGTAATGGCAAGCAGACTCAAACATATCCTCCCGAGACTGATCCCTGAGAACCAAGGAGGCTTTGTCAAGGGCAGGAAGATTTGGGAAAATATCATCTTAGTCCAAGAGGCTATACACTCCAGTTTGAAAAATGGCGATAAAGGAATGGTGGTTAAAATTGATCTTGCCAATGCCTTCGACAGGGTCAGCCATCCCTTCCTTTTCCAGGTAATGCAGAAATTTGGCTTTGCATCTGATTTTATCTCTTGGGTCAAGGCCTGTATCAGCAAGCCATGGATTGCCCTGCTTGTCAATGGAAGAGTTGCTCCCTTCTTCCAAGCTTCGAGAGGCCTGAGGCAAGGATGCCCGCTCTCCCCCCTCCTTTATGCCATCCATGCCTCTATCCTAAGCTTTCAGCTTGACTCCGCCAGGCACGACTAGGATCTTCCCAGCATCAAATTGGCTAGAGGCATCAAGGATATTAATCATGCGCAATTCACGGATGACACTATCTTGCTAGGTGGCGCTAGTAATATTATTGCCCAGCGATTCAAGACTGAACTAAATCGTTACTGCCTAGCTTCTAGAGGCCAAGTCAACCTAAGGAAAAGCTATATTTATGGATGGAACATCAATCCTAGGGAAATGTCAGATATCTCTTCGGGGCCTCAACATGGGCGGGGTTACAGCCTAGGAGTCCTTCAACTACCTGGGGGTACCCATCTTCAAAACCAAGGCCAAGAGCTCAGCCTGGAATCCAGTAGTGGAGAAAATTAAAAACAAAATCCAAGGATGGGGATCAACTTGGTTGAATTTGGCTGGGAAGGTAGTTTTAATCAAGGTTGTCTTGAATAGCTATCTGATTTATCAGAGCTCTCTCCTTCTTGCTCTGGCCAAAACCATTAACCAAATTGAAAGACTGATAAGGTCATTTCTCTAGTAGGGGGTAGTGCTGGAAGAAGCAAAAAGTTTACGTTGGTGAGCTGGGAAACTATTAAACTGCCGAGGTTTGAGGGAGGCCTTCACATCAAAGATCTCAGGACCCAAAATTTGGCTATGGGAGCCAAGTTGATCTGGAACCTGCTAGCCCCCAAGCCTTCCTGGTCCAGTCTAGCGCTGAAAGCTAAGTATTTTAGGGGACCAAGGCTAAAATGTCTAGATGAGGCCCACGTGATCTAGAATGGTACAACCATCCATAAAATCTGCCTTAAGGCGCTGCCTCAGTTCATGACCGATCTGTATTGGGTCCCAAGCAATGGGAAGCTCATCAATCTTTGGCAAGACACTGTCCTAGGTAAGACTCCTCCCCGTCTACCTCACCTGCAGCAAAGGATGGACGCGCTAGGGATGAAAACGGTTTGGGATATATCCACGTGGGAGAACACAGAGCACCAGCGATGGGCTGGCTGGAATTTACCAGAGTTTCCTGCTGATCTTGATGAAGAGAAGTCACAGCTACTCGTCCACCTGGCCGGGATAGTCCCATTCTGCAAAAATAGTAGGGACAGGCGTGGATGGGGTGAGCAAACCGGCAGATACTCCACGGCCGAAGGCTATCAACGTTTTTCTGCAGATTTTAATGTCCCTGCCAATCCCAAAATCTGGAATTACAATTGGAATAACACCTCGCTGCCCAAGATTGATCTCTTCATATGGACGCTCTTGCATGGAAGAATTCTCACAGGCGAGAATCTGGAAAAGAGAGGGATCGCTGGGCCATTTAGATGCCCTTTATGTGCTGCTGCTGGGGAAACTATCACTCACCTGTTCTTACAACGTCCTTATGCCAATTCAGTGTGGAATGTTGTGCAGGATCGCTGGGGAGGATTAGGGAGGCTGCCGGTAAGTATTCATGATTGCTTTTATAACTGGGAAAGCCTTTACCAAGGTGAGCTGAACGAGAAGAGGGGAGTGAGAGCCTGTTGGTTAAAAATCCCAAAACTAATCTGCTGGTGTTTATGGAATGAAAGAAACTACAGGATTTTTCAGGGGAAAAATCAGCCCAAGTGGAAGACAACCATCAAAATTCAAGCCTTGCTCATGGAGGTTATCAGTATCTCGAAGATCCCCAGTAACAAAGGAAATCTAACGGACAAAGAAAAAGAGTGGCTGCGAAGTCTCAAACCCCTGGCTGTAAATACTGTTGATGCTAAGAAATTGGAGGAATGGGATATCAGGATGGATAATTCTCAGTTTGGTAATTGGCTAAAAGAAAGGAAAATTTTTAAACTCTTCTTTGACGGGGCTTCCAAAGGGAACCCAGGGAAGGTCGGGGGAGGTGGAGTCATCATCAATCCAGACGGGAAAGTCGAGGTGGAATACAGTTGGAATATTGGTTATGAAACTAATAATATGGCTGTGGCAAGGCCTAAAGCAACTGCTGGTTAAAAAAGTGCATGAGGTCATGGTTTTCGGGGACTCCAGGATTATCATCCAGGCAGTGAATGGCGGAAGAAGAAGCGATAACATTAGGATAGCAAGATTGATAAGGAGAATTAGATCCATAATCAAACTGTTTAGAAAGGTTTACTTCTTTCATATTCTTAGGGGTCTTAATGTTTTGGCGGACACTGGAGCCAATAAAGCCATAACTGCAGATCTAAATGATCTAATTGTTAATTCGATTGTAAGAAGTGACATCCCTCCTTAGCTCCTCGGATGGTCATTGACTGAAAGAAGTGATATCTAGGATGAATGTTGTCATGTGAATTTACCTCAGCAGTCCCATTGCTAAGTTTTAATAATATCATAATCGTTTATGATAATAAAAAAAAAAATTTGATACGAAACAATCAAAGATTTGCCTCAAATAAAGCGCCAGGTCAAATATCTTTCTTAAAAAAAATCTTTCTATAAATAAAAAAAATTAGCTTTTGTGATGTTCACGTACTATGAAGCTTTCTAAGTTAAGTTGTGAGAGTTTCTTATAAAGTTTAAGATTTATTTTATTTTATTTCATAATATAGTGATCATTTGAAGAAAAATGATTATAATATTTTATTTTAAAAAATATTTTTTATAAATATAACATTTTGAAAAAATACAATAATTTATCTCAATGCAAAGTTTATGAAAGAAAAAATGTTTCCCAATTACAAAATTATGAAAATGTGATGTTTCCAAAAACTTTATTAAATTTATTTTACAAATACAGAATATGTTAATATTAAGATTTGGAAATCTCATTTCAAATGCCCAATTTAATTTATTGTTTAAAGAAAATTAATAGATCCATGGACAACCGTGGAAACAACAATAAGATTTAGTTTGTAATTTTGTTTATGAAGTATCTTTTAATTTTAATAATGGGTTTCGTGAGCACTGGAATTTAATTCTATATTCGTTTGTCTCATATTCTTAACTTTAGTTCAACTTCATCATCAACTTGAACAACACATGATTAAGACGTTTCTTTCTTTCATTACAATGCAATATACTTATCCAATAATTCATAATTATTGGATAGTACCTTTGTTAATCTGAAGTTAAAATTTAATATAATATTTATTAAATTTTAAAGGATGATTATATATATATATAATATAATATTGAGTTATTTATTATGTTAAAAGTTTAAAGGACCGATTATATATATATATATATATATATATATATATATATATATTTTGCAAAATTGAAATTTAATTGTGTTTTAATTGTAATTTTGATAATAAAAATTTATTCAACATCTTCTGAAATTTTTAGGGCACTCAAAATTTGAGAACTTGACACGTGTAACTTGAATTTTGAAAAAATTCAACCAAAAATAACTTATTCCATCCCAAGTCATTGAATTTTTAAACTACAAATATAAAAATATAATTAAATATTAATGCATTTATAAAATAAAATAAATATATTATTGAAATAAAAAAAATACATAATAATAATAAAGTTTTTTTTATAAACTTTATTCATCCTGCATCAAGCAAAGTATATTGTAGTTATTCTAGCTTTAACAATCTTATTTAAATAGTTTTTTTTTAACTATGTTTCTATCAAAACGTTGTGCTCTATCAATATCAATCAATAAATGATTTAATCACAAAGTTGTAAAGACACACTCTATCAATATCAATCAATAAATAATTTAATCTTATATTTATTCATCTCATCAACCTTAATAGCAAAAGCTTTGTTTAAAAAAAAGTCAAGGAAGTGATTAATATTATATTTATTAGTTTCATCAACCTTAATAGCAAAAGTGTTGTTAAAAAAATATCAATTAATAAATAATTTAATCTTATATTTATTCATCTCATCAACCTTTACCAAAAGCCTTGTTTAAAAAAAAGCCAAAGAAGTGATTAATATTATATTTATTAGTCTCATCAACCTTGATAGCAAAAGTGTTAGTAAAAAAAAACATTTTCTTGGAAGGAGGGTACACTTAAAAACAATTAATTTCATTCTCTAACACTTTTGATACACTTAAAAACTACTCATACTTAGTTTCAAAAATAGAACACATGGTTTCTTGTTCATAAATACTAATACTTAGCTAACAATCATACATTTTAGGTTGATATACCTTTTTATTTGAGATTTAGGGTGGATTATGGCCTATGTTGTTTTATTTATGGAGGATGACGAGACAAGTATACTTTAGAGATTGCAATTGTTCAAAATTCATTATAAAAAATGAATATAAACAATAACTGTAGGTAGTTGATGAATGGATAACTGGTAGCAATGCATGGACAACTCATAGCTATGAATGGATAACCAACACTTCATGGCACCTAACTAGAAGAATGTGAGATAAAAAGAAAAATAATATAAAAAATAAGTGATAGTTGATAAATGGATAACAAGAAGAATGTTCTCGATAACAATTGGCTAGGCATGGATAACTCACAATTGAACCAATTGAACTAAAAGAACATGAGGAATAAAAAAAAACTTCAAATTGTCTTCCATTCAATAACTTTCTCTTAATTATGGTGATCCAACCACAAACTATGTGGGTGTGCTAGTGTAATTTCAATGGTGGTTACATGTTTATATTATTAAAAATTATATATATACATATATATAATTGATTATATAGAGTGAATTAATAACTTGACAAATTTAATATTTTTTATTAAGTTTATTTTTTCAACAAAACCAAGTTTTACTTTATCTATTTATTTGTCAAATTTGAATTATCTAAATTATTTAAAAATTAAAAATGAATCAAAATTTTTTAACTTAAAATTTTACTATCAAAATTACCATGAGTCAAGTAAAATTATAACTTACAATTTTCTTACTAAATTTAGAAAAATATTATAAATAAATAAATAAAGTTGTACATTAATTAACATACTCCAATTCATTATCAAAACATACAAATATAAGACCAACTTTGGTATTTTGGACCTTTAAAAAGGAAGGTATCTCTTGGTTTTCTTTAGAATTTTATTTCTGTGCTCTAAAAGCTTTAAGATAAGCATTTCTAAATCACCATAATTGTGAAGAGTAAAAATGTTAGAAATGTCATTATTGTATGGAATATTTTGAAATTGTGCTTTAATATGGGTGTACATAGGCCATCTTATGAGAAAACGATTTTAATCTTCAACCCATTACTATCACAAAGATGACAAATTCTTTCATCCCATAACATTTTAGGAATTGTCCAACACCTTGTTTCACTATTGAGTTCATGAGAGTTTGTTCTTATTTTAGCAATGTTAATTTTGTTCTTTACGCTAATTAAAACATAGAGATGTTTTGATGGGTTGATCACCTCCTTATAATATCTTAATTTTTTCTTGTATACTTGTTTGTTGCACCACAGTTCTCCAAGTTAAATTTAGATGTAATAATACTTTTATTATTATGGAGAGTGACCTCTTCCCCGACTCCCCAATGATTTAGCCAAGACATGTCATCTTTATGCCAACCTCATACAAGCCACATGTGATGTTGCCTAGAGTATGAAGCAATCTTAGGAAGCCTCTTGTCTCACATGTTGTTTATCTTGTTCATATACATTAAATATCTATAAGTACCTAGTCATAGCCATGCTCTCAATTGGGGAAAAAACTCACTTCTATGAGAAGGATAACATAGGGTGTAATGCCTTTAATTTTGAGATTATATCCTATAAAGTATTTTTGGAATTGTTTTGTCATTCTCTATGATTATCTAGAGATGCTATAACCCCAAACTTCACATCCATATAATATAACATGAGTAACGAGAGTCTCAAAGAGGACTTTCTTCCTATCACAAAGCCAAAGGTTTCCTCATTTATAATTGTTTTCATGATCATAATAAGCTTTCCACCCTCCATTAATAATTTTCTCAATATTATAATTCCAATTAAACTTGTGATGATGATCAATTTCCGAGATATTTTTTGAAGTCACTTCCTCCAAGTTGTTGTTGTCATACATGAAATTAGCATAAGCAATACTTTGAGATTTGATTATCATAACTTTTTTTTTGTTAGTGTTAACAATCACCGGAGAAAAAAATATTCGAGAATTTTTAGTTTCTTGTTGAGATCATAGGGATTCCTTGCCATATAGAAGAAGGATGATGATTATACCAACCAAAGTAATGTCAACACAACGTGCATCTTCCAAACAACCCTCTAGCTTAACAATGTATACACCAAAAAGGGTAGGGGACATGAGACAACTTTTTTTTTTGTAATTTAGTTCTTACATTAGTATTGCACAAAAAATACAAGACAAGGTTGCATTAAGCCTCCCAGAAGGAGAAACACCCAGGATTCGAGACATGGAGAGGTGTGCTTAAGTCTGGATGCCACCCCATCCGGGGGACATGGGACAACCTTGCTTGACTCCTATATTGCAATTAATTTATTTTGACCATCCCATAATATCCTTCTCATACAACCTTATCACAACAACTTGCAACTTAAAAGGGACTTTTACCTCCTCTAATCTATTCCAAAGGATAATTATGGGCATTGTGTCAAATCATTTTCTAAAGTCAACAAAGCAACACATAAGATTGGTTTTATTATTGTGACACTCCTAAACAATGATCACAAGGTGGTTTATAGTTGAATGATAACTCCTAAATCTTTCTTGGCCTTTATCTCTTTTTAGGTGACTTTCTAGCCATATGTTGATCTTCTTTACCAAAATAATACCATACAACTTGGATAAAAGAGGGTTAATCATAATGGTCGATGGATTATTTTTATCTCCATTTTGAAAGATACGAACAATGAGGCTTTCTATCCAGGGTTTAGGGAAACACTGCTTCACTACTACGTTGAAGAGCTTGTGGATGTGAAGGGCTCACCATTTCTTAAGATTTTTGCTTGGTATCCTTCAATGTCCTTAACTTTCCCTTTTATGAGCTCCTTAACCCTAAACTCTATGTCTTATAAATATAAAACTTCTTTCTCTATAGAAAGGGTTTGAATGTTGTCCACAACATTAAGGGAACATTAAGAGATTCATAAAGCTTTTTAAGGTAGAAATTCGAGTCCCTTAAGGGAATCTTATTGTTTTCTTTAGTTGTAGTACTTAGAATTTGCCTCTAGAGTTTTTTAAAATCTATCTTAGATAGGCCCAAAAGATTCTCTTGCTTTTTACTTATATAGTATTTTATTTTCTCTTTAAACTAGGGTTTTTTTAGAACTATGGACCTCCCAAGAGTATATCCAACAACCCGCAAGCCAAATATACCAATAACTTGTGATTTAGCAGGGGCCGAGACGTCCGGAAGCCCACAGGGGTGAGCCTCTATCCGAGGGTTCACCTACCCTTTGAGCCTTATCACAACTAGCCAATGAGCAACCCTACACTTAGGGTTTTTTACCTATATATCTTGTTGGATTTTAAGGACTTGTTACATGCATCCCTAATAGATTTTTTAGCATGCTTGCACTATTTATCATTAAGGGTTGGTCTTCTATTTTCCTTTTTACTTACACGATTATAAAAAACTTATTAATAGAAATAGAGAGGGTTATGATCAAATTATGATAAAGATTTCCAATATTGTCTTTATTTAATAATACCTTTAATTTATTATTTAAATCCCTTAAAAATAGTATCTTTAATTTATTATTTAAATCCCTTAAAAATAGATCACTCTTATTTATATGGATTATCAAATTTTTTTGGTTATTATAAATCTCTATTATAGAAGATATTTGAATGTCAAAATTTAAAATTAGGGTTAAAGGTTTATAGTAGTTAGTGTTCATTTAAAATGTTAAAATTTATTATTTAATTGTATAATGAAAATATAATCTTAAATAACTAACACACTACAAGTCTATGGATATAAGTAAGTCTTTCTGGTTGAATTTCAACCATAACCACTTCATAAAAGCATTGCAAAATATTAAATTCTAGATAATTATTAAAATTGATTAATTAAATATTAAACAAATTCTCAACAAAATCTTTTAAATTATTTATTATTAATAATAATATGATAATATACTTTTCTAAAATGGTTTTACCTAAAAATGAATTTTGAATAATCATAATATTTAAACACCCATTTGCTTCAAGAACATTATCCATAATAATTATTCAATGCATTTAAGGTTTTTTTTAAAGGAATAAGTAGGGCCTGTTGACCCTAGGTCCATTTTGGCTTAAACAAGACCGTTTAATTCTTAAATGGTTGAATATCAACGCTGGCTATAATTTCAGATTAAAAAAATAAAAAAAACTATTCAAAACATTTAATATATATATAAACTATCCAAAACATTTAATATATATAAACTATTCAAAACATTTAATATATATATATATATATATATTAAATCAACTAAAAATCTAATACGGCACTGGTAAAACCTGGTTTATCCATAATAATTATTCAATGCATGTAAGGTTTTTTTGTTAAGGTATAAGTAAGCCTGTTGAACCCCAGGTCCATTTTGGCTTAAACAAGACCGTTTAATTCTTAAATGGTTGAATATCAAGGCTGGCTATAATTTCAGGTTAAAAAATAATAAAACTATTCCAAATATTTAATATATATAAATTATTCAAAACATTTAATATTTTTTTTAATTTTGTTATTCAATTGAATCAAAGTTAACTTTGTACATCAGCAGAATATTGTCATAACCACAATGGGTCCATCAGACCAATTGAATCAAAGGTAACCTTGTACATCAGCAGAATACTGTCATAACCACAATGTGTCCATCAGACCAATAAAAAAACGATACATGCAAAAACAGTACAAACAAAAATATAATACTACCCAAGATAACATAAAAACAATCAGCACCTAGGTATCAATACATGTAATGGTCTTCTCATAGATGGACAATTAAATATACATCAGTCATTCAAAACATTTAATATATATATTTATTAAATGAACTAAAAATAGGGCACTGGTAAAACCTGGTTTACGGTATATCCTCATTGAATTCTTTGTAATCTAATGTACAAAATTAATGGGAGTTAATCAGCCGTTGACAGTTGACTATGTATGGTGTAAATAAGTTAGACAGCTATCAATGTAGGTGAACAGTATACACATATAGTTAATAGACTAAATTGACTAATAGTATATATTCTATTGGATATGCATCAAGTGTATATTAATATGTATATATCCAAAGAAACGCTGTAATTCATAATCGCAGATAAATATGTTAATTGACTTTATTTCTAATTTCTTAATATTAATGGAAGTTAAGCGACCATTCAAGGTTGACTTTGCTAAATTTATCTCCATAATAGGAGGTGGACTTTATATATCAGGCAGTACGGAATCAATGATATATACAATTATATATTATATATATATACATCTTTATTGATACTACATTGCGAAATATATGCAACATTGAGAGAATATAATGCTCAGCCCCAAGAATAAGAAAAAAAAAACGTAGACCTTGAATATGGAGGTTACTGAGATGGCGGAATAAGAGTCGGTGTAACGAGAGAGAGACTCGTATTCTTACGTAAATGAGCAGGTGAGAGGAATCAAGAACGAATGAAATCCGGGAGGCAGTCAACGAAAAAAGTTATTACTTTGCAACGAGATGCTTGGAAAGCATGGAATTAAATTTGATCTGAGAGAGCGCATTTATTGATCGATCGAGGGAAAAAAACAGAAAAAGAATCCAATGCCTAACAGCAATATCAACGTCGTCCAGTGAAGCCGCGTTTTAATGCTGTTGCGGTTATTGTTTCCGCTGTTACTCACCACGCCACGCCAAATTATGCGTTAAGAGATAGATTGATTTGTAAATTTGTTTGTGAGAATTTGGTTGATTGGTAGCCGTCATTCGCTCGCCGAGCCGGAGAAGACAGATTTCCACCGTAATTTCAATTCATAAAGTTTTTAAAGATCCGATCATCTCTCTCTCTTGTTGTAATTAGAGCGCCCTACAATAAATGCTCGAGCTCCTCTACCCCCTCGGCAATTACTGCTCCGCTCCATCTTCCCCTGACAGTCACACCTCACTTCGAGTCCACCTGTTCCCCACCTTTGAATTCTACAGGTATTTTTTCTTCGTTCTCTGCGCCATCGTGGGTAGTTGAATCTCGCAGTATCAACAGCAGATCTTCCGCCTTGCAGCCAAAATCTTGGCAGCTAGAGCTAGCAATATCCCGTGTCTCTAGGTTTTTTCCATGGCCGCCCCGCGCTGAGTTTCTGTTCTGCTTCTCTAGATTGTTTGTTTGTTTCAAAAGGGCCGTTGTGACGAGAAGAAAAGAGCCAGAAAAGCCAGCAGTGATCATGTTATTATTATTATTCTGTCTGATGATATTTCCAGTTACTCAGATCTATAGTAGGTGGCCCCTATTTCTCACGTTTAGTTTGTTCCCCTAACAAGAAATGTTTGTTGTTTTGATTTTTTGTCACGAGCCCTACTGTTGTGTTTCTTAAGAAATTAGGGTTTTATAAGAGCTGGTGGTGTGTTTAGGTTTATGTTTGTAGAGGTCTTTCATTTCGAAAAAATCGCAGTGTAGCGTGTGGGAAGAAAGCTTGGATCGCTGGATTTGACGTATCAATATGCCGGCCGGTTTTATGATTCCGGCTAGACATGTGCCCCCTTTGAATATGGCTCGTCATGCTAAAGCTGGCTTTACAACTTCTTCCGGATTATCGCTTGCACAGGTCGGTGCTGCTTAATCCAATTTCTCATTTTTCAATCCTGTTTCAGCTTATTTTGTTTCATTTCACTATGTTGAATCCACAGCTTCGTCATGAGAAATTTTGCTTAGGTTTTTTTCTATTGTCAAAGTAGGGAAATACATGATGTGTATGGTGTAGGGATGTTTGTGAATGAGAATATGTTGTGGTAGGTGAGTTGCTATGAATTCCATGGATATGTGTTCAAGGGTACTATGAATGAATTCTACTGTATCACAGATTTGACGGTTTTTAGGTTTGATTCAGCCGAATATGGCGGAAGGACAGTTTGAGATGAGCCAGACTGCTGATAGTGATATTGCAAAAATAAGAGAGGACGAATTTGAGAGCAAATCCGGTAGTGACAATATTGAAGGGGCATCTGGAGAAGATCAAGATGGCGAACGCAGGCCTCGTAAGAAGCGATATCATCGCCATACTCAGCACCAAATTCAGGAGATGGAAATGTAAGTTTTACTTTCAATAATACATAGGCGTTTTACAGGATATTAGAGCCGGCGTCTTGCAGGATAACAGGAATATAACGTTCTACTGGTGAATATTCATGCTGGTTTGCAGGTTTTTTAAGGAGTGTCCGCATCCAGATGACAAGCAGAGGAAAGAGCTTAGTAGAGAACTTGGTCTCGAACCTCTGCAAGTCAAATTTTGGTTCCAGAATAAACGCACTCAGATGAAGGTACACTACGATTTTTTCACTGGTTTTAAAGCCCTTGAAGTATGCAATGTTTTGTAAGAACAAGCCATGAAGAATTCTTCGAGGGCTTTGAAATCCATGCTGGTTTTCAGGTTTTTAAAGCCCTCGAAGTATTCTTCATCTGAAAAGTCATGAAGAATTCTTCCAATTTTTTAATTGGAAGAACATATCAGGTTGTTTATTTCGCTGCATTGAAAGTTATTTTCATCGATCCAACATGTTTTACAAACTGTAAAAAAGTGCCTTGTTGTGTACGAGGAAACAAAAGTTGTGTACTTAACTGGGGGCAGCCTTTCCTGTTACCTAACAACCTCTGCTCAGAGTCAGGAAAAAATACAATATAAACAAGAATCCACTTTTTTGTTTTGTTTCTGTTTTCGTATCCTGAGCAGGTTAGAAATCTTCTGAAAATGCCATTATGAGTACGACCATCTTGCTGAAGCTAGCCCGAGTATCAGAATCTCCCTTTGATGTCAGAATCATGCTAATTTTTGCATCTGGCACAAAGCAAGGTTGCAGAGAAAACCTGGCTAGTGCTGAATGACTTATTCCACAAGCAGAAGTCCTTCTATCCCTACCAGATGTCATGACCCCCTTGAGTCCTCACAAGCTAGACCAAGTTGTAGTCAACCAACAAGGATCCAAGTTGTAGTCAACCAACAAGGATCCACACGAGAATCTTTTTAATTCTTAAAATCCCAACTACATAGTTAATATAAGTAAAAACATTCAAATTTGTAACGACACTAGGCTGACTAGCCCTTTGAAAATTTTATAAACTTAACACCTAAAATTTTGGATGAATTTCAGTGATTATTCTTTCTGAACCAGTGAATAGATTTAGGAAGAAATTGTAATAGCTCCTAAAGTTTTGGATGAAATTTGGGTGAATATTCTTTTTAATCAGTGTACAGATTTTTAAAAAATGTTCAAAAATTTGGCAAAATGGCTATTATTAACTCCTAAAATTTTGGATGAAATTTTGGTGAATGTTCTTTTTGAATCAATGAATGGTTTTTGGAAAAAATGGAAAAATTTAGGCAAATAATGAAGTTTAACTCTTAAATTTTTCCATGGACTAGCTGAGTGTATATGGAAATGTTCCATGTTTTTGTTTGTATTTGGTTGAAACTGAGTTACTGAACTATAGTTCTATATTTCGTGATATTGTTCAGACTCAACACGAGCGTCACGAGAACTCTCAGCTGAGATCAGAGAACGAGAAGCTCCGATCAGACAATATGCGATACAGAGAAGCACTGAGCAACGCTGCCTGTCCTAACTGTGGAGGTCCAGCAGCTTTGGGAGATATGACGTTCGACGAACAACACCTGCGGGTGGAAAATGCACGGCTCAGAGAGGAGGTAGGCTTCCTTACTTTATGCATTAATCAGTCCAGGTTCAAACGCGGGCAGGTATAGAGTCCATTCTATGTATTAATCAGTCCAGGAGTTGGTTTTACTTCGTCAATAAAGGGATTTAACCCAGGTTTTATAAGCCAAATTGGTTTTTTTCATAGGATACTTTTGCATTTTATATTTTGTGTGATTGAGAGGAGGTATGTTATTTGATGGGGTTTGAATGGTTTATGCAGATCGATCGGATATCTGGTATAGCTGCTAAGTACGTGGGAAAGCCCTTGCTTTCATTCGGGCCATCAGCTCTCAGTCCCATCCCTCGTTCAAATCTTGATCTGGCCGTAGGAAGCTATGGTGTGCAGCCGAGCATAGTGCCAGATATCTATGGATCGTCATCAGGCGGAGAAATCGGAAATAGGTCTCTTTCTGGTCCAACAGAAGGTGAAAAACCAATGGTTGTGGAGCTAGCTGTTGCAGCCATGGAAGAATTAGTTAGAATGGCACAACTGGGGGAGCCCCTGTGGACCTTACGTCCGGAGGATAGCACTGATATTCTTAACGAAGATGAATATATCCGCACCTTTCCTCGAGGCATAGGTCCAAGGCCATATGGATTAAAGGCTGAAGCATCTCGAGAGACTGCTGTTGTAATCATGAATGCTATTAATCTTGTTGAGACACTAATGGATGTGGTATATAGTTGCCTTTTTATAAGTTTGGATGAACATTTTCTATTGTTTTAAAGTTTAAACATCTTGGACATTGTGAGTTTTTGTTATTTTGTTGTTATATCCAGGTGCAAATTCACCATCTTTATTTTATTTTTTGGTCAGAATCAATGGTCAAGCATGTTTCCTGGCATTGTATCACGCCCATTCACTGTGGATGTGCTTTCAACAGGCGTAGCAGGCAACTACAATGGTGCTTTGCAAGTGGTAAACAACTTATACTTAATTTTCATAAGATTAGGAGAAAAATATCTTCATGGCTTTTCATAACTTCTCGTTGTGGTGTTCATGTAAAATAGATGCATGCAGAGTTTCAAGTGCCCTCTCCACTAGTGCCTACCCGAGAGAATTATTTCATCAGATATTGCAAGCAACATTCAGACTCAATATGGGCTATTGTTGATGTCTCCCTGGACAGTTTCCGAGGGAATTCTTCTTCAGTGATAAGATGTCGAAGGCGACCATCTGGTTGTCTCATTCAAGAGATGCCCAATAGCTATTCTAAGGCAGGAGATACTGCACCTTATATCTTTTACTACTCCTTATATCTTTTACTATTTTGCCTGGTTTTTCATATTATAAATTCACTGTTATTAAGTTTCAAGTATCAAGGAATAGGGGAATGGAGGAGAATAATTACTTAAGCTTGATACATGGTTGGCTTTGAAATAAGAATGTTTGTTTAGGACTTGTAGTGTCATGTGGTGAAAAGGTTGTTGTTCTGCTTAAATGAAACAGGTGACTTGGGTGGAGCATGTTGAAGCTGATGACAGAGCAGTGCACCATATCTATCGTCAGCTGGTAAATTCTGGTATGGCTTTCGGTGCAAAACGATGGATAGCAACTTTGCAGAGACAATGTGAGCGTCTGGCCAGTGTCTTGGCTAGCAATATCCCAGCAAGGGACCTTGGGGGTAGGGCTCTTCCAGCTGGTTCTCTGTATAGTTGCATCGATTTTCTTTTTTCAAGGAAAACTTTGTGGGGAATCCCCACCTGATTTGAACTGGATTGATACACATGCATTACATGGATGGTTAAACCTATTGAGCTAACTCTTGCAGTTTAGAGTTTTGCATCAATCTCAAGTTAAATAATATATATATGCAGAAATGTCCCTGAAAGTTTTCCTTGTTTGTTTCAAGTTATACCTAGCCCTGAAGGAAGAAAGAGCATACTCAAGTTAGCTGAGCGCATGGTCACAAGCTTCTGCGCTGGTGTAAGTGCATCAACTGCACATACATGGACAACTCTGTCTGGAAGCGGTGCTGAAGATGTTCGTGTGATGACCAGAAAGAGTATAGATGATCCAGGCAGGCCTCCTGGCATTATTCTCAGTGCTGCTACATCCCTCTGGTTGCCTGTGCCCCCCAAAAAGGTGTTTGATTTCCTTCGAGACGAGAATTCCAGAAACGAGGTATTCTTTTTCTATTTACAAGTACTCTTTAAGGTTTGTAAAAGGTGATTGTAGTTATATTTTTGCTTCTCTCGGTGCTCTCCAACCCATTATTGGGGAAGTCCTGTCAGGTTAGTCACCTTATGCTAGTTTATATAAATAAAAAATATTAAAAAACAAAATGAAAAATATAAATTACATATCCACTTAAAAAACCGATCATAGATTCATTTTAAACCGGGATCTATCAAGTAGCCAGACTAATCCAAATGTTAGAAAAATGTACATGTCAATAAACTGGATCCCTCTGGGTTCTTGATAGATCTGGGTTTAAAATGGATCTATGCTAGATCAATTAAGGCAGGACTGCCCTCCTTTATGAGACACCATGTCAATAAACTGGATCCCTCTGGGTTCTTGATAGATCCCTGTTTAAAATGGATCTATGCTACATCAATTAAGGCAGGACTGCCCTCCTTTATGAGGCACCATAGGGCTGTGCCATTCCTATAAACTTATTTTTTGAATCTTTATCAAAATTAGGTGTTATAAACTTATTTTTTGAAACTTTATCAAAATTAGGTAAGATGGCTTTAGTTCCAAAGCAAAGTGGGCACAATTCCACTTACAATTTCAGTAGAAATACTCATAAAATCTTTGTTTATTGACAGTGGGATATACTATCGAATGGAGGGCTAGTTCAAGAAGTGGATCACATTGCCAACGGACAAGATCCTGGGAATTGTGTATCTCTTTTACGTGTTAATGTAAGTCATTGATCAATTCTTCTGATAAGGTGCCATTAAGAATCAGAAACCATTTTGAAAAACATATGGATTATAGTTTCATGACATTCCATATTTTGTTCAGTTCCCTTATAATGAGAAAGCTTGTTAAATATAATAATTAATTATCAAATCATTTTTTGTTTCAAGGCCTGGGATCTAATTCTAATGCTACTGTTATTTGGTGCAGACTGTGAATTCCAACCAAAGTAACATGCTTATTCTTCAGGAGAGCTGCACGGATGCGTCTGGGTCGTTCGTAATTTATGCTCCAGTGGATATAGTTGCCATGAATGTTGTGCTCAGTGGAGGTGATCCAGACTATGTGGCTCTTCTGCCATCTGGGTTTGCAGTTTTACCAGATGGTCCAAAGTGCATGGCAGTCACCAATTCAGGCATTAACGACCTAGGCACGGGAGGATCTTTACTGACTGTAGCTTTTCAAATCTTAGTGGACTCTGTGCCAACGGCTAAGTTATCTCTGGGGTCTGTGGCAACAGTCAATAGTCTCATTTCATGTACTGTAGACAGGATTAAAGCTGCCGTTACCCGTGAGAATCCATGAAAGGGAAGTCTGCTAGCTGTTCAGGTATCTGTGTTTAAATTTAATTGAGCAGAAGATTTCATCTTTTAGTTTTGAAACAGGCAGGTTTAATAAGTTCTAAGCCATGCTGTCCACCCTGCAACTTACTTCTCATCGGAGCTCATCTCTAGATATGGGAAAATTGCAAGGTGGACATGAGTCCCTGCTTTCTATTAAGTAATATTTTGCCTAAGCGGGGAACTCCAAGGGATGCTTCCCCATATTCTTGGATGGCATCCCTAGTGATCCCTTTGGCGTAGACTAGTGCTATCATTGACATATGAAATCTATTTTGTCTGCAACAGTGAAGGGGGCCTCTCTTCCTGCGAAAGTCAAGAACGCACCACATATGTACCTTGCCCTGTGGTGTATAGTAAGAAGCTTGCTTATGATCTCAAGGTTGCACCTACTTCACCACTATGCAAGGGTGGTGGTTCGGGTATTGACTTTCAATCAGCTACAAAGCACAAAAAACTTGCTCATAATTGTCATAATTGTTTGTAAATTGAGGGATCCTCAGCTACAAAGCACAAAAAACTTGCTCATAATTGTTTGTAAATCCAGGGATCCTCTGCATTTCCTTTATTTCAAAGCACTGAAGTTGCTTTTTTGTCTTTGATACGAAAATTCATCTTCTTCAACTCTTTGGACTTTTTTTTGTTTCTATATTCTTCGCTCTTTTGCATGAAGTAGCATTATGAAGTTTTATAGAGTTGAACCGTTTTGGATTTTCGAGGTATCGAATGCTTTATTTATTAATTTTTCAGGCATCAGTATATCCTTCTGTGTAGCACCTCGTGCTGTCGTACACATCAAATAAAAAACTCTATAAAACCTAGTTTTTTAGAGTTCATGGTTCACTTCATTTGTTCATGGCCGTATCATGAGCCTTTTTTTGGTAGGTCTTTCTTCCATGAAGGCAATTTGGCCCAAGAGCTTTTCTTTCTGTGGTATTCAAATATCTGTCCATATTGTTGATCTTATATTGTAGATGAATGTTTCTGGCACCGGCGTTTTCGCCATTGGCTTATTCTTGATTGATTTTAAGGATTGTTTTCGTTAATTCCGCAACCAGGGTAATATGATCACAGGATTTTATGTACATTAGTGCACTCAACTAGAACAAGCAGTTAAACCTAATTCGTGTATGTAATTGGCACTGAACTAAACAAACAGTTAAACCTAATTCGTGTATGTAATTGGCACTGAACTTGAACAAACAGTTAAACCTAATCATAATCATAATCTTATACGTATATGGAGGTTGTACATCTCGAAATCTAAGAGTTTTTATTTAGAATTGAATATATGATCTGCCATCTGTGCGACCGGAACGAGCTTCCTTAATTCCAGTTATGTAACTCGTTAACTCGTTTATATATGGATGTATGCCCCCAATGCATTGATTACATTGAATGCAAAGATTTATACCACCAACTACGCATTGTTCAAGGAGGCGACAAGATTGAAGCATTCCGTCCGCCACTCAGTGGATTGAACAACCTTGTGCAGTGCAGTGCAGTGCATTGCATTTAATGCAAGGTTTTATACACAAGAACCTTCAAAGTGAATCCTTGGTTTTCATTTTAGGGTCTATGTGGCCACGAGCACTTCTATTAGATTGTTTAATTCTAGATAGTGTAGAACCATTAAAGAGATCTCTTATAGGGTTTGATGCTGTTGAATGCATTTAAGTTTAAGTTTTTGTTTGGAATCACAAATTCTACATCCTAGATTATTACGTTTTTGTTTGGAATCACAAATTCTACAGCCTAGATTATTTTGTTGTATAATAATAATTTTGTGATGCTGTCAAATGCATTTAAGTTTTTGTTTGGAATCACAAATTCTACATCCTAGATTATTTAGATTATTAAGTAAGTTTTTGTTTGGAATCACAAATTCTACATCCTAGATTATTTTCATGTATAATAATAATTTTGTGATCTTGTAAATAATTATAATAATATTTTTCTTAAATTATTTTTAATTTTTATTTCAAACTGCATTTAAAGTTATAAATGATTATCAAATATTTAAAAAGTGAAATGCATAAATTTGTTTAAAAAAATATAAATATTTACAAAATATTATTTTAAGTTTTAAATAAAATGTATTAATAAATAAATGTGTTTTTGAAATTATCTTCTATTTGAAATAAAATGTATTAATATATAAATATTTTTTTTAAATTGTCTTATATTTTAAATAAAATAAATGCTAGTGTTGAACCATATTATTGTATCTATGTGAATAGTGTGTTTAAAAGAGATCTCTTATAGGTTTGCTGCTGTCTGATCTCTTATAGGGTTTATAGGGTTTGCTGCTGTCTAATGCATTTAAGTTGTTTGGAATCAACAGCATTTAAGTTGTATTTAAGTTTGGAATCTCAAATCCTAGATCCTAGATTATTTTGTTGTATAATAATAATTCTTTGAACTTGTAAATAATCATAATAATAAATTTTTTAAAATATTTTTAATTTTTATTTCAAAATGCATTTAAAAATTATAAATGATTATCAAATATTTAAAAAGTGAAATGCATAAATATATTTTAAAAATTAGTATCTTAGGCTTTAAATAAAATGTATTAATAAATAAATATGTTTTTGAAATGCATAAATATATTTTAAAAATTAGTATTTTAGGCTTTAAATAAAATGTATTAATAAATAAATATGTTTTTAAAATTATCTTATATTTTAAATAAAATGTATTAATATATATATGTTTTTAAAATTGTCTTATATTTTAAATAAAATAAATGTTCATTAATTTAATATTATTACACTTAGAGGAATGTAGCACTCCACCATGTTTGATAAAAAACAAAAAAGATAATATAAAAAAACATGTAGACTAAATTATCAAATAATAATAATTTGATATATAAACTTTGCATACAATAAAAAATAATCAAATGCATAAGCTTGGACAATAATACTAATCAAATGCAATAACAACACTCAAAATTTCAATTAAATAAAAAGTAAAAGATATTTTAAATAAAATCTATTGAGAAATAAATGTGTTTTTAATTGAATCAAATAATAAAAACCCCAAATTTTACATGAAAAAGAAAAAAAATCTTTTAAATAAAATGTCTTAATAAATAAATATGTTTTTAAATAAAATGTATTAATAAATAAACATGATTTTAAAAGTATAAATGCTCACCAAATTAATATTATTACACTCACAGTAATGTAAACTACACTAATATCATTTAGTTAAAAAAATATAGAAAAACATTTTGACAATCTTTTTAAAATTATCTTATATTTTAAATAAAATATATATATATATATATATATATTTAAAATTGTCTTATATTTTAAATAAAATAAATGCTCACTAACTTAATATTATTACACTTAAGAGGAATGTATAAAATGTATTAATAAATAAACATGATTTTAAAAGTATAAATGCTCATCAAATTAATATTATTACACTCACAGTAATGTAAACTACATTAATATCATTTAGTTAAAAAAAATATAGAAAAACATTTTGACTTAATCTTTTTAAAATTATCTTATATATATATATATATGTTTTAAAAATTGTCTTATATTTTAAATAAAATAAATGCTCACTAACTTAATATTTTTACACTTAGACGAATGTAACACTACACCATGTTGGATAAAAAAACAAAAAAGATAATATTAAAAAACATGTAGACTTAATTTATCAAATAATAATAATTTAATATATAAACTTTGCATACAATAAAAAATAATCAAATGCATAAGCTTGGACAATAATATTAATCAAATGAAACAACACCCAAAATTTTAATTAAATAAAAAGTAAAAATCTTTTAAATAAAATCTATTAATAAATAAATATGTTTTTAATGGAATCAAATAATAAAAACCCAAAATTTTAAGTGAATGAAAAAGAAGAAAAATTCTTTTAAATAAAATGTCTTAATAAATAAATATCATTTTAAATAAAATGTATTAATAAATAAACATGATTTTAAAAGTATAAATGCTCACCAAATTAATATTATTACACTCCAAGTAATGTAAACTACACTAATATAATTGATATCATTTAATTAAAAAAATATAGAAAAACATTTTGACTTAATTTATCAAATAATAATAATCAAATTAGATAATAAAAACTTAAAATTTTAACTAAATGAAAAGTAATAAAATAAAAAAGTATAACCAAATAAAAAGTTATTAAAAGGACCATAAGCTTATAAAATAAACCAAAAAAGGCCATAAGCTTATAAAATAAACCAACATTGATCTATTTTAAACCCAACTTACATGTAATTTTTCTTAACATGTAAAAAGATTTAAGCTTGCTCACAAAACCCACACCTTAATTAAATGAACTAGCAAAAATTAACCACCAAATTAATATTATCATAATTTTTAATTTGATTAATTTAATATATTAATAAATATGATCTTTTAAAATATTAATACTTACCAAAATAATATTATCTAAATCTTCATACGTATTAACAAGTATTTCTTCCTCGGATGCGGGTGCTTTCTTCAACTACTATTCACCAAGCAACTCGCTCCCACTTGCTGGCCTTGGTATGCGACATCAATTTACCTTGAGCCACGCAGACGGGACACATTTAAATGATGCATGAGACCACACTGCCATGGAGGTGGGCACTCTCCTTGATCACGATCCACCTCACGACTCTCTCCAGCATGCGGCTTTAGACTTCGTCTAGCCATGCAGATGCAACGCCATTGAAGGACGGTCATTCGGAAGACATAGGTTTAAATGCTCTCCAGTGCAAGGTTACTGAACTACAACCTGATGCGACGGAGGCTGTTCCTTAGCATTAATGTCATCAGCTGTATGTTGTAGCTCCCGCGTGTGGCTTACTTATCGACTGCTCCGTCGATGCATGTAATGGCGTTCACGATTGGCTCCTCCTTCATTTTCCCTCCCTCGACGCTCTCTGTGTGGCTCTGCATTGTTTTGTTTGGCTCTATGGATTGTTAGACTCTGTGTTTCTGAGCTTCTCTCTTACTCACCATGACCCGACCAAGAGGTACCTCCCGTCTTTTACAGAGAAGTTGGGCCTCCTAGTAAAGGCAAGGCGGTTAACCATTGGCTATGACAACAATGTCTTGAACCTGGTTCAAGCACTCATCGATGAATGTGAATCTCGCCAGGTGGCGGATTTTCTCGCTACAGGCAATTATGGTAACCAAATCAACTTCTATTGGTTGGTTAAAAATATGCTCGAGAACATGGTAGAAGATTTATTGGCAAATTGGACCTCTGCAATCACCTTCTAATACCCCCTCGTTACTCTTAATATTTTGTGGTTATTTACTTTAATGAAATAGGTAAACTAAATTTTATTGAGTATAATTGGGAATTGAGAGTTTTAACAGCTATACAATTAATTGATAGAAACTTGGGTTTAAAAACAGTTATCAAACCTCAACATTCTTTACGAAGACAAGTGGCCAGTGCTAGGGAGAGTCGGTTATTTGCTATAAAAGTCCTAGGCAAGAGAAAATGCATGCAAGAGGAGTATGAGAGATAAGACGAGAAATAATTTAGGTTTTTATTTCGAATACAATTTTATTGTTCAAAATAGTCAAAGGTAGGGTACCAGAAATTTTTTATTTTTTATTTTTTCAATGTGGTTCACGCGTCGGCTTGACTGACAAGCTAGGTCCACAGAAATAAATCAAGCGGGCCCACCCGAAGGGGCCTCACACCTTCGGCACACTTCATGCCTAACCCCAATAACGTCAATGAGGATTGAACCCGTGACCTCTATACCAAGAGGCCTAGCGACGGGTGCTCAACCAATTGAGCTAACTCTTGGGGCTAAAATTTGTTTTTATAATACATATGAATAAAGATTCAACAACTAGAATAGATTGAAAGGAAATGTATTATTTAAAAAAAAAGAAAAAAAGAAAAACTAAAACACTTTCCCCAATATCAAACACTAAACGAATAAACTTAAATATATACATATATACCTCTGCTAATCGTTAAACATGAACAATAATAATATTCAATAACAAAACAAATATGATAGAAAACCACGACAATAAATAGTTATAAAATAAGTCGTAGCCAAGCCATTGATGCTAACAAATAAACCATACGAATAAACAGTTATAAAAATGGATTTATTTATACAGTCAAACAAAATCCCATTCAATGTAATAATTCTGGAGAAAACCTTGGCGTTTCAACAAAGTCGCCAAATAATTATATTATTGTGGCATACGTCTACAAAAACCTAAATATAAGTCCAACTGCAATACACCAATTGGATTATTAAAAACCATAATAAAGTCTTAACCAAATAGTGCAGAAGTCGAACGACTTGAGAATTTCAACCCCAGAGGCTAGTTCTTTTGTTTCATAATCAAACAACGCCAAAAGCAAATATACTGGTAACTGAGATTACAACCAAAGCCTCCTTCAAAGTACATTACAAAGAAGCCGCAATGATAAACTATCAGGAAAGAGCCGCAACTTTAAAGAGAGAAACTTACATGTTAAACCAAAGCTCGAGTTCCATGGCGGCCACACCTGCAACAAGGGTTTAAACATTTGTTAGTTTAAGTTTGATATAGAAGTATTACAAAACACATATAACTGCTAAAGAAAGTGCAAGATATCTGTAAATGAAGGAAACAACACATTTACCAAAAAAGATCTCTGTACGTCGTTAGTTTGGAGTGTAATAGCTGTAAACAATAACTCTGGTAGTGCCGTTGAATCGAGCTGAAGATCGAATGTCAAGAGTCTTATCCACAAATAATTGAATAGTTAAAAACTCTGGTTTTTGCACAAAGTTTGGCTCATGCACAACACTAGAACAAACTCTTTTTGCAACTCTTCGACTGAAAGTGACAATGTCCTGATAGGATTGTCGATTTGGGCATAACAACACCAAAGTCAACCCTAACCCTATCGCTTTACAGTTAGTGTCCACTATCATATTTGAAATATAATAATATTCAATTAAATGTCGTTTGACCAGGCTTTGGGCTAATGTTGGATGGGTTTGTTTCATTTTCATTCCCTCCTGTTTGGCTAGAGTAAGTTAGGTGCTTGGTGGTCTCCCTTTAGTTGGTTGACCCGTTGAATAAAGTACCTGCAAGGAAAATGAGTTAGCTTGATGCTAAGTAAGTTTGACGAGTTAAACTGGCGGATCTTTCCCAATTTTTCCTTTTTTTAACAATCGCCCGATGATGGTGACGTAAGTTTTACATATGCTTGAACTCTGTTTGCACAGAGGGTTTAAGTTCTCAAACTTAGGGGTTGGTGCATTTTAGTAATCATCTAGGTTTTATACAAGCAGTTAGAATAAATTAAGATAAAATAAAGATAAACAAAACTTTATTTATGTTTAAAAATATATTGTTTTACTTTGGCTTGTTACAAAATGGTATCAGAACGAGGTTACAAAACTTTGGCCTAATGGGACACAACGTAGTTTATTTGTATACAATACTTAAATATCTATAAATAAAAAATGAAATATATTGTTACACACACATACAACAATGACAAAACCCGAGCATAATATGGGAGATGAAGTAGTACCTAAAGATATGTCAACATTAGAGAATGCAAGTTTTTATGTAGAACTTGAAGTGAAACGTAATGCAGAAATGTAGTCAGAATGTTAGAGACAATGAGGAGTCTAAAAATAGATTTTAGAAAGTCTTAAGGTAGATAATCTTAAATTAATGAATGCTAAATCAGATCAAGAATAGATAAATAAACTTATTCTCAAAAGTTTGACCGACCCACAAAAGAACAATGGTAAAAATTATTGTAGTACTGGGAAAAAGAGAAAAGGAGTAGTACAAGGTGACAATAGTGAAGAAACCACATAAAACATTCTTTTGATCGCACAGAACTTAAAGACAGATAATGACATAAAAGTTGGAAAGAGAAAAGAACGTCATGTAGAATTATAGGGAGAATAACAAAAACTAAGATCTCTGATGTTTGATGGAGAGTCGGAGGAAGCGGCTGAAGCTTGGTTACTAAATATCAAACGATATTTTTCAAGTATACAGATATGATGATAATTTGCGAGCATGCTTAGCAATCTTTCAACTGAGTGGAAAAGCTGTCATGTGGTGGCATGTGGCTAAAAGTGTAAATAACATACGTAGCAAGCAGTTAAGTTGGAAAGTTTTTAAAAAATTATTTAAAAAAATATATATGTCAGAACGATATTATGATGAGAAAGCCAAAGAATTCAATGATTTGTGACTGGGAATGTTAACTATGGAAGACTTTATAACCAAATTTGTAAATTTACAATGCTATGTGCCTTAATTAATGGATGAAAAGGCTAGAGTTTACAGGTTTATCAATTGTTTACCTTTGGCATATAATAAAAATATTGAGTTTGATATGACTAAGGCCATGGATGAGGCAATCCGAAAAGCCAAGCTATGTTACCATTTGTTTAAGCAAAGATCGAAATTGAATAAGAATTAGAAAAATAAAAAAAATGAGGAGAGTGATCAATGTAAGAAAGGATTTAAACCTTCTCATTTTAGGAAAGGAACAAGGAGTCATACTGATAATAATTATAATAAACCAAGTGCAACTACCAGCAGTGGCATAAAGGGCACTAGAACTTCCAATGGAGGGTGGAATAACACCGCAAAAGAGGTTAAATGTTGGGGTTGTAATGGACCTCATTTGTACATAATTTGTCCTCAAAATCTCAATAAAAAATGGCTCCCATAAATATGCTACAGGAAGCTTCCACGATCAATGACATAGCCTAGAACATACCTAGAATTAATGCTGCTTTGGAAGATAGGCGGGAAGATTATCAATCTATTATGTTGGAAGTAGAAGGTAAAATCTCAAATACATCCGTTTCTATACTTATTGATTCAGGAGCTAGTTTAAGTTACATTGCACCAAGAATATTTGAAAAATGTAAACTTAGCAAAGAAAAACAAAGGAATGCATGGATGGTACAATTAGCGACATGAATGAAAAAGAAAGTTACTGAAATAGTTAAGTATTGTAGATTACGTTTCAATGGCTTGGATACTACAATAAATCTAAACATACTTCCGTTAGGATTGTATTATATTTTTATAGGTATGGACTGGTTAGAAGCTCAAAAAACCATTATTAATTGTTTACATAAAAGTTTTGATTGCATGGATGAAGAAGGTAAAATTCACAAAGTAAAATGAATTTACAGACCTATATCTACACAACAAATCTCTGTGGTACATTTAAAAAAATTCCTTAGGAAAGGGTATCAGATTTATGCCATCAAATTTAAAGAAAGTGAACCTGAAAAGTAAAAAACAATAGTAAAACAATTTCCTATTCTAAAGGAATTTCAGGATGTATTTCTTGAGGAAATACTTGGATTACCACCTAAACGAGATTTAGATTTTACCATAGATTGAATGCCAGGTTCAATATTGGTATCACAAACTCCCTATCATATGACTACTCCAGAACTGACAGAATTAAGAATGTAGATACAAGAATTATTGGACATGGGATATATTCGGCCTACTGTATCGCCATGGGGAGTACCAGTGTTGTTTGTTATAAATAATGACGGAACTTTTAGAATGTGCATATATTACCGACAATTGAATAAGATGACAGTTAAAAATAAATACCCTTTATCGAGAATAGATGATCTATTTGACCAGACCGGTGGAGCAAAAATATTTTCAAAATTTGATCTTAGATCAGGGTACCATTAGGTACGGTTAAAGATGAGAACATCCATAAAACTGCATTTCAAACTAGATATGGACATTTTGAATTTGGGGTAATGCCATTCGGTTTAACAAATGCTCCTGCAACATTTATGAATATGATGAATAATGTGCCGAGTAAATTTTTGGATAAATTTGTGTTAGAATTTATTGATGATATTCTAGTATATTCAAAGACTGAGGCGGAGCATGAAGAACACTTAAGAAAGGTTTTGGAAACTTTAAAGGAACATCGACTATATGAAAAACTAACTGTGACTTTTATAAAAAAGAGGCACAGTATTTACGACATGTCATTTTGGAAAAAGGGATAGCAGTTGATCCGACAATAATCAAGGCTACATTGGAATGGCATGCACCAAAAGATGTACATGATATACGATCCTTTATGGGACTAACAAGATACTACCGCAGATTCATAGAAAACTTTTCCAAAATAGCTTACCCTATAACCACTTTACAAAAGAAGGGTGTTAGATTTATCTGGAATCAACATCATCAAGATAGCTTTGAGAAACTAAAATAATTATTGCTAACAACACCGGTACTAAAAATTGCTAATCCAAGTAAGGACTTTGTGGTTTGCACTGATGTGAGTAAATAAGGGTTAGAAGGGGTTTCAACTCAAGAAGGTCATGTAATCTGTTATGAATCACGAAAACTAAAGGAACACGAGGAAAATAATGTATTAAATGATATGGGGTTAGCAGCTATCATTCAGGACCTTAAAATATGGCGACATTATTTAATAGGAAAGAAATTTCTGTTACTAACATGCAATATTGGGCTAAAATACTTATTTGATGAAAGACCATTAAATGCCCGTCAAGCTAAGTGGTTTACATATCTGAGTGAGTATGGTTTTGAAATTAAAAACATAAAAGGAAAGAAAAACATAGTAGCATATGCATTAAACTGACAACAACATCAAATGCATTCAGTGCTGATTAGCAATTATGAATCTGAATTCAAAATTTTGTTAAAAGAAGCAACATTTAATGATGAGCAATATAATAAGTGGTTGAAAAAATGTAACCAGGAAAATTTCAGAACAAAAGAGAGTATGTATCAGATTGATGCAGAAGGGTTTCTACGTTTCAAAAACCAAATTTATGTGCTTAATCAATACAGTGTAAAGCAGGTCATCTTTAAAGAATTGCATGCTAATCCATATGAATGACATCCTAGATATAAAAAATTTATAACAACTTTAAAGAAATATTTTTATTGGTCAAATATGAAAAGAGAAGCAACTGAATATGTGGCCCGATGTTTTACCTGTCAATAGGTTAAGGCCATTGACCAACATCCAACCAACTTATTGCAACCTATACCTATACCAGAATGGAAATGAGAAACTATAACCATGGATTTTATTACAGGGTTACCGAGAACAAAAAAACAGAATAATTCCATTATGGTTGTAGTGGATAAATTAAGTAAAGCAACCAATTTCATACTGGTAAAGTGAACCTATAAATCTATCAATATTGCTGATATATTTATGAAGGAAAATTTTCAGACTACATGGTATACCAAAAATAGTGATCATAGATTGTGATGCTAAATTTACTTCCATATTTTGGATGTCATTATTTAAAGGTATGGATACAAAATTGAACTTCAGTACAACCTATCACCCACAAACCGATGGAAAGACAGAGCGAGTGAATCAAGTATTGAAAAACATGTTGAGAATGTATGTGATGAATCAACCAGGTAAATGGGAGGATTATATTCATCTGGTAGAATTTGCATATAACAATAATTACCAAGCATCCCTCAAAATGAGTCATTTTGAGGTGTTGTATTGTAGAAGATGTAAAGTACCTCTAAGTTGTAGTAACTTGGAGGACAAATTAGATTTAGGGCCATATATGTTAGCACAAATGGAGAAAATTGTAGGATAGATAAAAGAAAACTTAAAAACATCACAAGATGGGCAGAAGAGTTATGCAGACAAGAAGTGAACAACTAAAGAGTATAAAGTAGGAGAACATGTATTACTGAGAGTCAAACCAAAGAAAAGAAAGCTAAGATCATGACTTTATGCAAAATTGACACCTAGGTATGTGTGACCTTTTGAAATTTTGGCTAGAATAGGGCCCGTAGCTTATCAATTGGCCTTACCTCCTTATTTAAGAATTCATGACGTTTTCCATATTTCTTTGTTAAAAAAATATGTTGCTGATCAATCTCATATAATTAACTGGGATAATGTACAGGTGGAACCATAGTGCGATTTCCACACAGAATCAATGTTCATTCTTGATAGGAGAGAAATTCAGCTTTGGAAGTAGATTATTGTACAAGTGAAAGTACAATGGAAACATTATTCAGAAGATGAAGCTACTTGGGAAAGTGAAGAAATGATAAGACATAACTTTCCTTCTTTATTTCAAAACTATAATAACACTGATTAAGCACTGAGGACAATGCAAAGTTTTTAAGAGAGGAGGATTATAATACCCCCTCGTTATTCTTAATATTTTGTGGTTATTTACTTTAATGAAATAGGTAAACTAAATTTTATTGAGTATAATTGAGAATTGAGAGTTTTAACAACGATACAATTAATTGACATAAACTTGGGTTTAAAAACAGTTATCAAACCTTAACATTATTTACAAAGAGAAGTGGACAGTGTTAGGGAGAGTCAACTAAGTTTCTATAAAGTCCTAGGCAAGGGAAAATGCATGCAAGAGGAATATGAGAGATAAGCCAAGAGAAATACTAGAGAGAAATGCCAGTGATCACAATAGGTGAATGCTCTATGGAATGTATCCATGAAATAGATCAAAGCTTATAAAGAACATCTTGAAGACGTTAGGCTCTGTACTAGAACCGTCAGTGAGCATAAGAAAATGCTAGGTTCTAGACAACTTACTCTCTATAGTTACTGGTGGAAACTTGAAGCTGCATGAAAACTATTTTAAACCCAAGAGTCTGGGCACGAGAGTGGAACCAGACAAGATTGCTTGCTACAGGTTCTAATGGCAGGGTGGTGTGTGAATGTTAAAACTATATTTTCCAGATATGTTTCTAAAACTAGTCTTTTACTTTGTGCAGATACTGATATGTGAACAATTTATTTCAAACACTGTTTATATTCCAACTACAGTTATGAGTTTAGGGTTAATCTTTCCCTATTAATGTTTGCATTACATTTCCTTTGTTTACATTCGTTGTTAATTATCTTTACAATAATTTAAGGTTTTATTTCGAATACAATTTTATTGTTCATAATATGTTTTCACCCATATTGTTTGTTAAAAAGAATGATGGAACTTTTAGAATGTGCATAGATTACCGAAAATTGAATAAGATGAAAGTTAAAAATAAATACCCTTTACCGAGAATAGATGATCTATTTGACCAGATCGGTGGAGCAACAATATTTTCAAAATTTGATCTTAGATCAGGTTACCATTAGGTACGGGTTAAATATGAGGACATCCATAAAAATGAATTCCGAACCAAATACGGACACTATGAATTTGTGGTAATCCCATTCGGTTTAACAAACGATCCTACAATATTTATGAATATGATGAATAATATGCTGAGTAAATTTTTGGATAAATTTGGGTTAGTATTTATTGATGAGATTCTAGTATATTCAAAGAGTGAGTTGGAGAATGAAGAACACTTGAGAAATATTTTGGAAACTTTAAAGGAACATCAACTATATGCAAAACTAAGTAAGTGTGACTTTTATAAAAAAGAGGTACAGTATTTATGACACGTCATTTCAGAAAAGAGAATTGCAGTTGATCTAGAAAAAATAAGGCTATATTGGAATGGCCTGCATAAAAAGATGTACATGACTAATATATTTTATGGGGTTAACAAGATACTACGACATATTCATAGAATTTTTTTCCAAAATAGCTTATCCTATAACCCGTTTACAAAAGAAAAGTGTTAGATTTATCTGGAATCAACAATGTCAAGATAAATTTGAGAAACTAAAAGAATTATTGACAACAACACCAGTACTAAAAATTGTTGATCCAAGCAAGGACTTTATGGTTTGTAGTGATGCGAGTAAAGAAGGGTTAGGAGGGGTTTTAACTCAAGAAGGTCATGTAATCTATTATGAATCATAGAAACTATAGGAACATAAGAAAAATAATGTAGTACATGATATGGAGTTAGCAGCTATCATTCACGCCCTTAATATTTGGCGACATTATTTAATAGGAAAGAAATTTCTGTTACTAATAGACAATATGGGGTTAAAATACTTATTTGATAAAAAATACATTAAATGCCCGCTAGGCTAGGTGGCTTGCATTTATGAGTGAGCATGATTTTGAAACTAAACACATAAAAGAAAATGAAAACATAGTAGCAGATGCATTAAGCCGACAACAACATCAAATGCATTCAGTGCTTATTAGCAATTATGAATCTGAATTCAAAATTTTCTTAAAAGAAGCATCAATTAATGATGAGCAATATAGTAAGTGGGTGGAAAAATGTAACCAGGAAAATTCCGCAATAGAAGAGAGTCTATATCAGATTGATGCAAAAGGGTTTCTACGTTTCAAAAATTGAATTTATGTGCATAATCAATACAGTGTAAAGTAGGTCATCTTTAAAGAATTGCATGATAATCAATATGCAGGACATCCCGGATATCAAAAATTTATAACATCTTTAAAGAAAGTTTTTAATTGGCCAAATATGTAAAGAGAAGCAGCTGAATATGTGGCCCAATGTTTTATGTATCAATAGGTTAAGGCCATTCACCAACATCCAACTGGCTTATTGCAACTTATACCTATACCAAAATGGAAATGAGAAACTATAACTGTGGATTTTATTACAGGCTTACTGAGAACAAAGAAACATAATGATTCAATTATGGTTGTAGTGAATAAATTAAGTAAAGCAACCAATTTCATACTTGTAAACTCAACTTATAAAGTTTTCAATATTGTTGATATATTTATGAAGGAAATTTTTTAGACTACCTGGTATACCAAAAATAGTGATGTTGGCTCTCTTGTCTCTCGCTGTCCCTCTCTCCAGGGATCTAGACCCAGGTTCAGTCCCGTCTGCTTAGCAAAACAAAGTCCAACATATCGGCCCAACAGAGCAGAGCTCAGCTAGAAGTATCTGCGACGCAGATGCCGTCTCACCTGAGATATCTCTCTTGATGGGTAACTTCCAGAACCACATTTTCGCAGTTGCGTGGGAGGGTATTTTAGTGCCTTGGCTCTGCGCCAAGGCTCCCTAAGAAGTTAGGGGGTGGAATACTTGTGGTTACTGTTATTTTAACAATTATAATGCAATCCAACCTTTCTTTATGCACTCAAGTAATTAAACAATATGCATGCAACATAATCATATCCAATACTACAATGCGACCATCATACATATATTCATTTATAAACAAAGCTACATCCATTCATTCACTACAAAAATAACACATATATCTAAGCTACTTTCAACATTCACACATATACATAGAATATAACGTGGAAGCCCATCCAGGAAAAAACCACAAGGTGCTCTTCATCTGGCATGAGGAAATAGATGCACCTTTCGTTTGCACACCAAGCTGCAGAATCTGCTCAAGATCTTCTTTTATAACTTTATAAACTCTTTCTCCCTCTCATTATTTCTAATATTCTCCCTTTTCTCCTTCTACTCTACTTCTACCAGTGATCCGTACACAGCCTGGATCGACTCAACCTTCCCTACTCGTTTGTGCACTCATCGATACAAAGACATTAACCAAAACCATCTACTGACTCTAGCTCAAGCGTCTACCAATATTCTAATCTAGAATCCAGAAGCTAGCAGCTTCTAGAGTCTAACCCATATACAACTTGGGTTCCTTCTTTTATAACACAATTATAGACTTGATACAGATTCAAATACTGGCTCGATACATACTATATACAGACTCATTACAGACTCTATACAGACTCATTACAGACCTCTTTTCTATCACTAGGCTTAATCGACTTACTATAACTAGCCAACATGCTATCTTTCCTATTCTAACAACACATAACGGGAAACACTATCGACCTGAATTACAAATATTCCTTCACGCGTGTGGTTTCCTCCAGCTCCAATCGAGCTTGTACCCACGCTCATTAAGTCCCGTCTCTTTCTTAGCATGATGCCTTACTGTCACTTTTTATCTATTATGCCATTTGCACGCCTACTTCTGCTGATATTTTTCCATATCATCTCATGTCATGTTCTATATTTTTGTCACAACTTGCTTATCTAGCACAACTTCCTCTTCCAATGCCTTCTCCTCTTATTCTTATTCTCTTTCAGTTCTTCTATCGCAACATCCTTCCCTTTCTCCTTTATGCTGCTTCCTTGGTCGTATCATCTTTCTCTTCTCCTTTATGTTCTTCTCTATACTTAGGTAGAATTCTGCATGAATTCTTCCCTGCTGTCCCTAGGCCCAACATCCCCCCCAACACTCACATGTGGCTCGTCCTGAGCCACTTGAAGCTATTGCTCCATGTGATGATTTTCATTGAGTTTGTTTTGAAAATCCTCCATGATTTTCACCACTTTCCTTGTATCTGTGTGCACTTCTTCCTCTGTTTTCTACATGTGGTCCATTTGGTTGGAATTGATGTGTTCTGGCATGACTCTCTCTATTGATGCCACTACTTCGTGCACCTTTTAATGTACATGTTGAATGCATGTTCCTTCTGTGTTTCTTACTCAAGTATTTGTAACTTCTAATACCACTGCCATTTAGCTGATGTAGTTATTGTTCCAGTGTTTTAGGAATATGGACAAAATGGAAGACTTATCATTATCACTGATTTTCTTTGTTAGCATTTCTAGCTTCAACAAAAATTTAGGAGTGATTCATCCCATGTTTTTCCTTCCTCCCTTCAGAATCTTCCTCAGCACTGACCTTTAATGAGTATGCAACATCCATGTAAGACTTAGAGCTTGTGGCAGTCGCCGAGTCTAGCATTTGGTTAGTGTTTTTCTTTGCTTTAGTGTTGGTGATATATGTCATCCTATCAACGTCTTACCTCCATTCATTGGAGTGTGTCAGTTCAAATTTTGCTTGGAATCGTCATCACATCTTGTATTTTTAGCAATTTACAGTGATGATGGTGATTACGTTGGCCTTTGTTTCTTCTTCCCGCAGTCCAAACATTCTTTCAAACTGATAGTTCTTAGCAATGGAGACTATGCACTTGGAAACTAATTCCATAGTCACATCCGGAGGCTTTGGTGGGATGTCCTCTGGTCCTCAAATTCTTGCCACTACTTCTACATTTGTTCTCAACTCCTTTAAGATAACGTTCCTCTTACAAATATCAGAATGTTTTCTTATTAAAATCCTTACCAAGATGGTTGGAGACATTTTTGCATGGAGGCCTGAAACTGCCTTATTCTTCAATCGTCTCCGAGCCTGTTGTGGAACATATCTAGCAGCATTTTCCTTTCTCATAACAAGTGTGATGATTTCTATCACAGGGCCCCTAGGGACACTAGCACTAAATTTTTTACCATCCATACTTCTCCACAAGTCTTCTTTAACTCTGTGTGTTGCAACCAAGACTCCCTGTGGCATTATATGGGTTGTAATTGGAAATCATCCCACAGTAGGTGGTTCACTCTCGCAGTCGGTCTAGAAAATATTCACACGCACCATCATCAAGTATCAGAATGACAACATGAACCATTACGTGGGTCACCACTCCGAGTTCTTATGTGGAGGTGCCAACTACACTGCCCCTTTTTGTTGTGACGTCACGATACTGATGGTGGAAGTGATCTTCGAATTCCCTTGGTGTTTGCAGATTTAATAATTGACAATTGTCATGTCAACAATCCTTTTAGATAAATGTGCTAACACCACATTGTTTTTAGTGTCACACTTCCCTCGCTGCGTCTCCTATGAGAGTCACTCTTCTTTCTTCTCATATCATTCCTCATCATCATTGTTGTTGTTGTTATTTTTTTTGGTGCGAACTAGTCGCAGTTATCAATATAAGGCTTCAACCAATCCCATTGATAAGCCCTCTTACTTCTGTGGCCATCTGATTTTTCCAACTTCACTTCTCCTCCATCAGTGATTTCCTTAACCACATAGGGTCCTAGCCAATGTTTCTTCAGCTTGCCAGGGTGCTTGAAAAATTTGCTGTCATACATAAGAATAAGGTTTCCAATTTAAAATTGCTTGTTCTTAATGTGTCTATCATGCCATATCTTCTGCATTTGTTTTTCTACATTTTGGTGCAATCTTGCAATGAAGCATTCTTCTTTCAAATGGATTAGCTGAAGCAATCTTTCTTTGACATCGTCAACATCTTTCATTTTCGTAAGAGTCGCCACCCTTAAAATTGCTATAACATACTCCATAGGCATGACAACTTCATGCCCATATACTATCTTGAATGGTGTCTGACCTGTTAACTTCTTACATGTTGTGCAATATGCCCAGAGTACCGCATAAATATTCTGATCCCAATCATCCCTTCGCGTATTCCAGACTTTGGTTAGCGCATTTTCCATAATCTTGTTAAATGCTTCGACCACTCCATTTGCCTGTGGGTAATATGGAGTTGTTATTCTATGATGTATCTGAAATTCATCAGTTAGATATTCAATTAATTTATTAATAAAATGCGTACCTTGATCACTAATCAATATTTTTGGGCACCTAAACCTTGTTACAACATTATAAAATAAGAACTTTGTCGTTGTCGCAGCAGTACAATCCTTTACTGGCATAGATCCTGCCCATCTAGTTAGGTAGTCTATCACAATGATAATATACCTTTCTTATGTATGTTTTCCAGCTGGGCTAATAGGTCCTACGAAGTCAAAAACCCATTTCTCGAATGCCTGTAATGTTATTTGTGGTACTAATGGCATTTCATCTCTTCTGGATGGTCTTCCCGTTCTTTGAAAAATATCACAACTACGATAGTAATCCCGATATTCTACATGCATAGTATGCCACCATAACCCAACCTGTAATATCTTACGCATAGTTGCTTTTCTGGAATAACACCCCCCCTTGCAATACCAGCATGTGCTTCGCTTAAATCATAGGACGCTCATGTTTTGAAACACAACATCAAAGTATGTCATCAGGGCCCAGTTTATACAAGTGTCCAACAATTAATTGGAAATCCGTGGCTCGCATTACTAACTGTTTATTCTGTGCTATTGTGAATTCGGCTAGTGCGAAACCCATAGTCAAGAACTGTATGATATCTTGATATTGACCATCAAAGGGAGTTATCGTAGACAGTTGCGCATTAGGAAGATTTTCTTCCAAACTAGTGGGTTCTTCTCCACTCTCAATTCTTGATAGGTGGTATGATCCCAAGTTCAATCAGCCCAGTTTGACAATTATCTCAAAGTCGAATTCCTAGAAAAGGAGAAGCCACTGGTAGATCTCCCCCCCAACACTAGCTTATTAACCAAATATTTTATTGCATAATGGTCAGTGTGCATTTTGAAATGTCCACCCGATAGGTAATGTCTAAATTTTTGCAATGCATAAACCATCGCAACTCCCTCCCTCTGTGTTGTAGTGTAATTCTTCTCTGTAGTGGATAACTTCCAGCTAGAAAAAGTAATGGGGTGATCAATATCTCCTTCTCCTAGTTGCATCAATGCCAATCCAAGTGCAACAGAGGATGCATCAACATGAACATGAAATTCTTTTTTCCAATTTGGAAATACAAGTATGGGTGCAACAACAATATTTCTTTTCAGCTTATCTAGAATTTCTTGGCATTCATTTGTCCACTAAAATTTAGTGTGTTTTTTCAATAATATCTCCATCAGGGCAGTCACCTGTGCGTATCCTTTGATAAAATTTATGTAGTATCCTGTATGTCCTAGTGTTGATATTAACTGTTTAACTATAGTAGGTGATGGTAAGTCAAGGATAATGGCAATTTTAGTAGGATCAACCATAAGTTTGTCATGTCAGACCACATGCCTTAATAGATCCCCAAAAGGCGCACAAAAATACACTTCCTCAAATTGAGGGAAATTTGGTACTGGCGACATTGTTCCCGCATCATTCTAATACTTTCTATATGATATTTTATAAGACCAAATACTGTCCAGTCGTCAAAGTAGAATTCAAGAAATTTACATATAAAATCTTTAAACCCAACAACTACAATTCTGGAAAAGATTGTAGGCACATTCTTGAGTCCAAAGGGCATTACCGTGTATTGGTAACATCCCCACTCTATTGTAAGGTAGTCTTGTATTGATCCTCTTTCGTGATTCTTATTTGATGGTAACCTGAGAATCCATCTGTAAATGAATACATTTCTTGTCCTCCAACAGTCTCCAATACTTCATCTGTGAATGGAGTTGAAAATGGATCATGCAAAGATACACCATTTAATTTTTCGAGATCAACACAAATTCTCACTTCCCCTGAAGTTTTCTTATCTTGCACTACGATTGGGTGGATCCATTTCGATTCTTCAACTAGTTCTATTACACCTGCTTCTAGCATTCAGTCAAGTTCAGCTTTAGCTTTCTCTTTGTAACACGGGTTTAATCTGTAAGGCTGCTGTTTGACTAGTTTTGCATCGGGCCTCAAGGGTATCTTCATTTCTCTAAGGTCCCCAACTATGCCTTTCATTTTAGAAAAAAATTGTAGGGAATAGATCTTGAAATTCATGTAGTAAGTCAGTGATCTTTCCTACAGTCTCTTCATCCCAGTAATCTCCAATATTAGCGAATTTCGGGTTTTCAGTGGACCCGATATTTATTTATTTAATCTTGAGAGGTTTCATAAACTAGTCAGTGGAGATAACAACTCCTTCTACTATATGTATTCCTTTTGATTTAGGTATATTTATCTCTAGTGGGTCATAATCATCCAGATCTCTCATGATATTATAGCACTCCATCCAGCTGTGTATATTCATGTTGCATTGATGGAAATTCATGTTTGCGATCGAGATTTCTTCGAAAATATTTTCCTTTATTACTTATAATGCAACATCGACTGTCAGATGTTCACTTGTGAAATCAAATGTCTGGGTGAAGCTTATAGATAAGATTTCCCATTCGACAGTTCCTCATCATAGCTCTACTAATGTGTACCAACTTCTTGGTACCATTTCCAAAGTGTATATGAATCGGTGAACCGATTCTTGTTGCGGATGTTCTTTCCAATTCTTACGATAGTGCTAAATATGTTCCACAGAATTCGTTAGTCCTGTATATTTCTGATCAGAGCAACTGATATCTTCCCCAAATATGATCTCCATTAATCTTCTACACTGTGGCCATTTAGAGATAGACTGTTTGTGTTTACCCCACCATTTAGCGGGTGTAGCTTTCAACACGTAGTCCAAATCGGACAATTGCTGTGATTCTGTGACTTTTTCTTCAAATTATTCTAGAAAAGATGCAAGGTTAGGTAATCCTTCATATGTAGGCAACACACTTGCTTCATCTCCTACCCTACATACATCTCTTGTGATTCTTGCACATATTCTCATGGATACTTCATGTAGCCTATTCTGCCAATTTTCGAGGGCATCGCTTGAGTCAGATGTACATAAAATTACACTCTGCTAACTTAGTTTTCCATCAGTTGTTGGGTTTATATAATATTCTTTTGAAGACATGATATTATACAACTGATCTAGATAATTGTCTTTCCCTTCACTATGCAAAGGCTCGACATATCTCTGATCTTCTAGCAGATCAATTGGCGCAACCACTCTTATTTCAGATTTTTCAAAATAGAAGATCCTTTTCTTGAAGTTTATAATGGTTCGGTTTTCTATTGCCCAATCAATTCCTATTAGTACAGGATATGGGTTTGTGTCATCGATAATGTCAACAACTTCGAGGTCGACATATGTTCTTAAGCCTTCGACTTCTATAGGCACTTGCGTGAGTCTACCGATTGGTAGAACCTTCAATTGGTTCGCAAGCCTTAGTTGAATTGGAGACCAGTCCAATCATGGCTTATTCATGCTCTCCCATGTATATCTTGTCAAGATGTTGACACCCAAGCCCAAATCTAACATGATATAATCCATATCATAATATCCTATCTGCGCAGTCATTCGTAGTTCTCGACCCGTCTTCAGTTTTCTCTTGATATGATTAAATATTTTTTTAGGTTGTAGGTCTTTTGGGGTTTCTTATATTAGTGCCATCAGTTCTACAACAACATCTTTATAATTGATTAGTTATTAAAAAAATTTGAAAAAATCTTTAAGCTTACTAATCTTTTTTAATGGTGGCTTCCTGATTAGCTGTTTAAATCATTCGGGCATGGTCTTGACTTGGCCAAATGTCGATAGTTGATTGGTATCAACGAATTCTGGTCGCACCTCCAAGAAGACTTCTATATCCTATTGGACATCTAGCAAAGCTTTCTTTTGTGCCGCAGGTCTCACCTGGGGTTGACCTTTCTGTATACTTTGTCTTGCTCCTATCGCAACACCTCCTCTTGTAACTACAACAATGTTGGGTTCTCTTTGTTTGGTAAAAATCATCTGAATATTTTGTTTGGGGTTGGGATTTTGATTCTGCAGTGGGTTGGGATTTACGACAGTTCTAGCCTGCCATTTCGCAATGAGCTATAGACATTGTTCAACAGTTCTATCAAATGCTTTACAATATGTACAATTTTTCATAGGACTTTGACAATCTCGGGTAAAATGTCCTGGCTTCCCACAATTATAACATATGACTTGGCCTCTTCCTTGACCAAATCCTCCTCCTTGTTGTTGTCCTCGACCTCTAAAGTTTCCACCTCCCCTTTGTGGAGGATACTGATTATGTTGGTATTGCGGTTGTTGATATTGCGTAGGATGATACTGAGGCTGTGCTCGTTCAACTTGCATATGCTCATCATTTTTCATTAAGTAGGTATCCATTGTCTTTTCTTGCAGTATCTGAAATTCTCTTCAGTCTTTTTCAACATGGCCTACTGATCTACAAAATGTACAATACAGACTAGTTGGTGTGCTTACAATCTTTTGTAAGTACAGGCATTCTTCATAATTGTGACCCATAGTCTGGCATATTCTACACGAAGGCATTCCTTGGGTGTTTAATGGGTTCATCGCACTTGCTGCGACATAGTTCATCAACACTGAGAAATTTTCTTTATGGTGTCTGTTTATAGGCTACATCTTGTACACCATATTTCTTCTTGAAATTTCTTTCCTCTCTCAATTCCCTAGAGCTACACCGTAAGATTGGCCAGCTGCAATTGAATTTGCATAATTTCTGAGCCCATATCTCCAATAGAAAGGCTTCTAATTTCATTGTTATTTCTAGAGCCTCTATTTGCGACACAATCTTCTGTTGCATCAAATGGGTTTGGATATGTGGTAACAAGGCAACAATAAAAAATTCAATGTGTTGCACATTCAACATTTGGAAACTCACTTTGGCCATTAATGTATTAAATATTTGGTCAAAGTCCCAAACATATTCTGTTGGTAGCTGCTTAATCTCTTTGATTTCATTGATGCACTGTGATTCAGACTTTGGTTTTCTGAATTCATCTATCAAACCCACTCGAATATCATTGAGTGTTTTTGGGACAATTCCTACTGGTACTATGGAATATTTCATATACCAGTCAAGTGCACGACCTCGTAGGGGCGTGATCATCTGTTCTTTCTTGATATTCTCATCCTAGATTTGCAAGACAGTCCAAACAACTTCACAAAGGAAACAATGTTGTTATGGGTCTTCCAACCCATTTCCATTGAATATTGGTAGCTTAATGTCAGCTCCAGCCATTGTATTTTCTGTTGGTACAGTCAGAACAAAATTTTGTCTTGTCAAACTTCCTTGTCTGGTACTTACAGTGTTAGTATTACTCGTATTTACAAAATTACTTGGATATAGGTATGTCGATCTTACCTCTGGTACTGTAGGCGAGTTGTAAGCACGTTCTTGTTCTGGGGATTCAGTTGACTCTTCTGATTCTTCGTCTCCTTCAGATATCAGATGATATTATTATTTTTCGTCACAAGATCCTTTGTCCAAGTATGACGCAATCTTGTATCCTTATTCTTCTTGATCTGTGTTGTAACTCCCTCTTCTTAACATAGCTTTTGCTTGCTTTTCGGACCTGAATCTTCTTTCGCTTCTTTAAATCTCGACTCCAATTCAGTTCCACTATCTCCTAGGAGCATCTCACTATAGGGTTCTGCTGAGACATAGCCACTCTATTTTTGTACAATATTGTTACATTCAGAGAATGCCTTTCTAACATATAAGAATTTTTATCCATGTTTTTAAAGATAACATGTATCTATTATGTGGTCCTTGAAATTTGTTTCGCTCCACCTCACTGTTTGAGGTGATAGTGTCAACAACAAACTCATTGATGTATCCTTCCAAAATAATATCTACCCAAAAATCCACATCCCTTGATACAGGGTTGTCTACTCTTTTCAGCCGCTCAATCAACTGAGGGCTCCACTCCTTCAGTTCTCCTCCTGGGAAATTTCTTTGTTGGTTTTCCAACTTAGACAACCATTCATGCAACAAAATGGGAAAATCAGAAAAGAAAATCTCTTGAATGTTTGAATAAATGTACCAGCCCAACCAATTTTTTGGGGTCCACCGAGATCCTTCACTTTGTTTTCTTGCAAACTCTAACTCCTTGGCTTCCACCCAATCTTGGATCTTCAGTTTCATGGGTTTCCACAACATATCCCTCACCACTACAATTCAGGGTCCCAACAACAGAACCATTTGTTGGATCTCTTATCTCTCTTTGTCCCTCTCTCCAGAGATCTAGACCCAGGTACATTCCCTTCTGCTTAGCACAACAAAGCCTGAGATATCGGCCCGACAAAGCACTGCTCAGCCAGAAGCACCTTCGATGTAGATGCTGTCTCATCTGAGATATATCTCTTGATGGGTAACTTCCAGAACCATGTTTCCATAGTTGTGTGAGAGGGTGTTTTAGTGCCTTGGATATGAACCAAGGATCCCTATGAATTTCGGGGGTGGAATACTTGTGGTTACTTTGCTTTTAACAACTATACTGCGATCCGACCTTTCTTTATGCACTTAAGTAATTAAACAAAATACAAGCAACATAATCATGTCCACTACTACAATGCAACCATCATACACCTATTCATTTATAAGAAAAGCTACACGCATTCATTCACTACAACAATCACACAAATATCTAAGCTACTTTCAACATTCATACATATACATAGAATATAACGGGGAAACCCATCCGGGAAAAAACCACAAGGTGTTGTTCATCTGTCATGAGGAAATAGATGCACCTTTCATCTGCACACTAAGTTGCAGAATCTACTCAATATGTTCTCTTCTAACTTTACAGACTCTTTCTCCCTCTCATGCTCTTTGATCTTCTCTCTTTTCTCCTTCTACTCTACTTCTACTAGCTATCCGCACACAACCTGGATAGAATCAACCTTCCCTACACGTCTGTGCACTTAGATGCATATCCCTTACTCTGATGCACTCAATGATATTGAGTGATTAACTGAAATCATCTACTAATTCTAGCTCGAGCATCTACCAAGAGTCTAATCTAGAATCCAAAAGCTAGCAGTTGCTAGAGTCTAACCCATATACAACTTGGGTTCCTTCTTTTATAACCCAATTACAGACTCGCTACAGATCCCATACATCCGTGTTATAGATTCAAATACTGACTTGATACAGACTCTATACAGACTCATTAAACACTCCTTTTCTATCACTATCTTAGCCGACTTACTATAACCATCCAACAAGTTGTCTTTCCTATTCTAGCAACACATAACGGGAGGCACTATCGACCTGGCTTACAAAGATGCCCTCACGCGTGTGGTTTCACTAGCTCCATCCGAGCTCATACCCACACTTGTTAAGGCCTATTGCTTTCTCAGCGTGACGCCTTACTGTCGTTTTCTAGCCGTTATTCCATTTACACACCTACTTCTGCTGATATTCTTCCATATCATCTCGTGTCACATTCTATCATTCTGTCGCAACTTGCTCAGTGTCTAGCGTAACTTCCTCTTCCAATGCCTTCTCCTCCTCTTCTTCTTCTCTTTCACTTCTTCTTTCACAACATCCTTCCTCTTCTCCTTTATGTTGCTTCCTCAGCTATAGCTCCTTCCTCTTCTCCTTTATGTTCTTATCTATACTTAGGCATATTTTTGTATGAATTCTGCCCTGCTATTCCTAGGACCAACAAGTGATCACATATCGTGTTGCTAAATTTACTTCCATATTTTGGATGTCATTATTTAAAAGCCCTGGATATAGAATTGAACTTCAATACAACCTATCATCAACAAACTGATGGACAGACAGAGTGAGCGAATCAGGTATTGGAGTAAATGTTGAGAATGTATGTGATGAATCAACAAGGTAAATGGGAGGATTATATTCATCTAGTAGAATTTGCATATAACAATAATTACCAAGCATCCATAAAAATGAGTCCTTTTGAGGTGTTGTATGGTAGAAGATGTAAAACAACTCTAAGTTGGGGTAATTTGGAGGACATATTGGATATAGGGCCAGATATGTTAGCACTAATGGAGGAAATGGTACGATAAATAAAACAAAATTTAAAAACAACAAAAGATAGGAAGAAGAGTTATGCAGACAAGAAGCAAACAACTAAAGAGTATAAAGTAGGAGAACATGTATTCCTGAGAGCCAAACAAAAAACAAAAGCAAGCTAAGATCAGGACTTTATGCAAAATTAGCACCAAGATATGTGGGACCTTTTGAAATTTTGGCTAGAATAGGGCATGTAGCTTATCAATTGGTCTTACCTCCTTATTTAAAAATTCATGATGTTTTCCATATTTGTTTGTTAAAAAAATGTTTCTGATCAATCTCATATAATTAATTGAGATAATGTACAGGTGGAACCAGAGGGCGATTTCCACACAGAACCAATGTGCCTTCTCGATAGGAGAGAAATTAAGCTTTGGAAGCAGATTATTGTACAAGTGAAAGTACAATGGAAACATTATTAAGAAGAGGAAGCTACTTGGGAAAGAGAATAAATTATAAGACATAACTTTCCTGCTTTAGTTCAAAACTATAATAATACTGATTAAGCACCAAGGATGGTGAAATTTTTTTAAGAGGGGAGGATTGTAATACCTCCTCGTTACTCTTAATATTTTGTGGTTATTTACTTTAATGAAATAGGTAAACTAAATCTTATTGATTATAATTAGGAATTGAGAGTTTTAACAACTATACAATTAATTGACAAAAACTTGGGTTTAAAAACAGTTATCAAACCTCATCATTCTTTATGAAGACAAGTGGTTAGTGCTAAGGAGAGTCAATTATTTGCTATAAACGTCCTAGGCAAGGGAAAATGCATGAAAGAGGAATATGAGAGATCAGACAAGAGAAATACAAGAAAGAGATTCTAGTGGTCACAAGAGGTGAAGGATATATGGAATGTATCCATGAAATAGATCAAAGCTGCCAGAGAGCATCTTGAAGATGTTAGGCTATGTACTAGAACCACCAATGAGCACAAGAAAATGCTAGGTTCTGGATAACATACTCTATATAGTTACTGGCGGAAACTTGAATCTGCAGGAAAACTATTTTAAACCCAAGAGTTTAGGCACGAGGGTGGAACCAGAAAATCTTGCTTGCTACAAGTTTCAGTGGCAGGGTAGTGTGTGGCTGTTAAAACTACATTTTCCAGATATGTTTCTAAAACTAGTCTTTTACTTTGTGTAGATATTGATTTGTGAACAATTCATTTCAAATACCATTTATTTTCAAACTACAATTATGATTTTAGGGTTAATCTTTCCCTATTAATGTTTGCATTACATTTCCTATGTTTACATTGGTTGTTAGTTATCTTTACAATAATTTAGGGTTTTATTTTGAATACAATTTTATTGTTCAAAATATATTCAATGGTATGGTACGAAAAAGTTTGTTTTTATAATACAAATGAATAGAGATTCAACAACTGAAATAGATTGAAAGGAAATGTATTAATTTTTTTAAATATTAAAAACAAACTAAAACACTTTCCCCAATATAAAACCCTATTGTATCTAAATTTATGGAGGAGTAACGAATAAATTTAAATATATACATATATACCTCTGCTAATCGTTAAACATGAACAATAATAATATTCAATAAGAAAACAAATATAATAGAAAACCCCGGCAATAAGCAGTTATAAAATAAGTCGCAACCAACAAATAAACCACATGAATAAACAATTACAAAAAGGGAGTTATTTATACAATCAAACACAACCCCATTTAATGTAATAATTATGGAGAAAAACCTTGGCGTTTAAACAATTCACCAAATACCTATATTACTGTGGCATAAGTCTAAGAACCCAGTATTATCTTATAATTGGTTAGGGTTTCACCCACAAAAAGAATTAAGCGAGAAACCCAACTGTAAACAAGTTTACAACGAAAACTTAAATATAAGTGCAACTGCAATACACCAATTGGAGTATTAAAAATACTAATAAAGTCTTAACCAAATACTTACCAAATAGTGCAGAAGCTTAACGACTTGAGGATTTAAACCCTATAGGAGAGTTCTTTTGTTCCATAAGCAAACAACTTCAAGAACATATATACTGGTAACTGAGATTACAACCATTGCCTGCTTCAAAGTACAATACAAAGAAGTCGCAATGATAAACCATCAGGAAAGAGCCGCAACTTTAAGTCGATAAAATTACCTATTAAACGAAAACTCGAGTTCCATGGTGACCACACCTGCAATAAGGGTTTAAACATTTGTTAGTTTAAGTCTGATACAGATGTATTACAAAACACATATAATTTCTAAACAAAGTGCAACATACCTGTAAATGAAGGAAACAACGCATTGACCAAAAACGATCTTTGTACGCTGTGAGTTTGGACTATAATAGATGTAAACAATAACTCTGGTAGTTCTGTTGAATCGAGATGAAAATCGAAGGTCAAGATTTTTACCCACGAATAATTGAATAGTTAAAAACTCTAGTTTTTGCATAGCGTTTGGCTCATGCACATCGCTGGAACAAACTCTTTCTGCAACTCTTCAACTAAAAATGATAATGTCCTGATAGGATTGTCAATTTGGGCATAACAACACCAAAGTCAACCCTAACCATATATCTTCATAGCTGGTGTCCACTATCGAATTTGAAATATAATAATATTCAATAAATTTCTTTTGACCAATCTTTAGGCTAATGTTGGATGGGTCCATTTCATTTCCATTCCCTCTGTTTTCGCTAGAATAATCCTTGTTGTGTTAGGTGCTTGGTGGTCTCCCTTTTGTTGGTTGAACCGTTGACTAGAGTACTTACAGGGAAAATGAGTTAGCTTGATGCTAAGTAAATTTGACGAGTTAAACTGGCGGATCTTTCCCAATTTTCCCTTTTTTAACAATCTCCCAGCGATGGTGACGTAAGTTTTACGTATGCTTGAACTATGTTTGCACAGAGGGTTTAAGTTCTCAAACTTAGGGGATGGTGCATTTTAGTAATCATCTAGGTTGTATACAAGCAGTTAGAATAAATTAAGATAAAATAAAGATAAAAAATATTTTATTTATGTTTAAATATATATTGTTTTACTTTGGTTTGTTACACACCTCCATCATGGATATCGGGGCTCTTCTGGTGCATTTGGATGAAAAATTGGCAAGCCTCAATGCTATCCTAGACGGTGGTGAGTATTCTCTAGAGTGGTGCTCCAACTTGCACAATCACTCTGTTTCGGTAGAACCCACCACTGTTAGGGCCAACTTGGATGGATTGGCAGTTACTCACCCGAGGGGATCATCTTATGTGCCTCTAGCTTCATCCATCAAGGGGGAAATGGCAGCAAGGGTTGCAGGGAGATTTGAGGCCTTTTTGGACACCACCTCGTGACTGGTTCTGCATGAATCGAGCGCTTCCTCCAACATTCCTTCTCTGCTCACCACCTTTCCTGTACCCACTACCATATATTTGATGCACTTCAAGCGGGTTTGCACTTCCACTGGTGGCACTTATCTATGCAGAAAAACTGAGCCTTTGACGCCTAAGCTCCCTCCATAGGGGTGGGATGATGACTTATTCGGCAATTTCCCCATAGTTGAAGACAAACCCAGCCCCCAAAGGAAGAAGCTCCTACGCCAGATGACCATCCCTATCTCCTTCGACTATCATCAAAGGTTTCTCCTTTTTTCCTTAAATTGTGTGTTTTTTTGCTTGGTCATGGTTTATGGTAAAAATTGTAAGTTCTTGAATGGCGTCAAGATCCTTGGGTTTGGCTGGTTTCCCTATGCTACTTATATGCCTACAATTTTTGAACGTCTGGGTTGGTCGTTCTGCCAACCTAGACCACCAAGGATAACATTTGGCTATGTAATATTTTTTGTACAAAGTATATTTCTTAAAGTATAAATGCTCACCAAATCGAATTTAAATTAATAAATCCGAAAACATTATCCAAGTCAAATGGCTTAATAATTTCTAAATAAATGTAATAATTCCCTCACGAGCATGTACTCAAGGCGTAGTTTCCATTTAGAAAGAGTACATTTAAAAGACTCTTTCAACCATAGTCTATAATGCAACCATAGAGTTAAATATTTATATTTACTGTTTCATTTAGGCATCTACCACCAAGACAGAATCAACAAAAGCAGACAACATCAACTCATCACCTACTACATACCTCAAACCACAATGCACTGTACAGTTCAAGTAGCAGAGAACATGCTTTACAACAACCCAGTAAATTTTCCTCAACTCAAATATATATTGGCTCATGCATTCAATGCAAAACAAATATCATGTCTGGTATTTACCAAATACTTGAGGTAAGCTAACAACTATCTGTCCAATGATGGATCAACCAAATTGATATTCGAGTATGTTGATAACTTCAGATCAAGAATTATAGTCCATCATCCAAAATCTCTTGATAATCTCAAGTTCTCAATTGAATAACTGGATTCTGTCGAACATCTAGACCCAATAAATTGTGCATAAAGCCACTGTTCTTCATGTCAAATTCACTTGTTGGTTTCATATTGCACCATGCTGAGCATTTCTAACTACTTGTCACTACGAGGTCATCTACATACAACACTACAATAAGCAAATTTGATTTATCAAACATATAATACAAGTTAGGTGACTGGAGGTTATTGGGCACTCTCCTAAGTAGTCCAATCATTGTTTTGCAGCTACTGGAGTTTATTTTACCCTAGAATTGGAAAGGTTAGGGATCCATACAGACGCTCAGGTCTATGCCACTAACATGGTAGAGAATGAGCAAGAGAATAATTAATGCTAGTAGAATGAAAATGTTGGCAAAGGGTGTGGAACATACTGTGTAGGGATGATTTTAAGAACCCCCCCTAGATTTATATGTATAAAAATTGGGTGAATCTCTCCGATATATAGGAAAATTTGAAGGCGATTTTATTAATAATATAATATGTATATATAATAAATTTGGCGAATCTTTTTATTTTATTATATAATGTTGTAAAATTTTGGCGAATCTAGGGGCGGCAGGTGCGGGTGGGATCCTAGTGGATCCCGGAGGACAAGTGGAACATTGATTCACTTGGGGACTTGGATCGAGAACTAATAATGAAGCAGAATGGATGGCGCTTCTCCAGGGTCTACACCTCATTCGGACCAAAAATCTCCAAAAAGTTCTGGTTTTCGGCGATTCAAGACATGTCATCTATAAGATGATTAATGGGTATCCTATAGGAGACATCAAATGCCGTCGATTATATAAAAAGGCTCAACTTCTTCTGTCCCAGCACTTTGAATTTTACCACATTCTTCGCCAGATCAACAAAGACGCAGATGCGATGGCCAATGTAGGAGCTAGTCTCCCTCAAGGCCATTATAGTCAGGATGACGATCTTCCCATCTTCAAAGTTATTCCATGAAGAGGACCACAAGGAACCATCATCAAATCAAGAACAAGCAAGCTGTCGAAGAGGATCTCCACCCTCTCAAGGATTATCGTATAGTGATCTTGGTTTTATCCTACCTTAGCTCTTTGTTTCCCTCTCTCTCTCGCCTTATCCCTCCTCCTCCCTCCTTACCCCTTCTCCCTTTTCCTTCCATATTTCTCCCTCTCCTTCCCCTTCTCCGGCCCCCCTATTCTAGCTTCTCCCTCCCTTCCAGCCGTCACCCTCCCCATCGTTTTGGCGGCCTCCAGCATTTATTTCCCCGTCATGTCTTATCCCCTGTGATGGCCGGGTGTTCAGCCTTTCTCCCCTCAGCTGATGAGCATTTAACTCCCTTCCGGCGTTCAATTAAGTGTCTCTTATCCTCGCACGATCGAGGCTCTTCCTTCTTTGTCTCCATGTCGAACTTCACCATTATTTCGCCTCATGTTTTCGTTGAGGGTCTGTTAACAGCCCCTTCCTTCCTTCTGCAAGAAGCCGATGTAATTGGTATTGGGAGCCCTCAGGTTTCTTCTAGGCCAGCGCAGCCCCTCACCCAAGATACTGTCGAAGAAAATATTTCCCAGCTAGCCCTCTGTCAATATCGTTATCCTTCTGCTCTTTGGGAAAGTAATTCTCAGGTTGAAAACGGGAGTGAGTCAGGTCACCAGCAAGCATTGCAGTATCGGCCGTCTCGCCTGGCAATTCCGTCCGACCTTGGTATTATGGCGCACTTGGGTAATAATCTCGGAATGCAGGATTTTATGAAGAACCTTCGAAGGGTTTATGAACTGACTGCTATAGGGGTGAAGGAGAATAGAGACTCAGCCAAGGAAATAAAGGGGATGAGCGAGACTATTTGCAGGATCTCTCAGGATGTCAGTGACAATGGAGCCCGCACCGAAGATTTGGATAGCAACCTGCGTGAACTCTTGGGCAGAGTTGAGCGTATTGAATCCGACCTCCAAAGGCTTGTTTCAATGAACCAGGAGAGCAGGGTAAATGGAATTAACGCCTCAGCCTCCCAGCCCATGGAAGAGGAATCAGTACAGCAGCCTCGCCAGCTTAGAGGCAACTGAATTTCATTGTCTGTTTTTCTTTCAGTTTAGTAAGGGGTTTTAGTTTCAATTTTTGTATGAATGATGTTTTTCTGCACTCTGCTATGTAGTCAGTTCGTGAGGGTTTTTACAACTCGTTTAGTTTGCAGTTCAGAAGCAATTTTATGCTCTCTGTTTTGGGAAATAGACTTTGTATGGCTTGTTGTCTATGTGCCATCCCGGCTATATATCTCCCTTCGAAAATGTAATGAATGGCTGTGCACAGCCTGTTAATACAAACCCCTCTTTCTGTTTTTGTTAAAAAAAAAAAATTTGGCGAATCTTTCATTTTATTATATAATATTGTAAAACCTTGGCGAATCTTTCATTTTATTATATAATGTTGTAAAAACTTGGCGAATATTTAACTTCATTATAAAAAATTGTAAAAACTGGTGAATCTTTCACTGATTTATATAAATGTAGAATATGCTTACAATTACGGATAGTGGAGAAACGTATAGACTAGCAGTGGCTATCATTCTTTCAGTTCCTATAAGGACCTTCTTCTGCTCGTGAGGATGGACAACACCCAAGGAAATTATTGCAATAGTGCCAAACATCACGAACACGCCTACAACCATCCACGCCATATTCTTCTGCACATATGTATATCGATATGATCAATGCGAGTTTTTTTTAGCTATTTATCTACTGCCAAATGCCTCCATGGATTAATAAAACTAAGGCATTGATTAGTAAAATGGATTCAACTCAATCCTATAAATGTAGGTAATACGACGAGATAAGACCTTAAATTTTTGTGGAGCGAAACTGAGATAGATACAAATGAAACTACACTGAAGAAGAAGGCAAATGCCGTTGATAACCATAACAACAACGTTATCCCACCCATTGCTAATTAGAGGCGACCCATACAACGTGTAGATAAGGCAGTTGAAGAGAGCTATTGCATACAGCAAACCTGAAAAACTCTCAGTGCTTCTCTTTTCTATTATCCTCATGAACGTAGCACTGTTCATCAATATTACAAAATAAAATGTTAAACTTACAGACTATATTCATTACATTATATTTAAAAGTGAGATCTTTGTTAAGTTTGAGTGTACACGACAATAGGCTTTTGTAAACATGTTATACTTACATTGGTGCACAATACATGAGCAACGCATAGCCACTTCCTGGAATGTCATGTTAGATAAATTAATGTTAATCTCCTCTACACACTACTAACGAGACCAAATAAAATTTAAAACATAAGCGTAATCTGGTAATACTATTTCAAGGATAGTAATATGGTAGCTCTTACAGACCTAAAATGCCAACCCCCAAACGTACGCAGTAGTTCATCATTTCTTTGTTTCCCGAAGGATAACTTTGAGGACATAGAAAGCAATACTTGAGAGGGAGGACTTGGATTAAGTCTTTTGCTTATTGCAGATGTGAGCCGCTGGATTAAATCTCTTGCTTATTGCAGGTGCGAGCCTGATATTTATACCCAAATTTTTGTATAACAAGAGGCTAAGTTTGAGGACATAGAAAGCAATGCCTGAGAGGATGGACTTGGATTAAGTCTTTTGCTTATTGCAGATGCGAGCCGCTCGATTAAATCTCTTATTGCAGGTGCGATCCTGATATTTATACCCCAATTTTTGTATAACAAGAAAACACATTTTTTTAGCATTTCAGGTTAGTGTCACTTGCATTTTGTGCTGTTAAAAAGTGGTGGTATTCACATCACTTATAACTTTTTGGTGTTAAGGTGGTGGTATTAACACCATTTATATTTATAATTTGATTTTTGGAAATAGTGTTTTTCTTTGTTAAAAGAAAGGTCATATTCGCAAGTACCATAAAGGGTTGGTAGTCTTTATTTTTCATATGGACATGTAAAAATAAGATTTAATCATTGAGAATTTCGAGTATAAACATAAAAAATTCACATATAATTGTTTTGTGAATAACATAATTCAATTATTTATTTTTCTTGTATTTACTCAAATAAATCCCCAAAATTAATTTATGAAGTTTTGCACTATTCCCGACAAATTCAACATTTTATTTTTATTGATTTGTAAATAACATATTTCATTTTTAATAAGACAATCATTTTCAATCTATTACTACTATAAACTATGGACAAAATACTTTTGAATTCAAAATTGATTATTCAATTGAGAATAATTTTATTGATATTATTAAATTTTCTTAGTAATATTCATATAATTATTAGGTTTGAGCACCTAGTTTAGAGAGAAAACCTTCATAGTTGACCCTAAAAGAATCTTCTATGAATATGGTACCATGAATAATAGCTCAAAAATCAGCACACATCTCTTCCTAAGAGTATTATTATTCTCTATGTGTGTGCATTACAACCATTATAAGTTTTTTTCTCAATATGTACAGGTCTACTATCCCTCAAGATGGTTGATAAAATAAAAATATCCCTTAGGATAAAGAAATCTTATACACATCTAGTGCCAAGAATGACACTCTTGGGATCCTTAACCTTAGAAAATGGATATTGGTGTAAAGTGGAGGGAAACAAACTTGGTAACCCCATCCTTGTTCCTTAAAGGAAACATCTAGGCATATAGGATTACCAAGTACTACTCAATCCAATACACATGACTTGCATAGCATATCCTATGAATATGGCTAGGGATATTAGATGTACTATAACTTTTGACCAATAGGTGTTAGTATGTGGGCCCTATACATGGTCATGGTGAAAATCTATGCCTTATGGACTACACCAATTTTAAAGGAATCCAAGCCGAAGAATAAATCCTTGAACCAAATCACACTAGTTATCAACAAGAAATTTGACCTCGAGAAGGGAATAACTGAGTTTCAAATCATGAGGTATGGGTCATAGGGTCCTCAACATGATCATGGAAGTAGCATAAGTCTTAGGCCCTAAATTAAGATTTCAAGTACACAAGCCCAAAAAGAACATCTCAACCTAACACACATAACCCCATTTAATTTTTTAATTAATTTTTTGACAAATATTTATGGTTGCAATTATTTTTATATATTAATTTAAGGACATTGTTTTCTTAATCTTATATTGTATTATTATTATTATTATTTTTCAATATTATTTATAAATAAGCCATAACATATAATATATTTATAGTTTTTATATTGGTAATTCAAATATTTAAATTATTTTAATAAATTTCAAAACATTAAAAGAAAAGAAAAACTCCTACTTATACAAAGTGCCAAAATATAATAAATGAAAGGATAAAATGAAAAACATGTTGGAGATAATACTTTCATTAGTCCCAAAGGTACCATATGTAACATGGCTGATGAAAAAAACATAAGCATAATATATAATAACAATGTCATTCAGACATTCAAAGGGATGTTGTTGGTTATGTATATGCCTTCCACATGTTTGTGAAAAATAAAATGAAAATATATTTCCATCTTATACACATCCTACATATCTCATATTCCATTTTGAGGTTAAAAAATGTTTTATGCAAGTTGAATGGGCCCGTTAATGCTTTTTTATATAAACCATAATCATTGAATACGTGTCATATTTGAATAACCATATTTAATATGAAAATGACTTTGTATTGGAAAATATACAAATTTGGGGTTAAGTTGAGTTTGTAACTTAAAGCTTTATAAATAAATTATGTGAAATTATTTCATATTAAATAGTATAAAAACAAATAATTTAATTTTTTCTAATTATGGTGCATCAAATTATTTATTTAAATATTATAAAAATAAATAATAAACTTATTATAATTTCTCTGCAAAAACTCATAAATTAATTTTGATGATTTATCTCATCGAAAAAACAAAAATATAAATAATGAAATATAAATATTTAGAGATTAATTATTTACCAAATTGATATGTTTATGGTGGAAATCCTCTTCATTCAATCTTATTTCAAATTTGTACATGTTTTTTCACATAAATAAAGATATGAAGAAATACTCAATTTCTAATAAAAATAATAAGCTAGGCCACCCGGAAGAACAAGAAAAGAAGGCCCACATATTTAGATTAAGTTTATTAAGTATTACCTTTAATCTCTCTAATTAATAAGACTCTTTATTATATAAGGGCATTTGTCTAATAAAATTTCTGGTTTTTTGTTTAGTTACAGGCTGCGTTTACTATTTCTTTTATTTTATGTTTTAGGGTTTTTTCAACTTGGAGCCACCAGAGCGCCTCACCCATGGCAGCATATGGGCTTCCAAGCTCTGAAGGATTGCTCTCACAGAGAGCTAGCCTTCCCTTAGGTTATTCCTCTCACTAAAGGCTTTTTTCAATATGAAAAAAAAACGCCCAGCCTGGAAAATACCCATTTAATTCTGCGTTCTAACTAAAAAACCGCTCAGCTGGGTACACTAGTGACTACTCCTCCATCCTTGACACGCTCCATTTCACGCTAGCAGCCTGAATATGCTGCGCATCCCTAAGCTCAGCTCTGGGCATCTCCTTTTCAGCTGCAATTCAGGTTGGCAGCCTGAATATGCTGCCATCCCTAAGCTCTGTGCTAACTTAAGATACTGAAAGAAGGATTTTCTTTTTATAATTAAACAATGTCCAAAAAGTGAAAATGATGTTTAACAAAAATGAACAAAAAAAAATTGTTTTCCACACATTGAATAGGTCAGGTATTCAGGGCTTTTTATACAAAGGAAAACCATTGAATACGGAAATGGACTTGTGTCGGACGATATACAAATCTGGTGAGGAATGACCCATTGTTACTTCAATCGAATTATTTGACCTAGTGCAACAAACAAGCGAAAATATCGGAAATTTCAGAAAGAATTGAAAATGCATATTTTCAAGTGTGATGTAACGATTATTATGATACATCTGATATAACAATTTCAATATCTTCATCAGAGCGATCTCTTATGTCCTCTTTCACGTTTTCTTTGATCGATTCCAGCTGCTCGCTTGTATCCACCTTTGCATTTTCAACACGCTGGCTCCTTTTGTCTCTGTAGATACAATGTAAAACCATCTGACCAAACGCCAATGGCACTCCAACAAAGTTTGGTGCCTACAAGATATGAAGAACATGGGAATCAATTATATCATTTATCATAAATACATGATTTACTTAAATTATATCGAATTACATCAATTTTCACATGAATACTAAGAATCACCTATTACCATGATAATTATATCTCTACTGAAGGCGTCATACGCCAACCACAAAAGACTTCCCAGAATCCCAGGAAGGCGAACAATGAGAAATAGAAACTCGGCATGAATTCCGCGCTCTTTGTTTGAATTACCTATTTCTGTATATAATTATATATTACCGTTAGACAGGATCAATAACAGAAACAATCATTTAAGATGCTGAAATCAACTCTGTTAACCCTTTCAAAATTTTTATGTAAATGTAGAATATGCTTACAATTACGGTAGTGGAGCAACTTATAAACTAGCAGTGGCTATCATTCCTACAGTTCCTACAAGGACCTTCTTCTGCTCTATTGAGCATGGACAACACCCAAGGAAATTATTGCAATAGTGCCAAACATCACGAACACGCCTACAACCATCCACGCCATATTCCTCTACACATATATATACATCGATATGATCAATGCGAGTATTTTTTAGCTGTTTAGCTACTGCCAAATGTCTCCATGGATTAATAAAACTAAGGCATTGATTAGTAAAATGCATTCAACTTAATCCTATAAATGTAGGTAATACGACGAGGTAATACCTTAAATTTTTGTGGAGCGAAACTGAGATAGATACAAATGAAGCAACACTGAAGAAGGCGGCAAATGCCGTTGATAACCATAACAACAACGTTATCCCACCCATTGCTGATTAGAGGCGACCCATACAACGTGTAACGTGTAGATAAGGCAGTTGAAGAGAGCTATTGCATAGGGCAAACCTGAAAAACTCTCAGTGCTTCTCTTTTCTATTATCCTCATGATCGTAGCACTGTTAATCAATATTACAAAATAAAATGTTAAACTTACAGATTATATTCATTACATTATATTTAATAGTGAGATCTTGGTTAAGTTTGAGTGTACACAACAATAAGCTTTTGTAAACATGTTATACTTACATTGGTGCACAATACATGAGCAACACAAAGCCACTTCCTGGAATGTCATGTTAGATAAATTAATGTTAATCTCCTCTACTAACAAGACCAAATAAAATGTAAAACATAAGCGTAATCTGGTAATACTATTTCAAGGATAGTAATATGGTAGCTCTTACAGACCTAAAATGCCAGCCCCCAAGCGTACTCAGTAGTTCATCATTTCTTTGTTTCCCGAAGGATAACTTTGAGGACGTAGAAAGCAATGCCTGAGAGGCAGGACTTGGATTAAGTCTTTTACTTATTGCAGATGCCAGCCGCTGGATAAAATCTCTTGCTTATTGCAGGTGCGAGCCTGATATTTATACCCCAATATTTGTATAACAAGAGGCTAAGTTTGAGGACGTAGAAAGCAATGCTGATAGAATGGACTTGGATTAAGTCTTTTGCTTATTGCAGATGCAAGCCGCTGGATTAAATCTCTTGCTTATTGCAGGTGTGAGTCTGATATTTATACCCCAATTTTTGTATAACAAGAAAACACATTTTTTTAGCATTTCAGGTTAGTATCACTTGCATTTTGTGCTGTTAAAAAGTGGTGGTATTCATCGTATTATCCATAAATCCTGGGCTAAATACCAATTTTTCAAACTATTATCCATAAATCCGGCGAACAATCTTCAATTCTCCTCCCAATCCAAAAAAATTGGGCGAATTTGGGCAAATATCTCCTGGCAGACTGAAAAATTCAGTCAAATGTGGGCAAAAATAAATAATTTAGTGGGCTAATATTCCTTTTCTAGGTTTTCCTAGGATGAATGCTATTTACCTCAGTTATATACAAAATAAATAATGGGCGAATATATTAAATAAAATAATAACATTTTAATATATTTTTGGTAACCCTTAAAATTCGCCATTGGGCTATAATTCGCCCCTAAAATCATCCCGTGTTTCTAACAAAGTTTTCTCAAATAACTAAAATTGGGGCAGCTCATTAACATGGAAAACTGATACACACCCATCTGTATGGTTTCATGTGGAACAATTCTGTGTTTTTATTTTGAAATTTATGGAAGAAAGATAAGAGCAACTCTCATACCTGCAAAGCATTATAACTTAAACACAGATTAATTGAAAGTTGTTAGTAGTTTATTGGGCACTTATAACAGACCCTCGGTATCCCAGGCCAAGAAGAAATAAGCATTTTAGGGAAGTTTAAATGTTGTATAAATAAAATTCAAAAGTGTTGAAGGTGGGTATTGATTGAACGCATTTATGAAGGTGTGTAAATGTAGGCTCCTAGTGTTGGTTTCCACTTCCACAAGCAAAATGCAACCAAGAGAACCAATTACCATAAGTAATTTTCTTAACTTTGAAATATTACATTATAGAGAATAGTCTTTGGTTTGGTATACATTTATAACTTGTTAGTTACATTTTGTACTCTTGATGTGGTATATATATATATATCTATGGTTAAAAGAATATTTTAAATATACATAAAAGGGTATATATATATATATAAAAGACTCTTTAAATGACTATTCAAGATACCATATATATATATTTAACCAAAATAGTCTATAATGCCTTAACTACCCGTCTTTCAACCATAGTACTCGTGTACTCTTTCAACCATTTAGAAATATATTTAAACCTTGTCCGGGTATGTTTACATTGGTTGGAAGGGTTTAAAATTTAAAAATAAAAGGAAAACATATTTAAAGACATTATACTTCACTTTAAAAGATGGGAGAGTGAAGCAATATATGTGTTTAAGAAAATATTTTGAAGTGTTATTTAAAAGTTTATATGTACAATTTTTTATTGTTTTCATTGGGATCTATTTGGAGTGGTTGTGAGTTGGTGTTTTTTTATGTGTTATATTATATTAGGAATATGTTTATTTTTTTCTTTCATAAAAAATATTGTAATTTAAGAGTATTTTTTTTTCAATTTTTTTTTGAGTACATACATGATAAAGTTAAAGTAATTTTTGTACTTTTTTATATTTTAAAAGTACGATAGATCAAAATTGGTTTATGTGAACCTTAAGTATTATCATCGCCAACGTCAATATAAACTTATTTTAATGTCTAAGATTGTTTAACATATTTATGAGTCATCATTCAATATATAAAATCAATATAACTCTGAATAAGAATATGAATAAGCATTACAATTGAGTTTACTTAGAGTCGTTGTGGAATGGAGGTTTAATTTGTAAAAATAATGATTACAAATAATCATATACCTAATTAAATAACACTTTTGTTATTTTTTATTACAAATAAATGACATTTTATTTAGTATTGAATATTATATATAAATAATAAAACAATTATTAGGTAAAATTTACAGCAAAATAAATTTTTGTATATATAAGGTGGAATTAATTGACATGATTAAAATTGGCAAAACAATTCTTTATTGCTCTAAAAAGAATCCAACATTTTTTGCCATGTTGATAGCTTTATCTATCTTGCTAGCATTGCTTCTATTACATTTTAAACTAAGTGTAATTCTTGACAAATTGTTATAATAACAAAACATACTTGTAGAGCATATAACAACGTTGAGGTCCAATGATTATACCATGCCATATGTTGAGGTAATGATATCAAGTCAAACATGTATCGGTGTTGATAATCAGAGATTATCAGATTCATCTAGATAATATAGTTTATTGTATCATGAACATGGTATGTATATTTATGCACATGTAAAGTTGTGCATATATGCTTAGGTATTTTGGTTTAATGAAACATTGGAAATTTTAATTTAATATTTTTTTCTTTTCAAAGGCATCTTTGAACAGATCGTCTCATACGAGTGCTTGATTGAGGTCATATGATTGTCATTCGAGGCAAAGAGATAATGATATGGACACATAGAACTCTTCCATATCATTCTTTGAACAACGTTCATCTCGACCACCTTCTGTTGGTATAATTTTGTGTAAAATTTATTTAAGCTAATATACATCAATTATAGATGCACATGTCCAATATGTTTGTGTCTATCGAGGATCGATGCTTGGTAGAGGGACATAATGGGGAAGGAATCGAAGATCAACATGTTACCAATTGTCAGGTGAGGGGTGAAGGTCGAGTGAGGAGGGTCACTATTTAACAATATGTAGGTTGTACTCCCATAACAACCTATACCTTAGATCTACCCAAGGATCTTCCATGGGAAAATGATGTCTAGAAACTGACCCTTCAATGTTGTACATATCACCATGAGAAATTGAAGGGTGATCTTGGTAGTTTGGATATCCCTGCTGAGAGTAGAGCAAGTTTGGAGATTGTTTTGCACTCATTGGGAAAAATTATTGATGTATATCATAATATTGGGACAACTATGGATAGTTTCATTCATTTGATGTAGAGTTGGAAGGTAGGGGTGATGGGTCCTGACAAGTGCCCCAAGGTGGAGAAGATAGTGACCAAAAAATAAACAATTTCAATGTTCAATTTTAAAAGACCCAATCGGTCAAGGTTGAAGGTGCAATATTTCAAGTACCCTCACATTGCACATTTTTTTGTATGACCGATTCCTCACATCCTATGGTTGATTGACATGTAATGATGACATAGCTATTTATTTTGCTAGATTTGTTTATGTATATTTTTTTGAAATCATGAAGCCAAATTATACTGAACTTCCATCCAAATATTATGGTGTTGGAAAATGTCAAACGTATATTCGAAGAGGTGCCTTTTGAGATCCGACATTGCCTCAACCTCCACCTCCTTTGATATATCATCTTCTAAGGGTTGTCACTTTAAGATTAGAGATGAAGGCTACATCTCAGGTTGGTAAATATGCGAGGGATGCCATGGAAAATGGTTTAACATTCGTGTTTGTAGAGATTGAAGTTGTCCTGAGTTGAGATAGAGCACAAGCTAGTTCTTGTGAAATTTTTGTTTATAGGAAAAATGATGAGGTAGAGTCTATGTACCTTGAATATGTCAGGGCTTATGGAAAGGGATGTTGTGATGGGTGGTTTTGCCTCCTACTTTAGGAAAAACAAAGCAAGTGAGAGGTTTTTGTTTATATTTGATTGATAATTGTTTCGGGTGAAATCATGAATTTGGGTGTCTATTTTTTTTTTTGGGGGGGGGGGGGTGGTTATGAGAAAAGAAGTGTTTTTTTGCAAGTTTGTCAACTTCGAGCAAAGAAAAATTAGATTTGTGTTTAGAATTTCATTTTGTAGTAAAAACAAAACTTGTAGAGAATTGTGTTGGCTTTCTATCGTTTATTTATTTATTTATTGGCATTTGATATGTCATTTTCGCAAGTGTTTGAGAGTATGTTCTTAATTAATGAAATTATGATAAATAGCCATGTTTTTAGACCACAATTTTTTCATTATTCAACTATTATTCATTAAAAACAAAATATGTTATGATGATTTAGACAAATTGTACTAATATTTGCCTATAAGTTTGTATCCAACAAGCGCATACAATAATTCTTAGAATTTTTTGAAGTGGACGAATCTGAAAAACTAGCATAAAAGTGACATGTTTTTTTTGACACAACATCTTCCCTTATTTCTAATTCAAAACAAAAAAAATGAAAGTACCCTTTTGAAGACAACATGCCAATGTTTTTTTTTTCCAAGAAAAAAAAGCGTAATTTTATTCATCTTTCGAGATCAAAATTACATTCAGTAAATTCACAGCCAGGTGAATTCCAATGTCCAAAAAATGGATCCAAAATTTAGACTATCCAGTCTTCTGAAAAGTAAAAACAAACAAACAAATAAAAGCAATCACATATGCTTTTGTAACGATAGCGATATAGAGCATTACATATTTTCATATCATTCATCCAATTTATTGTCAGCAAAAAAGCTGAAACCACAGTAAAGACTTTGTCCACAAAATAAACCAGAACACAGCTAACAGACATAACTATTTTCGGTATACACATCCAATGAAGTATGGACCCACTGAGAAATCCATAAACTGCCAAGAACAATAAACTGTAGCAACTGTCAATAAATCTGAATCCACTCCAGCATACACTACGAGCATAATTATCCCAAAATATGAACCCACTGACATAGCAGCTGTCTATGCAAACAGTTCATATGTCCGCGAACATATAACAAAACTGTTCCATCTATATACAGAGATCAAGGAAAACCATATTAATGATCTGTCCACAAAATAACAACCATAAACAACTGACAGTCATAACTAGTGCCGTTAAACACAGTCAAATAAGTATAGACCCACTGAATCCATAAACTGCCAAAAGAACAAAAACTGTAGCATTTGTCAATAAGTCTGAACCCACATCCATCCTACACAGCGAGCAAAAGAATCCCAAAAATGACCACTGAGAAAAAAGCATCTATTTATGCTAACAGTACATAGACTGCGTACATAAAACAAAAAATTCCAGCTAAATACATATCAAGGATATAAACACCCCGTGACTATAAAAAAACAGTCATATAGTATCCATAAAAAAGAAACTGTCATCTCAAATGTGATCAACTGTGATGCTCACTCAAATGACATCAAAGAAAGGCCT
>LPNX010926792.1:376001-482043 GCA_001517045.1 Pseudotsuga menziesii
TCAAAAAAATCCCACGGAAGAGATCGATCAATATCCAAAGCTAAAATCCTTCGAGCTCTACCAGGCCTGTTATTTTCTGGAAAATAATTATATAAACCCACTGACAGAGAACCAGAAATAGCAGGAGTGCATAAGGCATTTTTGAAAATAGCTTGATTACGAGCCAGCCAGACCCCCCACAGGACCAGCAAAGGTAATTTACGCTGTGTCTGGTTTGAAGTCCTCCACCAAGAAAGCCAGGCATCCCAAACAGTTTCCCCTTCCCATTGACAATTAAAACCAATCAAAACGGAAACTTCCTTCCAGACATCAAGAATGTAGGAACAATTAAGGAACAAGTGCATAGAAGATTCCAGCGCCTTTTTACATAGAACACACCATCCCGGACCCTGTAACACGCCAATGTTTTATATGATGGGTCTTCCAAATTTTTTCATTGTGTCTTTAAGAAGTTATTGAATTTTCATTTCATTGAATTCTATTAAATTTTGAAGCAATCCATACACCTTCTAAGAAAAATAATAAATAAAATTAGTGGATCACACCAAATTCAACAAAATTCACATCTATAGAAAGTAGATTGAATTATGCAAGTATTATTTGTGAAGATAAATTCTTAGTATTTCATATGATCCGATCTCTCCAAAATTGGAAGAAGGCTCAGAAATGGGATAGAATACCATTTCTGAATATTTACAGGTTTTCAGACAACCAAATATTTCGGCCAAAAGTTAGTTTTAATGGATACCGTTAACTTTAAAGTTAGAAAGTCACCACAAAAAGCAGCGGAGTTACCACAAAGAAGCAGAAAGTTAGAAAGTTACATGAGAACTTTTGTTGATAGATCTATGGCTTTGTAAGTTTAGAGATATAACAATGAATGCTTTAAATTTTCATTGATTGTAGTTTTCTAAATTGATGAACGGACATTATTTTATAGTCTCTTCTAGTGTAACTTTAGAGGAATGATTTGGAAAGGTATATTTGCTTCAATATCATATTTATGTTTTAAATGTATTGACTGATCTTGTTCAATTTTCGTTTGAACTAATTTATATATCTCCTTGTTAATGTGAACACATATTCTGAAATTGAAAATGGTTGTGTTCATAGGTTTCATTATGTTCATTTTTTTGAATATATTCCATCTGGTCGCATGTAAATTCAAGCATGCTTTAGAATTTCTAGTTATGATTTGAAGTGTTAGTTAATTTTAGTTTATTTTACACATGAAATGTTAAATTTAATTAAAAATTTAAATTTCAGAAAATCAAAGCGAGTAACATTATGGGTACTGGGAAGGTAATGGTTTACAAATTATTATTCTTTCCAAATTTATTTTTATAAGTTTATTTTAGTTTTTGAATTTTGTTTAAAATTGTTTAATTATTTTGAATTTCATATTTCATTTATATATGTCGCGGACATGTGTTACAGGTCAACTAAGGAGAGGAGAGAGGTCAATGTACAAGGGAGGAGGGGAGAGTAGAGAGTTGAATGCAGTTCCTCCTATCACTTAGAGTTTTTTATGTCTCCTCGGTTATGTCTGGATTAGCATTTTAAATTTTCCATATGAATGTGTATTACATACAAGTATTGAGTACATATTCTAGTTTTTTTTGTTGATAACTTTATTTTTGGATTAAATATAAAATAATTTTGTATGATTTGTGCATTATAATTTTGCATGGTGTCTATGAATGTATGTTTTATAATGCTATTCAATCTTATATATTACAATATAGTTTAAATTTGTTGGGAGTGAATCTTAAAAACTTATAGATTGTTTAGGATACGATGCTTCCTAGAATTGGTCCTTTATTAAAAAGATGAATCTCATCAATGATGAAGCTTATAGTTTGGAATTTTTGTAGGAAATTCTACCAATCTAGTCATTTCATGAGAAGCTCCTATTTCCCTAATTGTCCTAGATACAATGCTTTCTAGCGTCAGTCCTTTATTCAAAATATGAATCTGATCTAAAGCTTGTATTTTGGAAGTGTCGTAGACAATCCTTTGTTATGTAAATGTTGAATCTAATACATGATCTAAAGCTTGTAGTTTGGAAGTGTTGTAGGAAATTCCACCAATATAGTCATTTCTTGAGAAGTCCTTATTTCCCTAATTTTCCTAGATATAATGCTTTCTAGCATTGGTCCTTTATTAAAAATATGAATCTCATCTAAATATTGTAGTTTGGAAATGTTGTAGACAATCCTCTATTTTGTAAAACATGAATTTCATTAATGATCTAAATCTTGTAGTTTGGAAATGTTGTAGACATTTCCACCAATTTAGTCATTTATTGAGAAGTCCCTAGTTTCGTAATTGTCCTAGATACAATGCTTTCTAGCATTGACCCTTTATTAAAAATATGACTCTCATAAAAATATTGTCGTTTGGAAGTATTGTAGATAACCATGTATTATGTAAAATATGAATCGCATAAATTATCTAAATCTTGTAGTTTGGAAGCGTTGTAAACAATTTCACCATTCTACTCCTTTCTTGAGAAATTCCTATTTCCCTAATTGTCTTAGATACAATGATTTCTAGTTGCAGAAAATATAATATGTAAAAGATGAATCTCATCAGTGATATAAAGCTTGTAGTTTGTAAGCATTGTAGACAACCTTACCAATCTAATAATTTTTTTACTAATTACTATTTCCATAATACTATTTTTTGGTCCACTTGTTGGAACATAATTCAATCTATACCATAGGTTAAAACACTTTTAATTAAGTTCCTAGGTGTTTAGTAAGTTGTTCCACGTGTTTAGGCTACCTAAGTGCATAGTCTAAGTGTCTTGGACCTTATTTGTCCTCATTTGACCATATTAGACTATAGATGCGCCCCTCATCTTTCTTTTACTATGATTTTATGAGCTAGTTGCACCCATTAGCTTTTCTCCAGCTTTTCCTAAGCTAAAGCTGCTTTGTTATGATTTTTACTTGGTTTAGGATTAGCAAGGAGAACTAGGATGTATTTGGGAAACCTAGCCACGTTTTTCCTTACACCACTTCCATATTTTTCTCCTAAATCCACTCTTTAGTTGATTTTTTGTCACTCATGGTCCACCAAGGACAACCTTGCCAATTCGTGACCTCTAGCCTAGAGTTGGAAATAAATACTTGTCTAGTTGGGGAATTATTATAATCTAAGGCTGCTTTTCTGTGAGTCACTCAATTTTCCTCTAAGTCATTCAAATTCTCCTTATGGATGTATTATACATTGTAATCATATTATTGAATAATATGACAAAAGAGTTTACATGAATTGAGTTTTGTCTCATATGTCTCTGCCTCATTTTTTCTTCTCATTTATGCTAATCTCTATGTAAATTCTTGGTGAGGACTAATTTGTTTCTTGATAGTATAGGTTTGTTTAATTCTTGTATGATGTTTAAACTTGTTTACAGAATTTCACATGGTATCAGAGTCACGCAGAAAAGCTCATATTAGATTCTTCAAATAGTGCACAAGAAGCAGCAGAGTTACCACATAAATCTAGAAGCAATTGCCTTGAAGCCATTGTGATTTATCCATTGGAGTCTACCAGGTCTGATGCACTCCCGAATGTGCACATTGTCAAAGTAAATATCTCACATTGATCCAAATAGTCTTCCATTGTAAGATTTTAGAGAGTTTGTTTTGCAGGTACAACAAATTATACATGGATTTGAAATTTCCTTCACTTACTCCATTCAATTATGCTGAGTGGAAGCCAAATATGAGCGCATATATCAAGAGACAATGTCTCTTTGATGTGTCTATTGGTGCTGCAAGAAAGCTAGAATCTTCTGAAAAAGAAAAAAGTTTGGCTAAATGACTATGATAGCGTGTCTGACAATGTCTCCTTGAATGCATTATCTCATAGATTCTACTGAGTATCCATTTGAGCTTTGGAGAAATATTCTCAACAGATCCTTTGGTGTAAATATTGAAGAAGATTATACATGGAGTGAATTCAACACCTCATCAAGTGTTCTTCCTCCTGATGTCTCGACCTCAACTCACTTTGACGAATTTGTTCATGAATATCAAATGGCAGAATCTTCAACACAGATTTGAATTGGAAAAAATCTCCTTGAAGATACTTCTTCTCCTATTTATATAAAAGTTAATGAGAAATATGATTTCTCATATTCACATGTAGGTGATCCAGAAGAGGAATACACTCTAACCCCCATTGTTGAAGAATAACTCTCCTTCCATCTCTTTTAGTTGTTCTCTAATGATTCTTCTATTTTGAACTATGAGCAAAGTAGGCCGGTTAACACTCTAGAAGTTGAAGAAGAATTTGATTCCTCACTTTCCAATAACTCATTGGTGTGAAGATAGTGATCTATTGGATGTTTTGGAGGTTAGATCATATTTTTAAAGTGATTCATTTGCTCCCCTTGGTCGAATTCTTCCTATGAATTCCTACTTTATTGTTAACACTTATTCTTAGAGTTGCATTGAAGATGGAGAACCTCATGCATTTTACATCACATTGGCGCACCTGGGAATCTTGTATCACCTTCTTGGAGTTGATTACAATTATCATGATTCTAAATTGATGCTTCAAGACCATTCAATTTTTCTTGGGACTGATCTCATCACTCTTGGTTTGAAAACTCAATCACCTCAAGTCTCTTTTGGAATTGACAACCTAGTTGGTTCAAAGTTCAAGTTTGAAGAGAACCTTCACTTTCTCTCTTATCGATGGATATCAGTTTGTCTACATGGTCACATTGTCCATCATGCAATTGTATGTGTTCCTGATCCAATTGAGCATATTTCTCTTCTTCCCAAGAAGAAGATTCCTATAGACATCAACATTTAGTTTGGAGAGCATTATTTTTTGTTTCCTTTTCATGTCCATTTTTGAGAGAGGATTTTCTCAATGTGTTTTTTCTATTTTCCTCAGTTTATATGGATGGATAATCTAAAGGGTGACCATAGGCCTAGTTTCTTGGGACCTCAATAATTATCATAATCACTACCATAAGCCAGGATTAAGGGAGGGCGTTGGAACATAATTCAATCTAGACCATAGGTTAAAACACTTTTAATTAAGTTCGTAGGTGTTTAGTAAGTTGGCCCATGTTCTTAGGCTACTTAAGTGCATAGTCTAAATATCTTGGACCTTATTTGTCCTCATTTGATCATATTAGAATATAGATGCACCCCTCATCCTACTTTTACTATGCTTTTATGAGATAGTAGCTCCCATTCTGATTTTATCCATCTTTTCTTGAGTTAAAGCTACTTTGTTTTTGTTTTTACGTGGTCTAGGATTTACAAGGAGCAGTAGGATGTATTTTGGAAACCTTGCCACTTTTTTCCTTACACCACTTCCATCCTTTTCTCCTAAATCCACTCTTTATCTAATTTTTGGTCACTCATGGTCCACTAAGGCTAACCTTTCCAACTCATGACCTATACCATGGAATTGGAAATATATACTTGTTTAGATAGAGGAATTAGTCTAATTGAAGCCTTGTTTTCTGCGAGTTACTCAATTTGATTCCAAGGAATTCAAATTATACCTATGGGATATATTATTTATTGTAATCATATTGTTGAATAATATGACAAGAGAGTTTACATGAATTGAGTTTTGTCTCATATGTTTCTGCCTTAATTTTTCTTCTCATTTCTACTAGTCTCTGTGTAAATATTTGGTGAGGACTAATTCGTTTCTAGATCCTAGCTTGTTTAATTCTTGTATGGTGTTTAAACCTATTTACATAGCATCATGCCACTATTACGTAAAATATGAATCTAATAAAGGATCTACAACTTGTAGTATGCCTTAATGTTTATGTTTAATATCTAAGGTTCAAATGGTCTTATGACACTAGTAAAACTTGTAGTATGTATTCGTGTTTATGTTTAATGTTCAAATGGTCTTATGAAATTGGTAAAACTTGTACAATGGATTAGTGTTTATGTTTAATGTTCAAATGGTCTTATGATATTGGTAATGACAAAATGACACATCTAGTATATTTTATAAGTTTCAAAGGATTTATTAAGTGGTTTATTTCACTTATTATTTATGGTTTGAAAATTAATGACTTGTATGTAGAGATTGTGTGTAATATATAAATGTGATGATGATTGCATACATGTATGCTATGTGTAATTGGTGTGCAATGGAAATAAATAATAGTATGACCAAAATTATTTGAGTGTTATATGTTTATAAGAGAATGCAAGTGAAGATGTTATGGAATGATGTTCATCTATAGAGAAGTGTATGAATGCATATGTAAACATGTATGCTAAATTTAATAGTCCTAGATTTTAATGTCCCGAGGCATTAAACCCTAATTAATAAGTCATAGGACTTGGTTATATTTTGATAAGTCACAAGACATGATTATATTTTGACATAGGCTAGGAAGACTTGGAACTATGTGTGATACCATTATGTGATTAAAAGTAATATTTAATTTATAATGTTTTTTTTCACTAACTTGATATAGGACAACTTGTTAAAAGAGAGACCTAGCTTACTAGGGGATTACAACTTATAAAAGTGATTAAAACTTAAAAAGAGAAATTTAATTAAAGATAAGAAAGATAATAATTATTGAATTCAAGAAATGTGAGGAATTAAAATGAACCCTAACTACTTTCCTAAACCAAGAAAATATATGAAGAAGAGGAAGTAAAGGAGTGCTTCTCATTAATTCCTATCCAACAAAAGTTTAATTTTTCAAAAAGAGAATTTGGCCAAAAAGAGAGAGAGAAAGACATTCCGTAAAATTGATTAAGAAAGTTAAGAATAATAATATATAAGCAAGTAAATTTATCTAAACAATTCTTTGATAGAAAATAAAGGAATTTCATGAACTTAAGATGGGGTCTATGGAAATGGATGGTTTAATAAATCAATTCCTAGAGTTGTTGCATTATGTCCCTTATAGGAAAGAAGATAAAACCAAAATTCAAAGATTTTTGAGTTTCCTACTGATTCATTTTGCAAATAAGATACAATTCGATACTCCTAAAACCTTGGATGAATGACTTTATAAAGCAATAAAGTGCTATAAACATTGTCAAAGAATATCATAATACAAATACAAAGCTTGTAACCTAAAGAGAACCTTGGATGTTCAAAGGAAGAGGGTTTTTAAAACACCAATACATCAAAATGATAATATTAGATTTACAACTAGCATAAATTTTCAGAACACAAAACCAATCAATAAAAGCAAACATCAACCTAATATTCTATCCCAAAGTGGAACTAGATCAACAACCAATCTCAGAAACAAAACAGTTACTAAATTGGTGAAGTGTTGGGACTGTTAAGGGAATCACTTCCTTAGAAATTGTCCTAATAAGAAAAGCGAGGTCCTAAAAAATTTACAAGAAGAACCTTTAATGGGAGATATGGAAAGAATCCCTCAGTTTTATTCAGCAATAGAAAATCATCAATCAGACTTCCAACCATCTATGATAGAAGTGGAACATAAAAAATATACCCATTCGGTTTCTATTATAATTGCTCCAGGACCATGCCATAGTTACATATCCCTAGTATTTGTAGAAAAATGTGGTTTAAAGAAAAATAAGCACATTAAACCTTGGTTGATACAACTAGCTATAGGCACAAAAAAGAGAATTTTTGAACTGGTAAAAGATTGTTTGTTGAATTAAAATGGCCTAGAAACTATAGTAGACTTGAATGTTTTACACTTGGGTTCCTACGATGCTCTAATTGGAATGTATTTGTTGGATAAACATCATTTAATTTTAAATTGTTTAGAGAATATTTATACATGCATTGATTATATAAGAAACTCTTTTTCTATAAAAAGCATACCTAGAAAAATTTATGTTCGAAAAATTTAGGCCTTACAACTTAAAAGAAGTGCAAGGAAGGGTTGTAAGCTTTATGCAATAAATATTTATAATTGTGAAGAAGAAATAAAACATAAAACATAAAACATTTATATTTATAGAGATGCATTTCCAAATGAAATACCTGGGATTGCACCTCAAAGGGACATGGAATTTTTCATAAAATTAGTGCTAGGAGCAATGCCTATTTCTAAAGCACCTTACCGAATGAGTGTCCCTGAAGTAATGGAACTTGAAATTCAACCGCAATATTTAATTGAGAAGGGATAAATCAGGCCAAGTGTATCACCTTGGGGAGCACCCATCCTCTTTGTGAAAAAGGATGGAACTATGTGAATGTGCATTGACTATCGTCATCTTAACATGTTGACTATAAAAAACATATATTAATTGCCAAGGATTCATGACTTTTTCGATCAATTCAAAGGAGATAAAGTCTTTTCCAAGATCGATTTAAGATCTGGATATCACCAAGTGAGAATTCGAGAAGAAAACATTTGTAAGACTTCCTTCAGGACTAGATATGGATATTATGAATTCATGGTAATTCTTGTTGGTTTGACCAATGTACCCACAACGTTCATGTGCATGATGAATAGTATTTTCATCCAGTGTTTGGACACACTGTATCCTTGTTTTCATTTTTGATATTCCAATTTACTCTAAAATTGAGAAGGAACATGAAGATGACTTAAGGATAGTCTTACAGACCTTACGAGAACATCAACCATATGCTAATTTTTCTAAGTGTGATTTTTATATGTTAAGTTATCTAAGTGTGATTTTTATATGCTAATTTCTCTAAGTACCTTGGAAACAGTATATCAGAGGAAGGTATACCAGTGGATCTAGAGAAGATAAAGGCAATTGTGGATTGGCCTTCCCCTCACAATGTCTCCGACATAAGACCCTTTATGGGATTATAAAGCTACTACAGGAAATTCATAGAAAACCTCTCTAGTATAGCCTATCCTATCACTTCCTTAAATATAAGGAAAACAAGTTTGTTTGGAATGACAAGTGTGAGGTCAATTTTCAAAGGTTTAAGGAGTTGTTGAATAATGCTCCCATTTTAAAAATTGAAGATTAGGATGAACACTTTTAGTCTGGACAGATGCATGCAAGAAAGGGCTTGGAGGTGTCCACTTGCAAAATAACCATGTAATCAGAAAGAATCATAAAAAATTAAGGAACATGAGTATAATTACGCCACGCATGATGTAGAATTAGCTTCCATTATACATGGCCTGAGAATGTGGAGGCACTATCTCACGAGAAAAAGGTTTTTATTTAAAACTAACAATAATATGGGCTTGAAATACAATTTTGAACAACCTAAATTAAATGCTCGGAAAGCATGATGGTTGGCCTTTATTAGTGAATATGACTTTGAAGTCAAGCATATAAGAGGAAAGGAGAATAAGGTTGTAGACAACTGGAGTAGGCGAGTGCATATACTTTATGAAATGATGGTAAGTAAACCTAAAGGAAATTTAAATGTAGAAATCATAACAACAATAGAAAATGATCAATTTTACATTAAAATCAGCAAAAAATGCAAACAAACAAAGTTTGACAGCAAAAATAGGTTTATGAAATGGATGAAAAATGATTTTTTATGGTAAAAAAATTGTCTGTATATTCCCGAAACAACAAATATCAGACATTGAATTTTAATAGAATTCCACAAGAAACCATATTAGGGGCATCCTAGGTATCATAAAAGGATAACAACAATTAATTTTTTTTTTTTTTGCCTAAAAGGAAAACAAATTTAGCATATTTCATATCAAGATGTCAGTAATGTCAGTTAATTAAAACTGGACATCAACATCTTGCTGGTTTACTTAAACCCCTACCTGTTACTGAATGGAAATGGGATAACATTAGAATGGATTTTATTATAGGATTACCTAAGAGAAAAACATAATTATTTGATAATGGTGGTTGTAGACAAGTTATCAAAATCTGCACATTTTATCTCGGTTAAGTCAACCCATAAAGATATTAATGTAGCTAAAATATTTTTGAAGGAAAATTTTCAGGTTAAATGGAACTCCAAAGGAAATAATATTAGAAAAGGACTCTAATTACATATTTTTGGAAAGCTTTATTTTCTGGCTTAAACACTCAACTAAAATTCAGTACTTCTTATCACACAGAAACTCATGGGAAGACATAACAGACTAACCAAATTCTATAAGAGATGTTAAGAATGTATGTTATGTAGAATCCTTTTCAATGGGAATATTAATTATATCTGATTGAATTCACTTACAATAACATATATCAAGCCTCCATTAAAATGTCATCCTTCAAAGTTTTGTATGGCAGGAAAAATAGGACATTGGTCACATGGGATGACCCAGTGGAAAAAATGATATTGGATCCATACCCACTAAAGGACCTAGAACAACTAGTGGAGAAGGTAAAACAAAATTTGAAAGAAGCACAAGATCGAAAAAAATAAGTGCAGATAAAAAATGTAGAGATAAAGAGTATTAGGTGGGTGATCATGTATATCTAAAAGTTAAGGAAAAGAGAATAATTCTTAGACTAGGAAAATGCAACAAGTTAGCCCCAAGATATTGTGGACCGTTCGATATCTTAGCAATGATAGACCCTGTTGCTTATGAACGTTCCTTACTAGCTCATATTAATATTCATGATGTGTTCCATATTTCTCTTTTGAAAAAGTATATTTATGATCCCAAGCAAATCATTGATTGGAATTTATTGCTGGTTGAACTGGATGGAGAATTCCTTCGAGAACCACAATGCATACTGGATCAGATGGAAACGTGGCTTAGGAACAAAGTTATTACTCAGGTGAAGGTGTAATGGAATCACTTCAAACCTAAAGAGGCTACTTAGGAAATGGAAGAGGCTATAAAAGAAGCCTACCCTTTTTTTGTTTCAGAATTGAACTGAATTGGATAACACTGGGACAATGTTACTGTAAGGGGGGTGGGATGTAATGTTCGAGGACCTTACCCCCTAATCAAGAAGGAAATGGAATTGGTTATAATTTTATAAGCTATGATATTACTTGATTGTGTTTTGACATAATTTGGGAAGAATTGGACCTATGTGTGATACCATTATGTGATTGAAAGTAAGACTTAATTTATAATGTTTTTTTTCCACCAACTTTCTACGGGAAAACTTGTTAAAAGAGAGACTAATCTTACTAAGGGATTGTGACTTATAAAGGTGATTAAAACTTCAAAAGAGAAATTTAAGTAAATATGAGAAAAATAATAATTGTTGGATTCAAGAAATGTGAGCAATTAAAATGAACCGTAACTACTTTCGTAAACCAAGAAAATATAAGAAGAAGAGGAAGTAAAGGGAGAAGTTGCTCATTACTTCATATCTAACAAAAGTTTAATTTTTCAATAAGAGAATTTGGCCCACAAGAGATAAATCAATTATGTAAAATTGAGTAAGAAATTTAAGAATGAATAGTAGATTCCATCGTGCAATTCCAACCTAGTTATCCTATTGAGTGCTTAGTATTTATCCCAAATTAATTGGGCCTTGGGATGTGATATCCTGGATTGGAAAGGAATGAAACATACATGATCCATAAAGATGATTAAAGAGATCCTATTTTCAAGTCTACGTAATGTAAGATCACACAACATAACATTCCCTAGGTCTTAGTCCTTAGTAAGCTTGGTCTGGCTTGGGGGAGATTTCTGCAAAAGTTGAGAGGTTATGGATTGCTACAGAATATAATTTTGGGTGGAACAAGATTATCCCTTAGCGAGTTGGTTAAAAGTACAAATAAGTTTATTTACATATGTTTTCTTATCATTTGTTTAAGATTTACTAGTATTTGTTTAAATTCTGGAAAATAGTATTTGTAAGAAATTGCAAAAATCTTATGATATTGATAGTTATTGATTAAAAGATATTTTTTGGATATGGTTTAGATTCTATGACAGAACTAGTTTAAAAATAATTCTAAGTACATTAGTGATGGTTTGACAATACTAGTAAAACTATAGATTATCTTATCTTGATGGGGTTACCGCATTGTATTATTCATGCTTCCTTGAATTTGCCTTTATGGATTTTGTTAGATTTCCTTATATTGCCAGGTAGATACATAAGAAGAGATGTATTGTGTTGATTTTGTTTATGTTTTTAAAATTATTAATGTATAAACAAAATTCATTAATTTGTATTAGGTAGGCCTATTTTCGAATATGTTATTTCTTAGTTTTATTACTGTAAAGAACAATATTAGCATTATCGACAGTCATGGTATTTCGATATAATAAGTACCATTTAGCAGAAAAATAATGTGTAAAATCAATGGCACGATGGGATGGGATATTAATACAGATCATTGTCTTAATCACATATTCATTCCATTGTATAAATATATAATTATATAATAATTCGAATTAAAACTAGGGATGATGCTCATTTTGTTGAAGAATGTAACTTCAAAAGACATTCTTGTCGTAATTTTATTGTATTATTGTTGTAACTCCTTCAGGATATGTTATTGATGTACTTAGTCATGTAAATGTGTACTTGAAATAATAAATGTAAACCTTATGTTGTAAGTCGATTCAATAGTACCCACAATAAATATTATATAAATGTTAGTTTGTATCTCCCTAGACAAGTCGACCCTGAAAGAGTAACAAGTTGTCCCAGTTAGGGAATTAGGTCACCCACTTGATGAGTATAAATAGAGACGTAGCACCTCTCATTTGGACATACACTCAACTCAATAAAGTGTGCAAGAGAGAGGGAGAAGAGGTTCAATGGAGAGAAGAAGAAGTTTTTTTTTTCTTTGGGGTTATCTTATCTTGGTTTGGCATTGTTCTTGTAGACATTATCTATATTGAAGACGTTGTTGGGTTTTGTCCCTTTTGGTTTCCTAGATGAAAATATTTGTGTCTATTGTGTTTTTGTTGTCTTTATTTCAGCAATCCTATTGCATATGATTATGCTCTTATAATGCACATTGTTTGAATATCTAATGTAATCATATTGGAAACATTAGAATTCTAACATGGTATCAAAGCCATCCTGAAAGAAGACCTTGTGCAGATGTCATTGACAAAAGTTGGAAACTAGGGGACAAAAGTTTAATCCTTCCCATCCATATATTTATCTCGAAATATATGTTTGGGTAACTAATTAAATAGGGCACATCTTTCTATGGAAATATATCTCCATTATGACATTTTTTAGTTTTTCCTAATTTATGTCGGAACTAGAAAAATACGGCTTCCTGTTGTGGGAACTTCACTCTACAAATCAACTTGAAAAGGAAGACAAGACAACTCTTCTTAGGAGGGCACATATTCCTATGGAGGTAGATTCTAGTTATGTGGATTTTAAAATTTTGACCTAACACTTATGCCAGGAAAAAATAGGGCATCATGTTTTGTGTAGTTCTTCCCACATATTTGAGAAAAGAAGTACATTTCTCAAATTTCCTTGAGGAAACACATATCTCTCTCCAATAAGATTTGCAATATACCAAAGTTTAAAAATTAGGGTTTCTCTATCAAACCTTAGGTCATCTAGAAGTAGTTTTCCAGAAAGGTATTGATGCAAACATCTAGTTGAAGCACTCTCAGTGGTAAGAACTATTCTCTCTATTTCCATTTGAGGTTCTAATTTTTCAAGATCATGAACAATATAAAGCTTGAGGACAAGCTTGAAGGAGATGATAACTTTCAGGCATGGAAGTATAGAGTGCTTCTCATACTAGAAGAACACAACTTGGAAAACTATGTCAAAGGAGAAGTTACAAATCCAGAGGGAGACGAAGAAAAACCTAAGCACAAGAAAAACTTGGTCAAATCCAAGAGAATTATAGTCGATTCCATCAAGGATCACTTGATCCCACATGTATCCTCCTTGAAGACTCCCAAGGATATGTTTGATGCTTTGACAGACTTGTATGAAGGAAATGCTATCAATAGGAAGATGAACTTGAGGAATCAACTCAAGGGTTTGAAGATGTAGAATTTAGAAAGCATACAATCCTACTTCACAAGGGTATCCCAAATCAAAGAACAACTATAATCTATTGGGGACAATGTTGAAGAAGCAGAAGTGGTGATGACTACCTTAAATGGTCTCCCAATATCATGGGAATATTTCATTCAAGGAGTCTGTGCTAGAACAAGGCTAGCTGAATTCAATAGAATATGGGAGGAATGTACGCAAGAAGAAGCTCAATTGATATCAAGAGAACAAAATATGGGTGACTATGAAAATTGAGCCCTAACAACTCATGCCAAGAAGGAAAAGGTCCATAAGGAAGAAAATTATCACAATAATCCTAGAAGATATAATAATAAGGAATCCTCACAATTCAGATGTTTCAATTTTGATGTGAAGGAGCATTTTGCAAGAGATTTACCCAAAGGTAAAGGCCATGCAAATAAAGGAAAGAAGAAGAGGTATCATGCTAATGCCATCTTTGATGATGAACCAATTAAGAAGAGAGTAAGAGAAGATTCTTCAAGTGATGAAGAGTACATATTGTAATTCTCCCACAATGTTGATTTATTAGAATTCAACTCATAAGGTGAAGCTTGAAGATGATTATCAATATCCTATAAAGGGTTGGGATAAGTCTACTATAATGAAGAAGGCCTACACAAGTGGAAGGAAAAATCAGATATGAACATGATGATGTTCACTTGGAAAGAATGCCAATAGATATTGTCCAAACTATGAAGAAAGATCCAAGAGGATCTAATGCATCCAAAATACATGAGTACTGAGTATGAAGTCTCAACAAGTCCCAGAAGTTAAGAACCTGCAAGGAGACAGAGATCAAGAGGGATCCTACCAAACAAACAAAAAAGTTTTTGAATTGTCATTTCTTGTATATCCAATTATTTAAATGATATGTTCAGTTGTGTACATATATATGTTCCTAGATTAAGAAGTGTATTATGCATGTTAGAGTGTTTGTATTGATAAACAATATACTACTAATATACATGTGATGGGTAAGTGGCCTATGGTGTTGAACAAAATTCCATTGTTGCTTATTTATAATGAAACCTCTTTTCTGACATGTTGGGAGAAGTGCACACTCTTAATTATGTTCTGGTGGAGATGGAAGGTATCTAGGAAGTTACTGTATGTATACAAGATATGGATGAATGTTGTGCTGAAACATTGACTAAAATGGTTGCATAATTGTGTGATTTATGCATTGTCATTGTAATGCCAATATGATTTTATTATTATGAAATGTTACTACTCAAAATGATTGATTTTGACTTGTAGGAAAGATCGTGTACAATCACCTACAAGAGAAGAATGATGAGACTTGTTCCAAAGAACAAGTAACGACGATTCAACTATGACAATAAAGAAGATTTTACAAAATCAAGCATACTAAGTACAAATGTACAAAGTGAGGTTTCTCTCTGAAAGAGGGGGCCCACTATGATGAAACATTCATCTAGTAGTGAGACACACTTATTCAATGTTTGATATTACAACAGCTAAATGGTGTAAGCAAAGTAGAAGTGTATATTGAGCAACCTCTTGGATTCATGACTCTCTACAGAGAACCACATGTGCATAGAAGGATTTGTACGAGCTCATAAGGAATCCATTGGATACTACCAAGGACATACAATTACATGATGAGATTGAGAATCACCTAGAATGATGAGACCTCAACCTTTTCTACAAGGTTGAACATGAGGAGCTCATAGATGGGTGCAAGAGGAACTTGCAACTGAGTTCAAGATGAAGGATCTTGGTATCCAATGACCTTGAGAGAAAAAAATTAATCTCTTCTTGATGAGAGATGACATATATGCATATAAAGAATGCCAATAGTAGAGAAGGATACCAGTCACTCTAGTACAGGATGTCCATATGTAGAGGGAGCATGGTGCTTGGTTTTAGAGGGAGCACAAAATATCCAATTCAGAGAGAGTGACTATAACACAGATTGTGGAGACATAATGAGAGAAATTATAAATTAGTATTTATCTGTGAAAAGGGTTGCTTGTCTCAATATCTCAAGGATATGCTCAGAGTGATATCAGATGTATTCACCCACCTAAAGGAAATAGATCTCAGAGTTCAAGAATAATGGCATGATTCTTGGTATTAGTGGTGCAAAAGATTCCATATGATATTTTTATTAGCCAAGGAAAATATGTGGTAGATACCTTGAAGAGATTCAGGATGATGGATTGCAAGAATATAGCCACACTAATGGCATTGAACTTGAAGATGTTGTGTGATACTACTTCAGAGACAATTGATGCCACAATATATAGGAAGATGATTGGTTGGTTGATGTACTTAACCAACAACAAGTTGTATATATTATTTGTGGTGAACACCTTGATTGAGTACATGGTAGATTTGATATGTGTTATACTGATTTCAACAAAGAACGAGTTAAGGTTCTTGAAGGGTACAATTGAGTATGGCCTCAAATATGCGACATATTATAGGATTATCCTAGAGGGCTATGTTGACTCAGATTGGGATAATAGTGCAATGGATAGGAAGATAACTTCAAGGTTCTACTTTAGTTTGGGGTATGGCATGATTTCCTAGTTCAAAAGGAAACATACAAGTGTAAAACTACATACAACTGAGGAAAAGTATATAGAAAATTGTTTATCTAATATGTGAGGTAGTGTGGCTTAGAAAGCTACATGCAGGATTTTTTGATGTTGATTTAGAGACAACTTGTGTATTATGTGTTGGTTTTATCTTATTACTAAGAGGGGGGTGAATCCGTAATTGTGAATATATGTGTATTATTTCACTTAAATAGATTTTCACCCAATAAAACTTTTCAGCAGCAACAATAACAAACACAACAATGCCTAAATATCTGAGAATAATTTTATATATTTAAAAATATACGAATGATTACATGAGTGTGAGATTGCAATTTACAAACATGAGCACCCACTTATTTCAGGTGTTGACCTGATCCTTAAATACAATATGTGGGTTTTTTGAAGTGATTGCAACAAATTCAATTTGCATGAGCACTGACTTATGAACTTCAGGAACCAACCAGAACATATATGTGTCTAACTGTGCAAACTGTGACTAGTGGCAATAAAGCTCCAACTTGTGGATAACTGCACTCTTTAGTTTGTGGAAGCACCAACTCATGGATTACATTCTCTAGCACCGACAGGAAGGAGGATCCAACCCCATGGGTTTTATTTGCTGCAACGAAAAGGATGCTACAACATCCCAATTATATTTACCATCTGCAACTCGAAGGAAGATCCAACCCCTTGGGTTTTATCTGCACCAATAGAAAGTATTATACAACACCCCAATTATATTATCTAGCACCATCTAGAAGGAGGTTACGAACCCCTGATCCTTTCCCCATCCAATGTCCCTGATATGAGTTAAGAATTTATTGAAAAACTGCAAATACAAAAACACCTTATCCTTGTGAATGTATTCACAGTCTGAAACTGTTGTAACTTCTTCAATCCGCATGTAAATATCTGCATCTAGATAATTGCATCTGACTAGTTAGTTTCCAAAACTTTGATGTGTGATAATAACTGTTATAGATGTTTTTACCACACTTGGTAGATCACATATTTATGGAATTCCATGTCCCTCTACAGACTCCTTGAACCCCCTTTTCTCAAATTATACTTTGATGTCCCAAGAAAGTCCCCCAAAAACACCTTTTATGTGTATACGCGACTTTTAAAGCAATATCCATGTGTACATGCATATTTTGAGCCAATACCCACCTACATTGGGAAATGTGCATGAAGAAATTATTTTTTAGAGTTTTCCTCATAGAGTCCTGAATAAATTGACTCTTGTCCTTCCATATTCCTTGAGAATGCTCGGAATCGACCCTCCATTGCCTATTTGGAGTGTTATATATTGAACCTCTTGGATACATTGAAGGAGGAGAATTTGGAAGAGAAACGAAACTATAGTTCATTGTTGCCTCACTTGTTTATGCTTGAGTCTGCATCCCTTTGACCCTTTGAAGCACACAACGCTTCTCTTCCCAATATTTCCTTTACTTTGTAAGCTTTCCATTTTGGTGGAGGATTGAAGTGGTGGACACCCAGGTGGAGGACTCGGTTTCTCTGGTTTGAAGAAGTGCCGACATAGTTTGTCATTGTTCTATCTCTATTTTACTAATATAAATATCCATTTCCTGTCCAATACATGTGCATAAATATGAATATTGTATCCATGGATGTATTTATTTCTTATACATGATGGTTTATATATGCTAGAGTAGGACTAACACTTTTACATGTAGCATGTTTGTCTTGTTTTTTGTTGTTGAGAGCGAATTGTGAATACAAATGTGTTGGAAAAGCTTAACGAGGATCTACATCAACTATCCATAATAAGGTACGCTTCATATTCCTTAGTGTTAGATTTTTTTATTTCTCTTGAATATTGGAATTGGTTGATTTCTAGTGTCATTCTCTGTTGTGGTATACCCCAAGCCATAGGAAATTTCTCCCCGTAACAGAACTGGTGACTCTACTGGGGAGGTTACTTGTTTTTTATTTAGGGATTGGGTGCACAATGTGATTGAATTGTTCTTTAATTCTCTATTTTTGTGTCGGGTCCAGAAGTATGTTTACCCATTAGTGTCCCGTCGAAGTCATTTTGATCTCAGGTTATCATTTTCCCCCCTCTTTCTTCCTGTATGTGAGTTTTTGCTTCAAAGCTGCGTATACACGTAGGTTTCTCCTGAATAAATACGTATACACAAAGGTTTTCTGTGAACAGTCATGTATGCCTTTGTTTTGAGTTTGATTAGGATGATGGAGATTTGATAGGTGAGTTTGAATGTTGTTGTCTTCCTGGGTACTGTTGGTGTCTATATACTACCTCCGTTTCTGACCAGAGACCCTTTTCATTTGCTTTTTTATTAGATGTTCTTTTCATCTTATTTCCTTTGTGTTTTAATATTAGTGCATTAGATTTATTTTATCTTGGTTCCTTTCTTGGATTCTATTTGTGAGTGGTTGCATGGTATGAGAGTGGTAGAGTCTTTTGTTGCTTTTACATATCATTTACTTCAAAAATACAAAAATATTTTATTTTTGGCATATTTATGCATTTTTGCATTTTGCACTTGCATGGTACTTGCATTAGTTTTGGTTATTGAAGTTATAGTCAGGATTTCATATAGGAATGGTAGCATTATCATTTGAAGGAAAAATATGCATCTCATGTAGTGTCATACACCGTTTTCTTATTTAGACAAAATTGCACTTGGCATTGTTTGTCAGGTGTGCACATTTACTTTCACCGCTAAGTCATAACATCATTGGTTGCATGGTTATTTCCTTTGAGTAATCACAACCACTAAAATCAACGCACGATTTAAAATGAATTACACATTTTTATATTATAGGGTGCATCAATAATATTAGGTTTTAGAGTCTTGGAATAGTTCATTGTGAGTAAATTCTCCAAGACAACTAAATGAAACAAGTAGGCGTCTGTCCAGGTGAGAGAGTGGAATCCTTGGTATAATTAGTGTTCTCAGGAGGCTCCTCTTACACAGGAGTTAAGCATGAGGCAACGTACACATTTGTGGTTGGGATAGCCCCTTGCCACTCTCTATGCATTTCCATAGATATTTCTAGGATCTTATTCGTATATGGGGTCTTTTGGGGTATGGATTGGTGCTTTTGAGCTTTAGGATTTGTTACCCTACCCATATGATAGATCTCGCCTGTGAATTTCCACCCGAGAATTGGTTATATTGGGGTGACCTTAGTTTCCTTACCTAGGTATCACATGGGATAATTGCATAGGTTATTATGTGAGTGTCTTGGCTAAGTAGGGGCCGAACAACAAAGTCGATTTATGCATTGAATCCGAGGGCCACTATAATTGGTTACACACCTCCGCTTGTAGTGTATGGGAGTCATAAGCCTCTCCTAGGCGAGGCATACCTGCTGCATTCTAGAGCTCACTTATCCTTCCCTTGGCTTGCTTGCATTTTGGCTGTAGATTTTCTTAGGAGTGTGCTCTATGTACGCTAGATTGCTCTAGGGTTCATAATTAGTTTGAGTCTCTTTATTTTTGTTGAGTCATCATGGATCTGGGAGCAGAATTATGCCATTCTCAATGTTTAGCAGGTATTCCACCTTCTACTTCGACTACTCCTTCAAGGAAGATAACTAAATAGTCTGATCAGAATAATTCTCACTTTGATTCACACACTGATCTCACTATGATTCATACATCTGAGATCCTGGAGCATCCCCCTTCTCCACCACCCAGGGGAGGAGAACATACCTAAGAGTTTATATGGGACTCCAAAGAACCCGATCAATTTGTGGTTGGGATGTCACATAATTTACTATCATTGTTTCCATACTACCTAAAAACAGACCATCGATATTCCTCACATAGGTCGAGTGGTGAGACTCATTCGATACCCTCTAGCACTATCCCATTTAAATTTTCCATGGTAGACCTTCCCGAGATCAGTTCGTCATTTAATGTTGGATATGGTGTTGAATTTGGTGCTATGCCTAGGGGCACTTCCATTCCTTTCTAGGCAGATAGGTTTGGTAGTAGTCATATTACACCTTCCACCCCTCCAGTGGGAGGATCCTCACACACGCAAACTAGGCCTAATAATGGTGTTCCCATTCTCGGAAGTGACCCTAGACATGTGAATATTGGAAACACAAGTTATATCCCATCCCATGTTCCATAATATTAGATACCTATTCTTGCATATACATTTCTAGTGATGCATCCTCCCCATAACTCACATGGTCCTTTGGGCCAGAGTATTACTGCTAGCCATGTTGTTCCCGCGTCTGCTCACATTGTAGTGTCACAAGGCTATGTGCCTATTTACGTGTCAGAAGGGTATGTACCATCTGATATACCACCTTATGGGTCCAGGATTCAACCTACTTATCAGTCTTACAACTATGGCTTTGTAGAACCCTAGTCTCAAGGTATTTCGAATTACATTATTCCCATGTACCCTTTTATGGGTCAAATGGGAGGAGGCTAATATCCCACTAGCCAAGGCCATGGTGTTTACAACAATTATACCTACATGAACCAGTATTATTAGGGAGCATGGAACCAGATGGCTTAACCTAGGCTCCCTTTCCTAACGAATTTAAATTTTCATGACTTATCGAGATTGACCAATGATCCGATATCTCATGATCTGACATGGTCGGTTGTTCCCACCAAGCTTCCTTCGGACATTCCAACATTTGAAGGTAATACTATTGAAGACCCTCGTGAGCACATTATGAATTTCCACCAATGGTTCTCTTCGAATTCATTGAATCATGATTCTATTCTTTTACGACTGTTTCAACGCACCCTCACGGGTCCTGCAATAAAGTGGTATATAGAGTTTCCTGGGGGCACATAGCAGACGTTTAATGACTTAGCCATGACCTTTCTCAACCACTTTTAGTTACCTGTGCATTACGATTTTGGTACTAATCTCTTGTTGATATTTTGATAGGATAAAGCCACCCATATTTCTGATCATATTTAAGAGTGGCATAGATGAAAGAGGTTGATTAAGGCTCACATTCCACCATAGTTTCTTTTGGAGTGGTTCCTCAAATTTTTATTTCCATATATAGAGAAGGATGTTTCCACATCTAGAGTGATGAATGAGGAACATGCTATCTTTTGAGATCAACAACTAGACTTGATTTATGCTCAGTCTGGGCTCTTATATGAGATTATTTTGAGAGTACCTTGGTCCAATTTCAATCCTAAGTTCAAACCTAGGCCACATGATGATGGCATTGTTGGCTCTACGAGTGATAAACCTGCAGAATTGGTTACAAATCAAATGAAAAGTTTGTCTATAAACCAGCCCACGTTGGGACAATCTATGGCTTCATCTCATCCCACTCAAATGGAGGATGTACATTTTGTGCAATCGTCAAACCAGAAGGGAAACTAACAACCCAAAAGGAATAAGAAAAAAGGAAGAAACAATCGTAAGGGTGGGAATAGGAACAAAAATTCTAGTGATGAAAAGAACTATAATAATGCTGGGGGGACAAGAATTCTAAACGTAAGATCAAGTTCCCTTGCAAGATTTGTGGGGTGGATCACCTCACTCACTTGTGCCCTTGTATGGAAGATGCCTCGAAATTCATCGCACAGAGCCCAGCTGTGTTGATAGATCCTTTACCACAAAATAAAAATATGAATTCGAGGACTATGGAATCTAGAGTTTATTTTGGTGGGAATCAAAACTTACCGAATACCGCAAGTGGTCATGGTTGCATCAACATGATTTCTACCAAAAATGCTATGACGTGAGCTAAATATTATGGTTCATCTCAACCTTACCTAGGGAAAGAACCTTCTCCACTCGAGGCCCGTTTGCATATTGATAAACCTAGTGACAATCCTAAAGCTCCACCTCACATTCCTAATGGAGTATTAAAGTGTTCAGGGCACAATCCTAATGCCCGAGCCACCCATAAGTATTCCATTGTCGAGGATTTGGGCCAGACTCCTTGTGCAATTTCTGCTTTAGAAGTTCTTCAGACTTTCCCTTTGCAGAGGAAAGGCTTGTTTTTTTCCCTTGGGGTGGTTGATTTAAACCCTTCCTCGGTGATTAAATTTGAAACTCATGAAGTCCAGCATCACTTGCCTTACTATGTGTCTCTTTTAGTGCACGTAGAGTGTATGAACAACACCATCAAGCACACAGTGATTGATGAAGGTGCTGCATCTTTAGCATGTTGGAAGGGATTAGGTTCTCCTACATTGTCAAAATCTGGAACCATGTTGACTGCTTTTGATGGGATATATTTTCGGCCACATGGTATACTTCCTTCTCTTAAGGTCTAATTGGGAGGGAATACCATGACGATCAAGGTTGAGGTGGTTGATGCACCCCTCGACGATAACCTTTTGTTGGGCCGTAACTGGATTTATAATATGAAAGCGGTCATGTCATCCCTATTTTGAGTGATATTTTTTCATTTTGAGGGGATGATTGTTACATTCGATCAGAAATATTTTGATAATTTCAGTACACAAGCATCATTGGGAGCTATGATCCTGGTCATTGATAATTCTTAGCCGGAAACCAAGAATGTTGGGGTGGGAATGTATCCGTCGCTGATGGGAAATTTTAAATTTTCCAAACCAATTCTGACTATAGGTTCCAGTATTGGTAGATATTTGTCATCGTTGAGTTCAGTTCCATTTTTAATTTTGCATTTGGAAGATCCTCAGACTCTCCCTTCTCTGAGTACTTCAGGTGAAGACCCTATACCTGCTAGGATGGACATGCCATTATCTACAACAATGGTGGCTTATTAAGATAATATTGGTCCTATTGTTGATCCTAGTCCTTCCTCTTTGTGGACGGAGGAGGACCCTTATGCGCTACCTGCTTGGGCAGTTGCATCATATCACTCGTATGACTTCTTCGATGACATTTTTCCAATGGATGAATCTATTCTCGAAGCTATGTTTGGTGTAGAACAACCTTGGGGAGAGTTCATCATAGATCTTACTTTTTTCCTGAGTTTGCACGTATGGAGTGTGATGACTATAAGGCGATCCTTAGTGAGAAAGTTGGTAGGCTCATGATCCTACTAGGCGCTCCTAGTAAGACTGTCAAAGGCAACATGGCCAATTTGTCTACAACCATACCTATCAACATTTCTCAAACTCTTGGAAAGATAGAGAATGTGTACATTAGGGCGGATTGTTCCCTCGATGAGATTGAAACGTACACCAATATCTTTAAATAATTTCAAGATGTTTTTTCTTGGTCGTATGAGGAAATTCCAGGGATAGAACCTCATATTGTTGAACATGAGATTAAATCCTATCCAGATGCTAGACCTGTTTGACAACATTTACATGCGATGAATCCTAGGAAATCACCTGCTATTAAGGCAGAGATAGAGAATTTGCTGAAGGATGGATTCATATATCCCATTACCTTGACTGAATGGGTGTCCAATCTCATTCCCGTTGATAAGAAACAAGGAACTATCCATGTATGCACTGATTTCAGAGACCTGAATCGAGCTTGTCCTAAGGATAAATTCCCCACACCATTTATTGATCAAATTTTGGATGATTGTGCGGGAAGCGAGGTGTTCTCATTTATGGATGGCTTTTCAGGGTATAATCAGATTCAGATATAACCCAAGGATCAACATAAAATGACTTTCATTTTTCCTTGGGGTATGTTTGCATATCGAAAAATTCCTTCCGGCCTTAAAAATGGTGGAGCTACTTCTCAACGAGCTATGAACTTTGATTTTCATGACCTCAAGTGCATAATTGAAGTGTATCTTGATGATTTAGCTTCTCACCCTCATTTGAGAGTGGATCATCTTGACCATATACGCTTTGTTTTGAAAAGATTTCGCTGATATCAAATCTTGTTAAATCCTCAAAAGTGCATCTTTTGCATGAGAGTAGGTCGATTACTAGGGTTTATCGTTTCCAAGGAGGGCATTAGGGTCGACCCTTTAAAGGTTGAGGCAATACTTCAATTGTCTCCCCCACGTAATATTAGACATATTCAGAGTTTGCAAGGGATGTCAAACTTATTGTGGAGATTCATTGTCAATTTTTCTATTTTGACCAAGGGTTTCATGCACTTATTGAAGAAAGACACACCTTTTATCTGGGATGAGTGAGCCCAGGAGTATTTCGATTCTTTGAAGAAAGCCTTGGAATCGGCCCCGTGCTTAGTCCACCCAACTATAGCCATGATTTTTTGATATATGTGTCCATCAGAGGAAATTTCAATTCAAAATGGGCCTTCTAAGGAAAACAATAAAATAATAGTTAAAATAATAAAATAATATTGATTAATTTTGGTGGAAGAAAAGAAAAAAACTATTTTTTTGTTCGTATTTTCTACATATCTCTTCGTGTTTTTACTCAAATTTCGATCGAGAGAGTGTTGGATGCGCAATTAAATTCTGCATCCAACGAGCACCCACTTTGCATATTTTTTTCAGGAATTTCTTCTTTTTGGGGTAGTGGGGTCTGTAAAAAATATGCATAGTGGGAACTCATTAGATGCAGAATTTAATTCCGCATCCAACGAGCTCTCTCGATCGAAATTTGAGTAAAAACACAGGGAGATATGTCAAAAATACGAACAAAAAATAGTTTTTTTTATGATACATATCCCCAAATTTATATTAAAAATTTGTTTAAGACCTATACGGTATTTCAAATTTAAAGCAATTTCATTGGCTAACACATGATGACATGGAATTTGAATTAGGGTTGAAAGGCCCATTTTGAGTTGAAATTTCCTCTAATGTGCGTCTCAAGAGACGATTGGTATGGTATTGGTTCAATAGGAGGAGGAGATTCAAAATCATGTCATCTATTATCTTAGCCAAAACCTCATTGATGCAGAACTTCATTATACTCATGTCGAGAAGTTAGCCCTAGCTACTATCCATGCGGTCCAACGTTTGAGGCATTACATACTCCTTCGCTAAATTTTGGTTGTGGCGCACATTAATCCATTTCAATTCATCCTCACCAGATGAATGATAGGGAGGAAATACAATAAATGGATTGTGATTTTGAAAGAATTCGATCTCAAGTTTGTTTCGGAAAAGTCGAAGAAATCGTTGATTTTTGCGGAGCTCATATCAGACTTTCCTAGTTTGGATGAAGGGGATTTTCATGAATACTCTTTTGTTGATGATCATATTTTTCTCATTTTGAATATGGTCCCATGGTATGGGGATATTATCATCTATTTACAAACTTTGAAGGTTCCTTCTCACCTCTCATGAGATGAGCGTCGATGTTTACGTCATGCAACTAAGAATTACCTCACTGTTGGTGACACTTTGTATCGCCGTGGGGTTGATTCCATTTTGAGTCAGTGCTTGAATCACGAAGAGGCTGAAGTTGTGCTGAATGATTTCCATGGAGGGGAGTGTGGTGGTCATAATTTATCTGGGCTTTCTACAACTCAAAATATCTTGAGAGCAGTTTATTTTTGGCCTTTGATATTCAAGGATTGTGTTAATGCGGTCAAGAAGTGCCACCCTTGCCAAGTGTTTACATAGAACATGTGCTTTCATCCTTCCCCATTACATCCGATTATCACCGTTGGTCCCTTCACCAAGTGGGGGGTTGATTTTATGGATTGCAACTCAACATCGACTGGGGGGGCATCACCATATCATAGTGGTTGTTGATGATTTCATGAAATGGGTAGAGGCTATGTCCACTATCAAAGCCAATGGTGAGATAGCCACACATTTCGTATTCAATAAGATTATCACCCAGTTTGGTAGCCCGAGAGAGCTTGTCATTGACCATGGTAGGAAACTTCAAAACAAGATGATGGATGAGCTATCTTTGAAGTTAGGATATAATCAAGAGCATTCCTCTTCTTACTATCCTCAAGCAAATGGACATGTTGAAGATTTGAATAAGTCCCTTAAGTCCATTCTCCAAATAACCATCATGCAAAGAAATACAATTGGCATATTATGTTATATCCTACTTTGTGGGCTTACCAAAATGTGGTTAAGACTACCACCGGTTTTTACCCATATCAATTAGTGCATGGGGTGGAGTTGATTTTACCGATTGAATGTGAAATCCATTCTTTGAAGCTAGTCGTGGAACTTTTTCCAGAGACTTCTGCATTAGGAGAACGTCTAGTGCACTTAGAGAAACTTGACAAGCAATGTCGAGATGCCTTGGTGACTCTTGATGTGAACAAGCATTGCGTTAAAGGCCAATACGATAAGTCTATCTGTCCCCGGAATTTTGGTGAAGGTGACTTGGTCCTCTTATATGACCAAGTCAGTGAACTGTTAGGGGTGGGAAAGTTCAAAACCATGTGGCATGGGCCTTATGTGGTCAAGCGAGTATTAGAGAAAGGTTATTACGAGCTAGTAGATTATGAGGGGACATCCTTGGCGGAGCATAGAAATGGGATCTATCTCAAAAGATACTATGCATAATTCTCAGCCGAGGCTGAGACTTTGTATATTATTATACATTTGCATATTTTAGTTTTGGTCTTCTTGTGGTGATCGAGTTTGTTGAGTTTCTTCCTTTTTTCATGGCAGATGTTGACGAAGTCTTCAGAATATGTAGGCTATGCTGACGGTGCCAGCCGTCACACCCAAAACTCAGCTTCGACTGCTTGGGTGATTTATACTCCTACGGGTCAATTTTTGTCTTCAGGAGGTGTATGTCTCTGGCCTTCATCAAATGATATTGTTGAATATAGTGTCTTGATTGAGTTATTACATGATGCCATCTGTTATGGTATTCAGTCTCTTGAGGTACGTCTTCACTCACAGTTAGTGGTATTACAATTAAATGGCGTGTATCATATTAAAGATCCGAATTTATTAGGAAGATTCTTGCATGTAAGTTTGTTAAAACGACAATTTTGGAACATTACATACATTCACATTCCAAGAAATTACAATCATTTTGTTGATTCATATGCAAATTACGTACTAGATTGGCATTTGATACACAGACCATGAAGCATTCACATCACATTCACACATGTAAATATAAATAACCGATAATCATAAGTCTTTTTCATTCAAAGTATAGTCCAAAAGGTGGTGTCATGATACAAAAAATGGGGCTTCCAAGCCACCAAAATATACTACACAGTCAACACAACAAAAAGTACACCTAGGCCTATAAACCTGTGGAGTAGGGTGCTGATCATGATAACACACAAAAACTCTATCTAGTCGTCTGAATAGTCAAACCCATGCGTGTGTTACACCCACCACTTGTCACTGCATATCCTCAGGCAAGTCTTTGACTTGTTCCATGGGCACTCAGTGTGTCAGTCAGAAAAAGTTTGTGTGGATGTTTTGGAGCGTACACTCCACATCCACACCTAAGATATCATCACCTTTCCCCCTTCGATGACGTGGATGGAAGTTGTCTGAATGTCTAGGTCCAACATCTGTGTATACATGACTAGTATCAATATATTTCACCACATAAAAACATGTCTTTTTTATTTCACTATATCAAAAAACACACACAAAAAAAAAAATAGAGCTAAGATTGTTACCTATGTCACTGTATGCAGATCCCCATTCAATTGGCATGTCAGGATCTCCACGGAATTCTATCCCCTCATAGGAATAGTCATCTATAGTTATGATCTTCCTATGCCACCAGAGGAAAAAGTCAGCTTGGTAGGGTGTGGCCACTCTCCCTTCTCCTAGCCTTTGCATCACGTTCACCTAGTACAGCTAGGTTGGATCCTGAGCACCGTAAGGAGTGATCTCCACTCTTGGGATTATCCTCGGTATGTGCTCAAAGAAGAATGTACTCAAGATGCTTGCAAAAAAAAAGGTTTCATGTTCTACCCATCTTGCGGTCTGAAAACTGTCGTTTCATGTTACCTAGCAGCGAGGTACTCCAGTCATAGGTGGTGGTCCTCATGCACTCCACCGCATAGAACATCAACGACCTAGAATCCTGATGGAGGGATTCCAATCACTCAATCCTACCTAGTGCTAGTAGTATGGCCTCGAGGCCAAGGTTCTGGATTGAGTTCATTGGGATTTGACTCCCAAAATTTTCCATGTCTAGGAGGCAGTAAATTGCAATGTACTCCTCAATTGTGAGGCCACCTACAACCCATCGAGCTCATAGAATTGATTGGCTCCCCTCTGTGGGATAGTCTAGTAATAAAGTAAATATCCTTAACCTCAATGCTAAGAGGCATCTTGTCGATCTGGAAGGTTTCCATATCTGGATTCCAGTAGTCCACTGAAATTTGGAGTAGTCTTGTCTTGGCTCTTAATCTACCAAGACACCAAAATTTATATAAGCCGCATGCCCTTAAAGCTTTTTGGGCCATGTGGTACTTGTTTCTTAACACCAAAATTGATGAGAACAACTACAAGCAGTACTGAAGGCTCATGAACCTGAAATATTGTACCAAGTAATATTATATCAGATCCAAATAATATTATATCAGATCCAATAAAGTTCATATCAAATCCAAGAGTTTGCTCCACCAAGATGGTAGATGCACGATTTTCTCCTTCTTCAAAATTCTGAATATCGGTGCATGCAACCATGTAGAATTTTTTTAGAAGCTCAATATCAATGAGAGTGAATGGATCAATCCTACAACCTGAAATTATTTCCAAAATATCCAAATATTTACAAAATATAATATCAGAAAACTCATGAGAGAAAACTGACATCAAATCCCTAGCAGAAATTTTGAGAGAGGATTTTGGTACTTGTTTCTTCACACCAAAATTGAGGAGAACAGTTACAAGCAGTGTTTGAAATATATTGAACCCTAGAACCAAGTAATATCAGATAAAATCCAAATAATATCATATCAGATCCAAGAGTGTGCTCCACCGAGATGGTAGATGCATAGTTTTCCCCTTCTTTAAAACCCTGAGTATCAGTGCATGCAATCATGTAGGAATTTGTTGGAAGCTCAAGATCAATGAGAGTGTTTGGATCACTCCTACAATCTGAAATTATTTCCAAAATATCCAAATAATTACTTATCATCACACCAGAAACATCATTAGAGACATAGAAATCAAATCCCTTTCCCTTTCCTGGAGCAATCATCGGTAAACTATGCACAAAATTTATAATAGAAGAATCACTAGAGATTTTTTGCATAGAATGGAAGGAGAGATTTTATTCAATAACATATATTTGAATGTCTTCTTCTAGATCATCCATGTGAGGATATGAGATATGAGATATCTCATACACTTCTGGAGCAGCAGGAGAAGGAGCCACTCCAAGGAGACTTTCTTCAATTCGAATTGACTGTGAGGAAGATTCTGCTTCTTCTTCATCTTGAACAACTTCATCAAAGAGAGTAGAGGATGAGACTTTTGAGTAAAGAAATATTTTGGTTCTAAATGTCTTCCCCATATTTCTATAACAATCCTCATTATTCTTCCCAAAGATTCTATCCAGTACTATCCAGAGACCCTTTGGGTATTCTGCAAACTCAATAAGGCCTATAAGGAAGCTTCAAGAAAAAGTCCCACATATTGCTCCATAATCTCTATCACCATCATTTAGCCAGTCTTTCTCATATTCATAAGACTCTTTACCAAGTCCCATAGATACCTCATAGAGAACTTGTTTCTTCAGAGATGCAATCATCTTCAACTTCCATTCTAAATATCTTGTGGATGGAGTAAGAAGAGGAATTGATAATATCGAATCCATATGAAGTTGAACCTGCAAAATATCACTGCAAAACTAAAAATATATTAAATATTACAATCATGATTTTCCTCTTGACATGAACATGTATCTAGGTTCCATCATGCCCTCTCCACTGCTCTGAATAAATCTAGAGATAGCATATCATCATAGGGGACTTTTGTGGAAACCCAGCTGCTTCTGATGTTTGATGGGGAGAAACAAGCATGGAATATGCCTGAGAAGGCTCTGATACCATGTTAGAATGTGAATGCCATTTAGATATTCTATAATATAGTTCTAATAATGTGTGCATTAAATGGAGAATGAAGATACAAACTGAACAAATCAAACCACATAGTAAATTAATTAGTATTTCTCATGAATTTACAGTATCATTCACACTAATAAAATCTGGTGTTACAATAGTTTACATAGGAAAATAATTTGAATGTGTGACATGCAATTCGAATCTATCCACTAGATATGACTGTAGCTAGCTGACCATCTAACTCATGGTGTCTCAATCAATGTCGGAGTCCAACAGATCAACTCCCAGATGTCCAACAACTCAAACAATCAATGACAACTAGTTAACTCAATGAAACTAAGTGTGGTAGGTAGGAAAAGGCACCTAGTACACATGCAGCCATGCATTATCCATGCAAATATTGCACTAGTTAACTAATTGTGAAATAATTGAAAGTAACCAAGGGATAATTGAGACTAACTAGTACTACCTCCAACTAACTGAAGTAGGTTGGTGGCGGAACTCCTAGTGGCTCCTAAAATGTAGGGATTGGTCTTGGAGGTGCCCAAACTGATGCATGCACATGCAGTAAGTGGTAGTTAACCTCTAGCAGTGTTCCCCACACTCTAGAGATTGGTACATGTGGCCCCATTAGGCCAAGTGGACCCAATTAATTAATTAAGGTTCCTAAGTTATGCTAAATAATGTAATAGATAGTATGGTCAAGGGAGGAATAATAATCCTAACACGACCTTCTTTATTATCCATATCTACACTAGATCCTTCTTCCAGATGTTAGTCTTTTACTAAATACACCTACTTAGATGATACCAATTGTTGGTTTTATCTTATTACTGAGAGGGGAGGGGGAGTGAATCAGTAATTGCGTATATATTTGTATTATTTCACTTAAACATATTTTCACCAAATAAAAATTTTCAACAGCAACAATAGCAAACAAAACAATGCACAAATATCTGAGAATGATTATATATCTATAAAATATATGAATGATTACATTAGTGGGAGATTTCAATTTCCAAACGTGAGGACCTAATCATTTTAGGTGTTAACCTCATCCTTAGGTAAAATATACGGGTTGTTGGTACCGACTTGCAAAAACTTCAATCTGTGCGAGCACTGACTCATGAACATCAGGCACCAACCTGAATAGATATATCTTTGACTATGAAAACTGTGACTTGTGGCAATCAATATCCTACCCATGGATAGTTGCACTCTCTGATTTTTGGAAGCACTAACTTCAAAATTATATTCTTTAGCACCAAATAGAAGGAGGATCCAACCCATTGGGTTTTATCTGCTACAACAGAAAGGATGCTACAACACTCCAATTATATTTACCATCTACAACTGGAAGGAGACTCCAACCCCCTGGGTTTTATCTGCACCAACATAAAGGATGCTATAACACCTTGATTATATTCTCCATCATTGACTGGAAGGAGGCTACAACTCCCTGCTCCTTGCCTCGTCTGAACTCCTTGATATGAAAAAATAATGTATTGAAAAACTGGAAATACAAACATACCTTATCCTTGTGAATGTATTCACCATCCACAATTGTTGTAAATTCTTCAATGTGCATCTAAATATATGCATCTGACCAGTTAATTTCCAAATATTTGATGTGTGATAATCACTGTGATCTACATCTATTTTTGTTACTGCAATTTGCATCTTAATAATGATTAAATTTCCCGACTCAGTCACTTATGTTATTTTTCGGTCCGTGTCTTTAACTGAGAAATAACATTACACATCCAGAATACAGGTATCCTCTTTATCTGGTGCACTTATTTCTATTCAACATATGTTGTTTTGTGCACTTTAGCTCCATTGTGTAAAATCTCTGTCTACAATAAACAAGCCATTGACACCCCAAATAATTCTGAATATTTTCTAACTGAATTATCTGATATATTCATTCTTCACAAGCTTACTTCACCACATTCATCTCTTGATTATTTATAGTCTTCTTGGCTCAAGAGATTTGTTCACTTAGTGAATTTCCTTCTCGTTGTATAATGCCCCACTTGTTTGCATTCTATACAAGTTAAGAACTGTGTCGGCATGCTACTTATCGCAATTAATCTGTGTGGTGTATGGATCACATATGCCAACATCCTTTTGGAACTTTGTACCACATACCATTTCACTTGTGGGACTTATTACAGGCCAGTTTGTTTTTCTTGTTCGTCATTCATAAGTCTCACATAAATGGCATTTGCACATATCTATCATTTTCAATTTTCTTCTTTGTGGATTACTATTTGCACATTTGTGACCAATGTCATGGTGGGATCTTTGGTCTCATAAGACTTCCACATTATTCATATGCATTTATTCAATCTTTCTTTGTGTGAGGAAGTCTTCAACATTACAACTTTTTTAACACTCTCCTTTTTCTTTGATCATGTTCATCGATCAATTCAATACCTTTGACATTTGATCCTTTGACCAATTTAAATTCCACGCCTTATTCAATGTCTTTGACATGAATCCAATACCTTTGACATAATTTCAATTCCTTTGACATCAATGACAATTTTTGTTCAACATTGTGTAACAACCAGAGTTGTGTGAAGTCCGGAACCCTATGCTCCATGACAAGTCGTAGCACATCGAGATCTGGTATCACTATATCAAGGATATGGTGTAGAGAGGAGAATTGAAGCTCTAGTATATTGCGACGAATGATTAGCTAGTCAATGTATTGACTAAGCCTTTGGCTAGAGTGAAGTTTGAGTACTTCAAGGGAAAGATTGGATTTGTCTAGATATGTGTCCATCACAAGAGGGTGTGATGAGCTCCTTAGGTATTCACATCCAACATGAAAAAGGTTTGACTTAGTGGAAAACGCATGGTGTTCACATCCAACTTAAAAAAGGGTTAGCTATATGGAAGATGTGTGGTCTTCACATCCAACATAAAAATGGGTTGGCACTGTGGAAGATGTATAAGATTTAAATCCAGTATGAAAAAGGACTTCCTAAGTAAAAGTTTTCATCTAGTATGAAAAATGACCAAAACTATGGAGGGATACATCGAATATGAAAATTGATTGGCTCTATAGATGTACACCCAATATGAAAAGGGATTGGTCACTATACATGTACCCCTAGTATGAAAAAGGAATGGTCACTGTATGGGTAGCTCCCAACATGAAAAAGGGTTGGTTGATGCACATATATGAGGTTAGATCCCTGCATGAAAAAGGGTTGGTTGATGCACCAAGATGAGGGTAGCTCCCATCATGAAAAGGGATGGTTGATGAACTGAGATGAGGGTAGCTCCCAAAATGAAAAAGGATGGTTGATGCACCTAGATGAGGGTGTCTCCCAGCATGAAAAAGGGATGTTTGATGCACTAATATGATGGTAGCTCCCAACATGAAAAAAGGTTGGTTGATGCACTGATATGAGGGTAGCTCCCAACATGAAAAAGTGTTGTTGATGGACTGAGATGAGGGTAGCCCCCAAAATGAAAAAGGGATGGTTTATGCACCAAGATGAGGGTATCTCCCAACATGAAAAATGGTTGGTTGATGCACTTATATGAGGGTATATACCAACATGAAAAAGGGCTGGTTGATGCACCAATATGAGGGTGCACCTAACATGAAAAAGGGTTGGTTGTTGTACAGACTTCTTATGATATTATAGATTTGAGAGATGTCACAAGTCAATGGCAAGAGTACCAAGTTGCAAAAATAATGATGATCCAATGATGATGACAAGGTCAAGTGATGATCCAACAATGATGACCATGGCAGAAGAATACCTTCCTTGTAAAGAGGGAGTGTTGAAGAATGTAACTTCAAAATATATTATTTTTTACTTTTGTTGTATTATTGTTGTACCTCCTTTGGGATATGTTATTTATGTACTTGGTCATGTAAATGTACTTTATAGAATCAATGCAAACCTTTGGTTGTAATTTGGTCCAATAATACCCATAAGAAATATTATATAAATGTTATTTTGTATCTCCCTAGACAATTTATTATAGTTGATATTATGCACCAGGTAGATCACATATTTATGGCCTTCCTTGTCCCTCTGCAGACTCTTTGGACCCCATGGAATTATATGATACTTTGATGTTCCAAGATCATTGCCAAAAATTGCTTGTTTATACCTATACACGACTTTTAAAGCAATACCCACGTGTATACGTAGCTTTTGACGTCAAACCAACATACATCGAGATGTGTGCAAAATGACAAATATTTTTGGAGTTTTCCTCATTTGAGTCTGAATAACTTGACTCTTGGCCTTCCAAATGCATTGAGAATGCTCGGATTTGACCCTCCATTACCTATTTGGAGTGCTATATAAGGGACCCTTTGGATACATTGAAAGGGGAGAAATTGAAGAGTAAGGTAACTATAGTCCAATGTTGCCTCAATTTTTCTTATACTTGAGTCTACATTCCTTTGTCCCTTGGAGCACATAGTGTTCTTCCCAATATTTCCTTTGCTTTGTGAGATTTCTATCAAGAGATGGAGGATTGAAGTGGTGGAGGCCTAGGTGGAGGACTCGATTTCTCTTGTTTGCAGAAGTGCCGATAGAGTTTGTCACTATTGTATCTCTGATTTATTAATAGAAATATATTTTCCTGTCCAATTCATATTCATTTTGAATATGAATATTGAATCCATGGATGTATTTACTTACTTATACATGATTTATTATATATTCTAGAGTAGTGCTAACACATTTATACATATCATGCTTGCTTTGTTTGTTTTTGTTGAGAGCAAATTATAATTGCAATTGCATTGGAAAATATCAATAGGGATCTACTTCAACCATCCAAAATAAGGTACGATTCTATATCCCTTAGTGTTAGATTTTCTTACTGCTCTTGTGTATTGGGAAATATTGATTTTTGGTGTCATACTGTCTATTGTGGTACCCCCAATCCATAGGAAGTTTCTCTCCGTAACACAATTGGAGACTCCACTGGGGAGGTTCCTAGTTGTTTTTTCTTTGGGGATTGGGTATACAATGTGCTTGAATTCCTCTTTATATCTTTGTTTTTTTGTTCGTTTTGGAGGTATGTTTTCCAAGTAGTGTCCTGTAGGAGTAATTGGTCTTGTCTTATCACTTTTCCCTCTTTTTCTTCCTGTACATGAGTATTTGCATTACAATCGTGTATACACGCATTTTTCTTTGTAATTCCCGCGTATGTATGCAGGTTTATTGCACACAGTCGCGTATGCTTTTGTTTTGAGCTTTATTTGGGTGATTGAGTGTTTTTGGGTGAGTTTTGATGATTGCTGAGTCTTCTTGGGTGTTGTTGGTGTCTATATACAGCCTCTGTTTCTGACCAGAGACCCCTTTTCATTTATTTTTAATTAGGTTTTGATCTTGGCATTCATTTTTCCTTTTTTGTCTTGTGATTAGTGCATTAAGTCTCTTTTATCTTGGTGCCTTGCTTGGCTACTGTTTGTGAGTGGTTACAGGGTCTGAGAGTTGTAGAGTTCGTTATTTATTTTTATATCTCATCTATTTCAAAGAATACAAAAATATTTTTCTTTTGCATACTTATGCATTCATGCATTTTTGCACTCGCATGGTACTTGCATTAGGTTTTTCTTACTGAATTATAGTCAGGTGTTCATTTAGGAATGATTACATTCTCATTTGAAGAAAAAAAACTTGCATCACATGTAGTGGCATACACTGTTTTTCATTCTACAAAGATTGCACTTGGCATTGTTTGTTTGGTGTGTACTTTTATTTCATTGTCGAGTCTCAATATCATTAGTTGCACGACCATTTCCTTTTGAGTAATTACAACCATTAAAATCAACGCTTAACTAAAATGAACTACACATTTTTTTTATACTGTTCACCAACAAGATTAGGATTTAGAGTCTTGGAATAATTCATTGTAAGTCAATTCTCCAAGACTACTAAACCCAAATAATTAGGTGTTTGTCCAGGTGAGAGTGAGAAATCCTTGGTATAATTAGTGTTTCTCAAGAATATCCTCTTACACATGAGTCAAGCATGAGGCAACATGCACGATTGTGATTGGGATATCCCTTGGTCACTTTTGTGAGCATTGGAGATATTTCCAGGACTGTATTCGTATCTTTGGGCTCTTTCGAGAGTTTTGGGCTTTGCTACCCTACCCATACAGTTGATCCCACCTATGACTACCCGCTTGAGCATTGGTTATATTGGGGTGGCCTTAGTTGCCTTACCTAGGTATCATAGGGGGTACTTGTAGAGGTTATTCTATAGGTGTCTTGGCCAGGTAGGGGTCAGACAACACAGTCTCTTTACGCATTGAAGCTAAGGGCCACTATAATTGGCCACGAACCTCTGCTTTTAGTGTATGGGACTCTTAAACCTCTCCTGGGCGAGGAATACCTGCTGCATTCGGGAGCTCACATATCCTCCCCTTGGTTTGCTTGTTTATTGGTTGTAGATTTTCTTAGGAGTTTGCTCTGTGTATGCTAGCCTTATTAGGGTTGCGTAGTTAGATTGAGTCTTTTTATTTTATTGAGTCATAGTGGATCCAGGAGCAGTACTTTGCCTTTCTCTTTGTTTAACCGGACTTCCTCCTTCTACATCTACTCCTCCTTTGGGAGAGAGAACCATACAGTCCAGGCGGACTAAATCTCACTTTAATTCACACACCATGAGTGACCACAAGCCTAAGATCGCAAAGATCCCTTATCTTCCACCTCTTGTATGGGAGGTTGAACCTTCAAGCACATATGGGACTCCGATGGATCCCAGAGATCCCTTACTTTCAGCTACCCATGTGTTACGACGCTAGTATGGAACTCTTGTTGACATTTTGGTAGGACAAAGCCATAGATATATCTAATCACATGCAAGAGTGGCATAGACGGAAGAGATTGATTAAGGAATTTATACCACCAGAGTTCCTTTTGGAATGGTTCCTCAAGTATTTTCCACATCCGGAGTGCAAAATGAGGAACAAGCTATCTTTAAAGCTTAGCAATTGGACTTGATTTCTGCTCAATTTGGGTTCTTGTATGAGATCATACCAAATCCACCTAGATCTAATTTCAACCCCATGTTTAAACCTAGGCTACATGTCGATGGCATTGTTGTCTCCGCAAGTGCCAATCCTGCAAGCTCGGTTACAAACCAAATGAATAATTTTTCTACCAACTAGTCCGTGTTGGGACAAGCTATAGTTTCGTCTCATCCTACCCAAACGACGGATGTACTTTCAGTGCAATTGTCGAACAAGAACGGTAACCAGCAACCTGGATAGAATAAAAAGAAAAGTAAAAATAATCGAAAGGGTGGGAATAGGAATGAAAATAATAATAATGACAAGAAGAACAATAATGCTGGGGGGGACAAGAAACCTACGCGTAAGGTGAAATTTCCTTGTAAGCTTTGTGGGGATGATCACCTCACTCACTTGTTCCCTCGGATAGAAGATGCCTCAAAGTTCATCACACAGATCCCAGCTGTGTTAGTAAATCCTTTACCATGAAACCAGAATATGAACTCGAGGATTGTGGTTCCAAGTGGTGCTTCTGGTGGGACTCCAAATCCATCAGACACCATTAGTGGACATGGTTGCATTAATATGATGTCTACCGAAAATGTTGTGACTCGTTCTAAGGATTATGGTACATCGCAATCGGACCTGGGAAAATAACCTGCTCCACCTGAGAGCCCTTTGCATATCAAAAAACCTAGTGATAATCCTGAAGCTCCACCTCATATTCCTAAGGGAGTATTGAAGTGATCAGGGCACAATACTAATGCTCGAGCTACCTAGAACTATTCTATCATCAAGGATTTGGGCCAGAATCCTTGGGCGATGTTTGCTTTAGTAGTTCTTCAGACTTGTCCTCTGCAAAGTAAAGCCTTGTTTTTTGGTCTTGGGGTGGATGATGGAAGCTCTCCTTCGGTGATCAAATTTGAAACTCATGGAGTCCAGCCTTGCTTTCCTTACTATGAGCCCCTTTTGGTTCATGTACAGTGTCTAAGAAACACCATCAAGCGTACAGTGATTGATGAAGGCGCTGCGACTTCCATGATGTCTTTGTCATGTTGAAAGGGGTTAGATTATCATGTGTTTTCTAAGTCGGGAACCATTTTAATTGCGTTTGATAGAAGATCATTTTGGACGCAAGGAATTATTCCTTCCCTTGAGGTGCAATTGGGAGGGAAGACTACTACGATCGAGGTTGAGGTGGTTGATGCGTCCCTTAACTATAATCTTTTACTGGGTAGGAACTGGATTTACAATATGCACGCAGTCACATCATCACTCTTCCAGGTTGTTTGTTTTCCTTTGGATGGGAGATTGTGATGATCAATAAAATATCCTTCGATAATTATAGTTCGAAAGCATCGTACGGATATTCTATCCCGGTTATCGATCATTCTTAGTCAACAACTGAGAATGTTTAGGTGGGCATGTATCCTTCGTTAATGGGAAATTTTAGTTGTGTTGTGCCCATTCTTATGATCAGTTCTAGTATTAGTAAGGCTTCAACATCATTGAGTTCGGTTCCTTTTCACACTTCTCATATGGAGGATCCTTGGACTCTCCCTTCTCTGAGTACTTCGGGTGAAGTTTCTATACCTGCCAAGACGAACATGCCATTGTCTACAGCTATGGTAGGCTTATCAATATAATATTGATTTAGTTATAGAGTCTAATACTTCCTCTTCATGGATAGAGGACTCATAGTGATAATTTTAGGGGTGAAATTTAGCCCATGGGCTATTTTTAGGGTGTTTTCTCGAAAAAATGATTCACCATTTTGCAATTTTTGAAGCCCTGTTTCGCCCAATTTTGATGGGGTAAACTTCTTTCACCCTAAAAATCGCCAAATTATTATATAAACGATATAAAATCCTTGGAAATTAAAATACTTTTTGAAGATTATAGCCAAACATTTAATAGTTGGTGTTTTAAGAATTGGTAAGATTCGCCAACATTTATACACTTTTAATAAAGTATGATTCCTTAAAATAATCCTTGTGGAGGAGGAGGACCCTTATGCATTTCCTACTTGGAAGTGTCGTTAGCTCACTCACGTGAATGCCTTGATGACATATTTCCATCAGATGAGCCTATTCTCGAGGCTATGTCTGGGATAGAACAACCTTGCGGAGAGTTTCATCATAGATTTTATTTTCTCCCTAAGCTTGATGATATTGAGTGTGATGAATTTAAGGCAATATTTAGCAAGAAAATTGGTAGGCTCGTGGTCCCATTAGGCTCTCCTAGAAAGTATGCTGAAGGGAACATGGCTAACTTGTCACCGACCAACCTATCAATATTTCTTGTGTTCCTGGCAAGATTGAAAACGCATACATTGGGGTGGATTGTTCCCCCGATGAGATTAGAGAGTACACTAAACTTTTTTTAAAATTTTGAGATGTGTTCACTTGGTCGTACAAAGAAATGTCAGGAATTGACCCTCACATTATCGAACATGAAATAAAAACCTATCCATATGCTAAACTTGTTCGACAACATTTGCATGCAATGAATCCTAGGAAAACACCCTCTATTAAGGTTGAGATAGAGAAGTTACTCAAAGCTGGATTTATCCATCCCATTCCCTTGATAAAGTGGGTGTCAGTTCTCGTTCCAGTGGATAAGAAGTAGGGAACGATTCGTGTATGCACTGATTTTCGATATTTTAATCGTGCCTATCCTAAGGATAACTTCCCCACACCATTTATTGATCAAATTTTGGACGAGTGTGTGGGGAGATATTTTTTTTCCTTAATGGATGGATTTTTTGGATATAATTAGTTTCAGATTAAACCCAAGGACCAACAAAAGAATGCTTTCATTTGTCCTTGGGGTACTTTTGGGTATCAAAAGATGCCCTTCGATCTTAAAAATGTCAGAGCAACATTTTAACGGGCTATGGCCTTTTCCTTTCATGATCTTAAAAATATTATTGAAGTGTATTTGGATGACTTAGATGCTAACTCTCGGATGACGGTGCGTCATCCTTATCATTTGCGTTTGTTTTTTGAAAGATGTCGTTGCTATCAAATTCGATTAATCCCCCAAAAGTGCATATTTTTTGTGAAGGTTGGTCGCTTACTAGGGTTCATTGTTTTCAAGGAGGGTATAAGGGTCGATCCTTTGAAGGTTGAGGCAATACTTCAATTTTCTCCCTTGCGTAACATTAGACATCTTATATGTTTTCAAGGTATGGCTAACTTCTTGAAAATATTCATGGTTAATTTTTCCAATTTGACCAAAGGATTTATGTGTTTGTTGAAGAAAGACACTCCATTTATCTAGGATGAGCAATCCCAGGAGTCTTTTGATGCTTTGAAGAGAGCCTTGGCATTGGCACCCGTTCTTAGTCCACCCGACTATAGCTGTGAATTTTTGATATATGTGGTTGTGTCTCGAGAGATGATTGGTATGGTATTGGTTCATGAGGATGAGGAGCTTCATGAGCATGTCATCTACAATCTTATCCAAAACCTTATTGATGCGGAGCTTCATTATACCCATGTTGAGAAGTTGGCCTTAGCTACATTCCATGCGGTTTAGCATTTGAGGAATTATATCCTTATTCGCAATACTTTTGTTATAGCTCACATGAATCCATTTTAGTTTGTCCTCACCAGAAGGATGATAGGGAAAAAGTATAATAAATGGATTGTGATATTGCAAGAATTTGACCTCGAGTTTGTTTCGGCGAAGTAGAAGAAGTCATTGATTTTTGCTGAGCTTATATATGATTTTCTGAGTTTGGATGAGGGAGAGGTTCATGAGGAATCTTTTGTTGATGAGCATATTTTTCTCATTTCGACTACAAACCCATGGCATGGGGACATTATTGTCTACTTGCATACCTTGAAGGTCCCTTCTCACCTCTCATGAGATGAGCATCGACGACTACGTAATGTAGCATAGAATTACCTCATTGTGGATAACACTTTGTACTGTCATGAGGTTAATTCTATTTTACATCATTTCTTAACTCGCGAAGAGGATGAGGTTGTGCTGAATGATTGCCATGGAGGGGTGTGTGGTGGTCATTTATCTCGGATTTCTACAACTCAATTTTTTTTTAGAGCAAGACATTTTTGGCCGTCCATATTTAAATATTGTGTTAATGCGATCAAGTGGTTCCACCCTTGCTAGGTGTTTGCATAGAACATGCACTCACGTCCTACCCCTTTGCATCCGATTATCACCACTGGTCCCTTCACCAAGTGGGGGGTCGATTTTATGGAATGCAACCCAGCTTTGGCTGGGGGGAACCATCACATTATTGTGGAAGTTGACTATTTCATGAAATGGGTAGAGGCCATGTCCAAAATTAAATACGATGATGAGATAGTCGCGCATTTCATATTCAACCAGATTATCACCTGGTTCGGTATTCCGAGGGAGCTTGTCACTGACCATGGAAGGCACTTTCAGAACAAGATGATGAAAGAGTTGTATTCTAAGTTAGGGTATAAGCAAGAGAATTCCTCTTCTTATTATCCTCAAGTGAATGAATAGGTTGAAGTAGTGAACAAGTGTGGAAATTGAACCCAAGAGATAGAACAATAATACACACAAAATTGCTAATCAAACATGGAAAATTCACACCAAAGGAGACTGAAATTGGAGCATAACACTAATATGTATTTAGTAAGTGTACAATATACAACCTTGTGAAGTAATAGGATTCTCAAATAAATAATTACATGAGATTTTCGAATGCATAAGGATTCCATTCGAAATAGTAAAAAAACAGGCTTACCAAATCAAGTCAAATGCCCCATAGGTGCATAAAGCAGTTTCCAAATCTATGAAGATGCTCACGAATTTGCTAAGTCAAGTGGGAAATATAAAGAGGGATGGAAAGACAACTCATACATGCTTTTATTTGGATAAAAATATGGAGGATGATGTGGGAAAAAAACAAGGCAGTTACACCTAGACTAGCTTTTCCTTTTGCCTTAAATCAACTATAAAGCAAGGCAACTTTTCAGAAAGAGCAAATATGTGCTTTATGGAATCAAGAATAAAGAATACTTTCTAAAATTGGTTTCCAGGATGTTTCCCAAGCACTCCATGACTTATTTTTAACATGTGTTGACTTCTAGGACATGTAGAAGGCAACTAGCATAGAATGGAATCTAGGAATCTAGGTAATAAGACAAAAATGATTTATTAATGTCAAATGTAGGTAATTATGGGTTGATTATTCTAACACACCCCCTTAAGACTGAATTTATGAGTAAATATCAGAAAACTATAGGGCCTAGCAACAAGGCTTAGTCACCCTTTACATACTGATTGTCCATACAACTAAGGAAAGAGGCAAAAACCCAGTGGGAATCCTCCCTTAAACATGGACAGGAAAAACAAAATTTGGAAATCTTGTCATCAATCATGATTCAAAGCATGATCAGAAATCCCCAACAGTGATTTGAGATTGCTAAAGGTCTTCTCACAAAAAAATTTGGTGAATATGTCTGCTACTTGTTTTGAAGATGCACAAAAGAGTAGAACAATGGTACCATCATGCACAAGCTGTCTGATGTAGTGCATATGGATCTCAATGTGCTTGGTTCACTGTATCTGAATAGGATTATTGCAGATTTGAATGGTGCTATTATTATCACAGTAGATAATAGTTGAAAACTCTGATTTGAAGCCACATTATCCAAGTATCCCCTGCAACCACAAACATTGAGTTGCTGCATTTACAACTCCTCTATACTCTGCTTCTGTAGATGAGAGTGCTATGGCACTCTGCTTCTTGCTTGACCATCTGATTGGACCTTTTGCAAGAATGAACACATATCTTGACGTAAAATTTTGGTTTGTGTTGTCACCTTCCCAATCACTCTCAGTAAATCCAATCAAATCAAGATCAGATTTTGCTTTGTAGAAGATCCCATGAGTTCTTGGTCCTTGAACAAAGTTTAGGATCCTCTTGGCTGCTCTCCAGTGGATCTCATGAGGCTGATCCATGTATCTCAAAGCCACACTAACTACATACTATAAATCAGTTTGAGTGTGTGTAAGTTAAAGCAAACACCCAATCAAATACCTATACAGTGTATTATTTACCATAGGAGAAGAACCTGCTTCTTCAAGCTTAAATCCTGAAAGGAAGGGAGTCTTTCTTGGCTTGCAATATTTCATGTTGAACTTGATGAGAAAATTTGAAGCATACTTGGAATGATGTACTTTGATTCCATGTTGGGATTGAGCAATTTCAAGACCCAAGAATTGGCTCAACAATCCCAAATCTATCATAGAAAATGCATGGTTCATTGCATCCTTCAAGGAGGAAATTTTTTTTTTTGAACTTCCTGTAATCAGTAGATCATCCACATAAAAAAAAATAGTCATAAAAGAACCATGAATCATCTTCAAATAGACATTAGGATCATACTTGCATCTAACAAAACTTAGTGACAACAGAAAGCCATCACTCTTGGCATACCAAGCCTTAGGGGCTTGCTTGAGACCATATAATGATTTCTTTAACCTGCACTCTAAATATGGATTAGAAACAAACCCTTCAGGTTGCTGCATGCAAATATCTTTAGTGAGATCTCCAGTTTGGAAAGCACACTTCACATCCATGTGATTTACTTCCCACTGCTTCAAAGCTAGAATGGTTAGAGATAGCCATATGGAGTCCATATTTGCCACTGGTGCAAAGGTTTCATTGTAGTCAATACCATGTACTTATGAGTAGCCCTTGGATACCAATATTTCCTTATATTTCAAAGGTGAACCATCAGTATCAAACTTAGTCTTGAAGACCCACTTACATTGAACTAGCTTCCTCCCTGGGGGAAGATCAACCAGTTCCCAAGTGTTGTTCTTATGGAACGAGCTGAATTCTTCTTTCATGGATGTTTGCCATCTTGTATCATGTGATTCATATTCATATGTATGTGGATCTAATTCAACCATCAGATAGCACTTCTCAGCAAATATAATATCTTTCACACAAAGGGCACTCTCAAATTGAGATCTAGTCCTCCTAGTGTCATTATGATTCCCAGCTAGTTCCCCAGCTGCATGAATGGTATTTGCTGCCCATTTTGGTCTTGTAGGAATGTTAGGATCTGCAATCAAATCATAATTACCAGACATATCAGAATCATCAAACTCATTAGTCTCTTCACTTACAATCAATGGTTCTGGTGATGAAGAGGACTCTCCAACTTCAACTGCTGCTAAAGGCTCTTCTTGGAATTGAACATTTATTTCAATGAAATATTTGTTAGTGCTCAAGTTGATAAGCTTGTACCCTTTTGAATCTTCAGAATACCCAACAAATAGGAACTCTTGGATTTGGGGTTGCAAAACCTTCCTCTTTTTAGTTGGAATTCTATCCCAAGCCTTCGAGCCAAAAATCTTGAAATGGGTCACTTCTGGCTTGTGCCCACTCCAAGCTTCAAAAGGAGTAATACAATAAAGCTGCTTATAAGGCACCCTATTATGGATGTAGGATGCATAGTTTATAGCCTTGGCCCAAAACTTTGGTGGCAAGGTTTTAGCCTCCATCATACAAGTTTCCATCTCCTTCAGTGATCTGTTATTCCTCTCAGCAACACCATTTTGCTGTGGTCTGTAAGGGATAGAATGCGCATCTGGATACCTGCATCCTTGCAATATTCAATGAACTCAGACTTGACATACTCACCACCATTGTCAGATCTGAGGATCTTGAGTTTCCTCCCAGATTGGTTTTCAACCACAGCTCTAAAGACTTTGAAGAGGTAAAAAACTTCAGACTTATGCTTTAGGAAGTGAACCCAACAATACCTAGAAAATTAATCTAGGAAGGTGAGTGCATATTTGGCTTGACTCATGGACATATGAGGGAATGGACCAGAGATATCACTGTGGATCAACTCAAGAGGTGCATAGGTTCTCTCATGACTAGCTCTCTCATACTTGTGCTCTGGGTGTTTTCCTAGGATACAACCTTGACCGACTCCCTTAGAAAACTTGATATTTGGTAACCCTATGACCATATATTTTTCACTAAAATCAGAAAGATACTTGTAGTTAAGATGGAAAAATATTTCATGCCAAAGCTTGCTTGCTTCATTATCATGAATAAGAAGAGTAGAGGGGTTTGAGTAGGTTAGAAAATGGGAAAACTTGTATACCTTCGAAGTGTGATCAACAACACCTTTTTCTATGACTTTACCATTCGAAATATCAATGATTTCAATATCATCAGGGGAGAAGATGACCTTGTTTGGGGACCCGGTATGATTCATCTGATACACTGACAATATATTAGAGGCAAGAACTGGAACATACAACACATTATTGAAACTACCATATTCAAGATCAATCCTACCCTTCCCCAAACTGTCAGTGAGAGAGTCATCTCCCAAAACTATTGGTGGACCTTTCAACATGTCAAGAGAGGAGGATGTATCATTTGTCGAAACCATATCTCTAGAAGCTCCAGAATCTATGATGAAGCAAGGTGAGATTGATGTGCCAGCAACCAAGGCATGTACTCTCTCTCTGTCTTCTGAATTTGATCCTCCTTCCTTCTTCTTTGAGAAATCAGGAAGGGAGATGTTATTCTTCTCTAGGAGTTGGGTCAACATGTCAATTTTCTTCTTCATACAATAGCTCTCAGGATGATATCCCTCACTGCAGTTTGCGCACTTGCTCATTTCTCCTTTATTCTTCTTCTTCTGGGAGTTCTTCTTGGAACCTTGGGGATCCTCTTGAGACTTTGATTTGTCTCTATTTTGCTCAAATGGATTTTTAGATTTTTTCTTGCTTTTTGAATTCACCCTTGAATCTCTAGCAACCAAAGCTTGGTATTTTGAAGGTTTGATGGTGCCCATCATCACCAACTTATCTTGCTCCTGTGTGAGGGATTTCATGAACTCTGCAAGCTTAGGAATCTTCCAGGCTCATGCTGTCAACTTGGTGGCATGGAAGGTCAAAAAAAACAATGAATAGTCAGGACTAAGCTTAGAGAGTATGGCCAAGACTAGTTGCTCTTCCTTCTTTTCGATCCCGCATTGCTTTAGCTGCAAAACAAGGGCCTTAAACTTGGAAAAGTAGATTTGAAATGATTCGAAGCTACTGGGACTCAAGGATATAAGCTCATTCTTGATTTGATGTCCTCTCATATCATCTATCTTTCCAAAAATCTCTTCAAGATTCTCCCACACTTCATTAGGTGATGTCAATCCATCAAGATGGAAGAGGAGGTCTCTTGAAATGCTCAGACAGAAAAGACCATATGGCTCATCCCTCATGTTGTGCCATATATTTTTCTCTACAACTACATTGGGCTCTGCCTTAGTTGCCATAGTCACCCTGTAGATACCTTTCGCTCTCAACAATATAACCATCTCAACTTTCCACTCAAAGAAATTGAATGGAGTCAAGATGATCTTCTGAGATTGTTCCATAGCTCAGTAGTTGTGCCCTCCAGTCAACAGAGTGTGCTCCCAGTCAAGATGTCAAACCTGCAATAAAAATTTGGAAGGAGAGAAATCAATATACAAAGGCTCTGATACCATGTGGAAATTGAACCCAAGAGAGAGAACAACAACACTCACAAAATTACTAATCAAACATGCAAAATTCACACCAAAGGAGACTGAAATTGGAGCATAACACTAATCTGTATTTAGTAAGTGTACAATAGCCAACCTTGTGGAGTAATATGATTCTCAAATAAATAATTACATGAGAGGTTCGAATGCATAAGGATTCTATTTGAAATAGTAAAAAAGCAGGCTTACCAAATCTAGTCAAATCCCCGATAGGTGCATAAAGAAATTTCCAAATCTATGAAGATGCTCACGAATTTTATAAATCAAGTGGGAAATCTAAAGAGGGATGGAAAGACAACTCATAAATGCTTTTATTTGGAGAAAAGGAGGGAGGATGATGTGGGAAAAAAACAAGGCAGTTACACCTAGACTAGCTTTTCCTTTTGCCTTAAATCAACTATAAAGCAAGGTAGCTTTTCAGAAAAAGCAGATATGCACTTTAGGGAATCAAGAATAAAGCAGACTTGCTAAAATTGGTTTCCAGGATGTTTCCCAAGCGCTCCATGACTCATTTTTAGCATGTGTTGACTTCTAGGACATGTAGAAGGCCACTAGCACAGAATGGAATCTAGGAATCTAGGTAATAAGACAAAAATGATTAATTAATTATGGGTTGACTATTCTAACAACAAGACACCTTAGTCCTTTCTCCAACAAACCATCGCACAAAGTAAGACCAATTGGAATATCATGTTATATCCTTCTTTGTGGGCTTATTGGACTACAGTTAAGGCTGCCACTAGTTTTTCTCCCTATCAGCTTGTGCATGGGGTGGAGTCGATCTTACTAGTTGAGTGCGAAATCCCTTCTTTGAAACTATCCATGGAGATTTTACCAGACACTTCCGTATTGGAAGAGAATTTGGTTCACTTGGAGCAGCTTGATGAGCAACATCGAGATGCTTTAGTGGCTCTTGAGATTAACAAGTGTCGCGTTAAGGTTCAGTATGATAAGTCTGTCCATCCTAGGAGGTTTAGTGACAAAAGAACCAAGCTAAGGAACCCTTGAGGGTAGGAAAGTTTAATCCCATGTGGCACGGTCCTTATGTGGTTAAGTGGGTGTTAGAGAAAGGTGCCTACGAGTTAGTCTATTATGAAGGGACAGCCTTGGTGGAGCCTAGAAATGGGATCTATCTTAAGAAGTCTTATGCATGATTCTCATCCGAGGCTTATTTGTTGTATATTATTGTACATTTTCATAGCTTAGTTTTGGTCTACTTTTGGTGATCGAGTTTGTTGACTAAAGTTCCGTTTGTTGTGGAAGATGTCAACATGGTCTTTGTTTTATGTAGGATTCATAGATGGTGCTAGCAACCACACTCAAAACTTAGCCCCAACCTCTTGGGTAATTTATACTCCTATGGGTCAAGTGTTGTCTTCAGGAGGGGTTTGTCTATAACCTTCATCGAACAATGTTGCAGAGTATAGTGTCCTTATTGAGTTATTGCGTGATGCCATTTCAAATGGTATTCACTCTCTTGAGGCATGTCTTGATTCACAGTTAGTGGTTTCATGACTGAATGGATTGTATCATGCTAGGGATCCAACTTTGTTACAAATTCTCTTGCATGTCAGGTTGCTTGAACAACAATTTGAGAACATAACATACATCCATATTACAAGAAATTTTAATCAAGTTGTTGATTCATATGATAACTATGTACTGGATTGGCATTTGTTTCACAGACAATAAATCATTCACAAACACATTTACACATGTAAATAAGATAATAACCGATAATCATATGTATTTTTCATTAAAATATATGTCCAAAAATGTGGTTTCATAATACATAAGTGTCATTTACAAAAAATGGGCTTTTGAGCCACCAAAATATACTACACGGTCATACAAAAAATACACCCCATCCTCTAAGCCTGTGGGGGAGGAGGGTGTTGATCATGGTAGCACACTATGACTCTAGCTAGCCAACGAAATAAATGAACCCATGCCCATGGTACTCCAACCACTTGGCGCTGCATGGCCTCAGGAAATTCCTCGACTTGTGCCATGGGAACTCTATGTGTCAATCGAGCAAAGTTTGTGTGAATGCTTTGAAGCATACGATCTGCATCCACACCCATGATCTCATCTCCTCTTCCCCTTCTTCGATGAAAAGGGAAACCATATGGCCATCGTGGTCCCATATCTACTTGTACATGATAGAGTATCACTATATGTCATCACAACAAAAACATGTCTTTTTTTTCCATATATAAAAAAACACAAAAAAATTTAATAATTCAAAAAACAAGTTTGAGTCGGGATTCGTTACCTATCTCTCCAGATGTAGATCCTGGTGGAATGGGCATGTCCAGGTCTCCATGAAAGTCTATCCCCGCATAAGGGTAGTCATTGTAGTAAGTATTTCTCCCTACTACAGGGGCAAGAATGGCTCCCTTCTGCCTATAGGGCAGAAGGGTAGGTTCCTGCTAGTGGATGAATGCAGAGAATAAAACGTAATGAAAATAACAGTAACAGTAAACTAAACTATGAGCAGAAAGGAGAAAATGTAGAAGCAATGGTGAACCCCTTTGCAGAAAATGGGTTAGGGTTCCACCTCCTAAAACCTGCAAACAAATCCTAAGCTACAATAACTTGCAAAACAATGTTAGATCTAAAACCTGCAAATGGAAGCAAGGGTTAGAAATCAAATGAAACAAATAAGCAAAACATGCAAGACAAATTATACCTTCTCTAGTGGGAATGGTCCACCATACCCTAGCTTGTGGAAGCACTCCTGTCTCTTGGATGGGAAGCAATGGCTCAATGGGAATGGAGGAGAGGGAGTGTGGGTGGCTTGAGAGGAAAATGTGTCTCAAGGCATCCATGTGTAGCATAACAGTATGCAAGGGAGAAGTGTTTTGAGAGTGACCCCCCACCCTCCTTTTATAGATTTTTCTTGGGGTTTTAAGTTTTTAAGCCCTTGGTCAGGGATTTAGCCCCTTTTTTGGGCTTTTATCCCATTCCGCCCTAAATTTAGCCTCTTTTAGGGTTTTAGCCCCTTTTTGAGGGCTTTAGCTCCTAGGAGGCTATTTTGGGCTCCTTTTTGGGGTTTTTAAGCCCTTTTCTTCATCCTTAGGTTATTTTGAGGGTGTGGGGGTGCAATGGAGTGATATGAGGGTCGTGAGATGGTGCCCTTGGGTGGTGTAGGCCATGGAGAGATGAGTGGGGGATTTTTGGGTTAACAGTCATCTATGGTGATGATCTCCTTATGCCACCAAAGGAAGAATTCTGATGGGTAGGGGTTGGGCACCCTCCCCCCTCCTAGTCTACACATAACATTGGCTTAGCGTAGCTGAGATGGATCTCAAACTCCATGTGAGGAAATCTCAACTCTTGGGCTTAGCCCTGACACACGCTCAAAAAAGAAAGCACTTAATATTCTTCTGTAATGAAAGTTCCTCACCTGCCCCATCTTGCAATCTGTAAGCTGATGTTTCATATTGCTCAGCAGTGAGGTACTCTAGTCATATATTTTAGGATGCATACACTCCACCGCATAGAGTGTCAAATGCCTTGAATCTTGGTGGATGGATTCCAATCCTGCCCAGTTCCAACAGTATGGCATTCAACCCGAGGTTTTGGATCAATTTTGTTAGGATTTGACTCCTAACCTTTTCCATATCTGGGATGCAATAAACAATAATGTAGTCATCTATAGTGAGCCTGTCCCCTAGCCCACGAGTTTGTACGTTTACCACTTCCCCTCTTCAGAACAATCCTGTAATGAAGTAAATGTCCTCAACCTCGAGGCTGAGGGGTATCCCATCTAACTGAAATGTCTTTGAGTCAAGATTCCAGTAATCTAATAGAAGCTGGAGTAGCCTTCGATTTTACCTTAAGCTTCCAAGGCACCAAAACCAATATAGCCCACAAGCCCTCAATGTGTTTTGAGCCATTAGATCATCTTGCATGACCTCTTCAACATCTCCATGTTCATGCTCTCTCCACTCTAGAACCATCCTGCACAAGAATTTCCAAATTTCATGAGTTTTTTCTTCTGAATTTCTTGTTTACAACCCTATATGAGACCGTTTTCAAAACAACAACGTACGTATGTGGGTATTGTGTATTTTCTGTGTATACCCAGCCCTATACGCAAAAAAAGACCCGATTTCTGCGTTGGCCGAAACCACCCTCTTTGGGATGGCCTAAGTTAAAAAATTGACCATTAATTTTAAAAATAAATGCATGAAAATGGAAGAGTAGAGCATGATGAGTTACCTCAATCATACGAGGTGCGATTTTGTGGACAGATGCTCCTGGAATCGGCTTCTGAAGGTTTTAGTTTAAAATGCACTATGGTGGGTAAATTTTTAAATGGTATGGAAAAAATATTTTTTCACTATTTTATAGAATTTGTTTTGCAAATTTTACCCACTTTCTATAGTTTTGACCTGTTTTTGACTATTTTTGGACCGTTTGGACTAATATGGTGTTGTAGGGGCTCGTTTTGAGCGCGTTTTGATCGAGTTTTTGATCCATTCATTCCTATTACATGTATCACATCTAAACTAGATATAGGTTAGGATTTCACATCCATTTGCATTTTGCATGACCTTATGACCCTTTCATTTTAACATTATATATGAACCCATTCCATGATATCACGAAACTTTCATGCTACTGTTAGAAGTGGTATTGTGTGAATGGTAGAGATTTCCTATACATGGGTTCCCTAGTTAGATCCTTTTTTGCATTTGGTGCCCATGTTGAGTTGCCTCCTTTATGTTGTGGGGGTCCCTTTTTAGTCCCGCCATGTCCTTGAGCAAGAGATTCATACTCCTCTTGAAATTTATGCTGGGTTTTCCCCATAGGGACTCCCTGATTCATAGTTATCAACCATATAGCCCAAGCTTGTCTCATGTCTAGCCAAGTAGATCCTTTTACATATCCTTTGCAGCTTGATCACCCCTTTACCGGGAGGAGATATTCCCCCGAGTGTTGTTATCATGCACATGTTTCCTTGCATTGAGCATAGGTATGTTACATTGATTGGAACTAGCTTTCCTATCCTTGACACTCGTCTCCTCCTAGATATGTACTATAAAGCACTTTTATTCTTTTTCAATCTTTTCAAAATATATGAAAAGTCCAAAAAAAAAAAACATAAAAATCCAGATGGGAAAAGATGTTATCTTTTGCAACAGTCGATTTGTGTCACCTTCGAACACAGCACTGTATATCACATCTGTTGGTTGTGTTATTAGTTTGAATTTAGGAGTTGTAATCATTACTCTGAGTGTATCTCCATTGATTGGTTATGCTTCCAGTCCCCATGGAGCCTCTGCTGATGCCTCTTGTTTCACGGAGATGTCCCAGTTTGTGTATTGAGTCTATGATTCCTACCTTCAGTCACCACTTTCCTTATGCTCTTGTTCGAAGGAATTTGGAGTTTGAATTGACCATTGCTCAGTTATCTTGACTTTGCATGTCGGCCATTCCCGGTACTATTACTAGTTCGTGCACATCTTGTTTATTGAGTTCTTCCACATTATACAACTTTGCTGAGTACCTCGTGTTGGTTTATGGGGGTTCCTTAATGCCCTCCTTCTAGCGTATTCCATTCCATCAACATCAGATCATTTATTCTGGAATAGGAGTCTAGAGTCATTTGAGTGCCTTGAGACTTATAGCCATCGGTGGTAGATTCTCTCGCCATCGATAGTTTTGGGAATACATCGATGTCCCTTGATCGATGGAATGTTTTAAGTGTTCAACCTCAACACATATATTCACACTTGTTAGATTGTACTCTATACCTTAATTCCCATTTTCATTATCGGTGGGTTATCTCACGTTTGTTAGCGGTATACATCAATGATCGGTAATTAGACTATGTATTACTATGTTCGACCTAGAGACATCTGTTCACATAGTAGGACATGTACTCGTAGTGGTTTGTATATAAGACCTTCGAGCTTGGTGTCATTCCATATATGCTACCTCCTTGATCGTGCCAGTATTCATGAGATTTTAGCTCTTGTGATCTTGATTCCAGTGTTTCCAGTGTATATCAGATATCTTCATCCATTATGGAGATCTTGATCCATTGTATATTGTACGTGGTGATTACCACACATGACACTTTGTATATCATGCCTATACATGGCCATTGTACTCTTATGTATTTTGGACGGCTACATGTATATGCAGTCACATGCAGAGATTGATTATTTTATTGTACTGATGAGTGGATGGTTCTTCCACCTGGATCTTCATTACTCCACTTCTGGGATGGATTTTATTATGTATTTTAGCCATCATGTTACCCCTCTGACCTCATACATTAGGGGGCATCTATTATAGCTAATTTTACCACACCAGGTAGATCACATATTTATGGAATTCGCTATCCCTTTGCAAACTCTTTGGACCCCATGGACTTATCTGATACTTTGATGTTCCAAGATCATCCACAAAAATTTCTTGTTTATACCTATACATGACTTTTAAAGAAATACCTGAGTGTATACGCAACTTTTGACCTCAAACCCATGTACATTGGGATGTGTTCAAAATGACAAATATTTTTGGAGTTTTCCTCATTTGATTTCGAATAAATTGACTCTTAGCATTCCAAATTCCTTCAGAACGCTTAAATTTTACCCTCCATTACCTCTTTGGAGTGCTATATAAGGAACCCCTTGGATACATTGAAAGGGGAGAAATTAAAGAGTAAGGAAACTATAGTCCATTGTTGCCTCAATTTTGCTTATACTTGAGACTGCATCCCATTGTCCCTTGGAGCACATAGTATTCTTCCCAATCTTGCATTTTATTTGTGAGCTTTCTATCGAGAGATGGAGGATTGAAGTGGTGGATTCCTAGGTGGAGGACTCAGTTTCTCCGATTCCCAGAAGTGCCGACAGAGTTTGTCACTATTGTATCTTTGATTTATTAATAGAATTATCTTTTCCTGTCCAATTCATGTGCATTTAAAATATGCATATTGAATCCATGGATGTAATTACTTGCTTATAAATGATTGATTATATATGCTAGAGTAGTGCTAACACATTTATACATATCATGCTTGCTTTGTTTGTTGTTGTTGAGAGCAAATTATAATTGCAATTGCATTGGAAAATCTCAACGGGGATCTACTTCAACCGTCCAGAGTAAGGTAGGATTATATATCCCTTAGTGCTATATTTTCTTACTGCTCTTGTGTATTGGGAAATATTGATTTCTAGTGTCATACTGTCTATTGTGGTACCCCTAAGCCATAGGAAGTTTCTCTTCGTAACAAAAGTCATCCCAGAAAGAGTAACAAGTCATCCCAGTTAGGAATTAGGTCACTCACTTAATGAGTATATATAGAGAGGGCACACCTCTCATTTGGACATACACTTAACTCAAGAAAGCGCACAAGAGAGAGAGAGAGAGAAAAGAGGTTCACTAGAGAGACAAAGAAGTTGCTTTTGTCTTTGGGGTTACCTTATCGTGGTTTGGCATTGTTTTTGTTACCGAAACCTATACTGAAGAAATTGATGGGGTTTCTCCCTTGTGGCTTTCCCATATGAAAATATTTGTGTCTATTGTGTTACTATTCTTGTATTTATTTTAGTGATCCTATTGCATATGATTGTGATGTTATACTAGAAATTGTTTGAAGATCTAACAAAATCATATAAGAAACATTAAAAATCTAACACCTTCTTAAAACGTAAATATTATGTATTATAAATGAATAAAACAAGAATTTACATTAGATTGGTAAAATCTTCCATGAAAATAAAATAAAATGTATAGATAGAGTTTAACTACAAGGGTTTTACTACCCTTCCATATAAACAAAACTCAGTTTCAAATAATACATTGTACTCACTCAATAAAAAATTGCAAACAATACAACCATAACCAAACCATATTATAGGATTGATATTGCTCATCTACATTATCTGTAATATAGTTTTGTATTCAGTGTCAACCCTAAGGGGATTTTGAATTTATTCATACTAATAAAAACCTATTAATCTATATTCTATACGATGGCTAATAAACCCCGGGGTTTCGATGCTTGATCTAGCATGCAAACATTTAGGCCATAAATAGATCAATAAACTGCAAGATTCAACCCGAGAGACTCAAATATTGTCCACCAAGAATAAAAAGAATTACATAATAAACAATTAAAAATACCAATGAGATCGACATCAAGCAAATAAATATTTATGGTTATATGTAAAAAAAGTAGAGAAGGAAGGATTATGAATCGAGTCTTGCGACTTAGTAACATTCAATAAATGTAAATAGTTCATTTATTTCAACTAAAAACATCACAACAAATAAAATTTATTCTATTGTTATTCATTCATGCCAAATAAACATTCAAGTGGAAACAAACCCTTCTCAAATGTATATAGTCACGAAGGAATATAAGGAGCTTTCAACATATCTAGTGTATAACGATCAGTACTAGACCATTCTATATTTAATCCACATTGGGATTAAAATCCAATGCACAACTGTGAAGTATTACAAACATTTCATCACAAGAAAAAGAAAATTGATGGAGATATACAAAAAATGTTTTCAACTCTAATTCTCAGGGAATCGACAAGTCAAAATCATAATAGCATATTTCTAGCTACTATAATTTTTCAGTTTAAAAAATCAAACTGTAAAAGCGATCATCAATCTAATATTCTATCCCAAAGTGGAACTAGATCAACAACCAATCCCAGAAACAAAACAATTCCTAAATAAGTGAAGTGATGGGAATGTCAATGACCTCACTTCCCTTTAGATTGTTTATAATAAAAAAGGAAAGGTCCTAAACAATTTACAATAAGAACCTTCAGTGGGAGATATGGCAAGAATTCTTTCGATTTGTGCAACATTATCAAATCTTCAAGCATACTTCCAACCATCTATGATTAAGGTGGATGGTAATATGTCTATTCATTCGGTTTATATTATAAATGATCTAGGAGCATGTCACATTTACATCTCCCTAGTAAATATAAAAAAATGTGGTTTAAAGAAAAATAAGCACATTAAACCTTGATTGGTACAACTAGCTACATGTACAAAAGGAGAATTTCTAAATTGGTAAAAGACTGTTCGTTGAATTTAAATGTTCTAGAAACTACGGTAGACTTGAATGTTTTACCCTTGGGCTCCTATGATGCTCTAATTGGAATGGGTTGGTTGAAGAAATATCATGTAATTTTAAATGTTTTAGAGAATACTTTTACATGCATTGATGCTTTAGGAAACTCTTGTTCTCTAAAAGGCATACCTAGAAAAATTTAAGTTCGACAAATTTCATCCTTACAAATTAAAAGAAGTGAGAGCAAGGGATATAATCTTTATGCAATAGATATTTATAATTGTGAAGAAGAAACAAAATATAAAATAGAAGACTTTATTATCTTAATAGAGTTTAGAGATGTATTTCAGGATGAAATACTTAGGATGCCACCTAAAACAAACTTGGAATTTTTCGTAAACTTAGTACCGAGAGTAGTGCTTGTTTCTAAAGCATCTTGGCGAATGAGTACCCATGAACTATTGGAACTTAAAATTCAGACGCTAGATTTAATTGAGAATGGATACATCACACCAACTGTATCACCTTGGGGAGAACCCATCCTCTTTTTGAAAAAGAAGGATGGAACTATAACTATCGTTAACTTAACAAGTAGAGTATAAAAAGCATATATTTGTTACCAAGGAATGAGGACTTGTTCGATCAATTTGGAGGAGCTAAAGTATTTTCCAATATCTATTTAAGATCTAGATATCACCAAGTGAGAATCTGAAAATATTACATTTGTAAGACTACGTTCAGGACTAGATATGGCCATTATGAATTCATGGTAATTCCCTTTGGTTTGACCAATGCACCCACAACCTTCATGTGCATGATGAATAGTATTTTCAGCCATATTTGACAAATTTGTCCTTGTTTTCATTGATGAAATTAGAATGTTTTCAGTGAGCCATCATAAAGAGGTTCTTGGGACTTCTCGAGTAGAGGAACATCATCAATTCCTTACAAACACTAGTACATATGGCTCAAACGTTCCACAAAATATTGCCACGAATAAGTTAAAATGGTAATTTTCATGGATAAATTGATAAATATTTTGAAAAGAAATTGTTGTGGCCCCCAATCATCGTCGTTATTGTGACGTAAATGACTGTTTGTCTCTATAGTGACGACGGTTCATCTCTATTGCGATGAAGACACACGTTCATCGCTCTAGCGATGGAACTCTAAACACTTACAAATCAATGGTCATCATAGTAATGATCATTGACTTTTCTTATTGTTGAATTTTGACCATTGTGCATTTTAGTTGTAACTGCCACGATCATTTATCTATAAATACATGTTCTTAAGACACATTTCATCAAATTTTTTGCTATAGTTGCAACAATTTTTCTGATGATCGTTTGATTTGTGATTTCAAGAGTTTGGTACTGGTTTAACACATTGAATTTTTGACCTCCTTTGGTTTCTAGGTTAGTATTTTTAAATTCTTTGTCTCCTTTGATGTGTAGATTCATACATAAAGTGAGTCAACTATTCATTTTCTCCTCAATACTATCACATCCAATACCAACATGTCAAGAGATGGATGATTAGGAGGTATTGATTTGAATGTATCATGATAGATTTTATAATTTTGTTAGGGAAGGTACATGAGAAATAATGGGTTCATCTTAGATTAATAGGTGCTTTAGCTAATTTCAAAATCTTTGTAAAATTTTAGTTTTGCATTGAGGTTTGTGGTTAGTGAACTAATATTTTTCCAATGAGTAAATATAATGTCATCGAGATTGGTCTCTTAATCATTATCTGATTAAAAAAATATGAAGATGAGCTAATTAAGGAAACAAGATCATTGCTTTTGAAATTTTTTATTTGTTTAGTTTTTTATTTATAGAGGGGTAAACTATCACGTGGTAATATCCTATGCGAAAAATTGTTTAAGCATTGTGATCCCATGTGCTTGTGAGAAATCATGTTTCCTAACTTGGGAGAACACAATCGTTGGGGGGGATTTAAATTCTATCACTAAATATAAAAAATATAGTGGTTGGGGGTAAGAATAGACCCCCATACTAACTTATTCCTTAATAATTTGGAAAGGAGGGGTATTGTTTGTGATATGTAACATGTCGAAGTAAATTCAACTTGGATTTACTAATTAGATTTGTCACTTTCCATGTCACTTTCCATGTCACGTCCTTTAATTTTTTTTCTCCTTTTATATATATATATATAATTTACTTATACATTGATTGAGTTTTTTTGGTTCTTATATGTTATTATAATGTCAAAGAAAAATACTTGGAAAGAAAATAAGAAGAGGTATGTTTAGTCTAAGGAAGCATTGGAGGCGAAGGGAAATGGAAATTTTTATTTCCCTTGCAATGACTGTAGGGGTTTGTGAACGAGAAAAATTCTAAGTACAAGTGCTGAGAAACATTGTAAGGAGAAAGGGCATGCTGAAGGGGGGTTTGAATTTAGTCCCTTGGTAAGACGTTATTCATTAGATAATGTAATTCTTGTAATAGTACTGATCATGTATTCACAAAATGTTTTGTCATTTTAAATTTATGTGTTGTGTATTATACACTAATTTTATTACATTGTTTGTAATTATAAAGACAATGTCCCATAAATGTCGACCACCAGAGAGCTATTTGCCACATAATTATAGTAGAAATACTACTTTACAAGGTGAGGAACATGGATATCATATTATTGAAGATGAAATTCTTAATGATCCTATGGACGGAGATGACGTTATTGATACAACTGATGAAGATGAGATAAATATATTGATCCAAGACACATTTTATCCATTGGATGAGGAAAACCTCCATGATATTCATGATGTTCCTCTACTCAATAAGTCCTAAGAACCTATTTATGATGGCTCAACAAAAAATCTTCTATATGTTATATTGTTGTTGGTGAACTTGAAAGTTTTGAATGGTTTATCAAACACTTGTTTCACATAGATCCCAAGGTATGTAATGTATTAATTGCATCTTCACATGGTATGAAAAGTTCACAATTTTCCTCTATTTTTTGTGTTAATTAATTCATAAATTAGGGATAATCAATATTTATGATTTATATTGTTTACATTTCATTTTTTTGTCAATGTTGCAAACTGTTGGATGAATTTCTATTACCACCATCAAATAATTTACCACACACATGTCAAGAGGTATTCTTGATTATGAAAGAAATTGGAATGGACTATCAAGCTATTGATGCATGTACTAATGATCATATTATATATTATGGATAGTATGCATCAGAAAACAAATGGCCACAATGTGAAATTAGTAGATATCGAACTAATCAAGAAACAAAAAAAGGTGTCTCTCAAAGTTCTTCATTATATTCCCATAATTCCACATTTCCAACAACTATTCAGGTGCCAAAGTATAGCACAGTTTATGGATTACCACACAAAGAACATAAGTAAAGATGATGTTCTTCGCATGACCACAGATGGTTCTGCATTGAAGAACATCGAAGAAAAATGGCCAATTTTAAAGATGAACCTCGTAATGTTAGACTTTCATTGGTAGCTGATGGTTTCAATCCATTTGGAGAGATTTATTCTACTTACTCAGTGTGGCCTATTTTCATTATAAACAATAACCTTCCTCCTTGGATGTCGATAAAGAGGGAGCACACAATGTTGGCAATGATTATTCTAAGTATTTTTTTGAAAGTTATTATATTATTTCATTACTGCATGAGCACCTTTTATATATTGAGAAACATAACTGAATAGCATCGTATATTGTTGAATAAATAAGGTAAGTACCAAGTAAAAGATATGAATGTATATATTGAGTCTCTTATCGGTAAGCTATTAAATTTATGGCCTGGCATCACTATGTATGACATCTCTAAACCAATAGGGTAGAATTTTTTTTAGTTCCATGGAGTACTTACATGGACAATTCATGACGCTCCTGGGTTAACACATTTTTGTGGTATGTAAATTTCTGTTGCACTTTAAATTAATATTCTTTTAAGGTAAATATCATGCATTTTTTATTTACATTAAAAATATTTTGATGATTATATAACATTAATACATATATCTTGCAAGTCTTCAAACAAAGGGAAAATTTGCATGTCTAGTATGTGGTCCCAGGACAAAATCTTATCATTCAAGAAGTTTAGGAAATGAGGTGCTTTATGAGTACAAGAACTTCCTCCCTAAGAACCATAGGTATCAAACTACCGAGAAAAACAATTCAACGATAAATAAGAAAATGGGAAGAAACCACAAAGAATGACACCTCACCTATGGAAGTTGGAATAAAATAGATGATCCAACCAGCAGCCGACAGGTTCACCTCTAACAGGTTCTCCTCGACAGGTTCACCTCGATAGGTTTGCCTCAACAGGTTCACCTTCGACAAGTTCACCTCGACAGGTTCACCTTTGACAGGTCCACCTTGACATGTTCACCGATAGGTTCTCCTTCGACAGGTCCACTTCGACATGTTCATTCGATAGGTTCACCTCCGACAGGTCCTCCTCGACATACAACATACCAACATGCTCCATAACGGTTGAACTTATGAACCGTTATAACTTCTTTTGTAACTGAAAGTAATGGGTAGTCCCGCAAGCATCTCAACATCCTATATAATCGTGTACATTAATGTAATATAAACATCTATCTAATTCCTCCATCTTTCATGGATCATAAGTAATAAATTGGTTCGAATTATTGCATATCGTTTATGTGTATATTTCTTGTCGACCTAGTGTGTTTCATGATTCGCTTATTCTTCTTATAAGTTTTCTCCATAATAGTACTCGACTCATTCAGTTGACTGTTTTCCCCAACATGCACCTGGGAACGGACTAGATCATTGGTATTAGAGTCAGATCTTTTTCTGAGCTTAAGTTACATAAGCACTTTCATCGAAGTTATTTAACTTATGCCTATTGAAACACGCTTGCAAACTCAACAACACAAGCAGACACTCCCTTCAACTTCAGAAATGATGGTCAAAGAAGCATACAATAGAAATGAAACTGACGAGATAGATCAACTCATAGAAAAATCACTAGATCTCCAGCGAACTGAAATTTTCTCCCAGTTCAGCGATATTCTCATGAGAGTCACTACGAACTGCAAGGAATCCTTGATGCAATCTCACTTTGATAAAATATGCCCCTTCAAAGTGAAAATGAATCTGGACATACCAAACCTTGAAGGAAATATTGACGTGGAATCCGTTGACAATTAGGTACAACAACTGGAATCTTACTATGCAGTGAATCAACTATCTGAAGCGGAAAATATCACCATTGTGTCCTTAAATATTTCAACCTCCATACACTGCTGGTGGGAGAATCTATCGACAAATATGGAAAAATAAGAATACCCCACAAACACATGGGTAAAATTTGTCGAATATGTTCGAAATGAATTCTACCCACCCAAGTACCTCAAACAACAATATAAGAAGTGGCAACAACTAAGGAAATGGAAAGACCAGTCCATACAGAGTTACACCAACGAGTTCTATCGATTCATGGCTAGACTTGGTATCCAAGAAGAAGATAAATTGCTTATCCTAAAGTACATTAGTGGTTTAGCCCTATACATTCAGCAAGATATGGTGTTTATGATTGCCAGTATGCTTGCAGATGCATTTCATTACACCATCAAGCTTGAAGCTAAACAGAAAGGAAAAGAACATTTCGCGAACAAACCAACAGGTTGAACATCCAAGAAGAAGTCACCAACTGACCCTGACAAGTTCAAGAACCCTTCCCAGTCGACTCTTCCAAAGCATGATAATCAAAAGAAGAAATTTCACAAATACAATAGGGATCGCAACAAACAAGCTCCTATCGGGAAATGGTGTGATTATCATAGTTCAACATGGCATGATACATCAGAATGCAAAGCTTGAAAGAAATTTTTGGAAAAATTTTTGACATCCGACTTGTCTGACAGAACCCTGGTAGAATTTGATCTAGATGCATCAACCCTCTTGGATTTGACCTTGACCACTTCAATATCCTCGACCATCGTCGATGAGGAGGAACGAGAGCACCTATTCCATACACAGATATGGGTTCAGAAAAATACATTACATCTGATTATGGATAATGGTAGCCAGAAGAAATTCATTTCTAAATATCTTGTGAATAAATTAGGTCTTGCCACCACTCCACATCCTCATCCTTACAATATCGGTTAGATGAAGTATGGACAGGAACTAAGGATCACAAGACAATTTCGACTTGCCTACTTCATTAAGTCTTTTGTAGATGAGGTACTCTCTGATTTGGCACTGCTTTCCGTAGCTGACGCTCAATTCGGTAAACCATACTTATGGGATTGATAAGGTACATATCAGTCACGGTCTCAGAAGGTTATTGTCAAAATATGGAGTTAATGGTATGGCATACCAGAGTGACAACCCACATCAATGGTTGCTATGATATCTACCAAACAAACAAAGAAGCTTATCAATTATGTTCAAAAGTTTGCATTAATCATGATCAAGCCTCAACATTACAGGAATACTGCGGCAACAAGTTGAATCACCAACCAGCACAGCTCCCGACAACAACAACAACAGATCGACGTCATTCTTGAAGAATACCAAAACATATTTCAAGCACCCGACATAGTACCTAGGCATTGTTAGGTAAAACACTCCATTGAACTTGTTCCTGGTTCTTCATTACCTAATACATTTGTTTACAAAATATCCATTCTAAAAAATGAAGATATTCACAGGAAAATATAAGATTTGATCTACAAGGTTCATATCCACCCAAGCTCCTCTCCTTGTGGAAGTATAGTCATATTAGTTCCAAATAAAGAAGGGACTTGGCGCATGTGCATTGGCTATCAGGATCTCAACGAAATTTTAGTGAAGAACATATACCCTCTTCCACGGATTGATGAACTCATCGACAATATGAAAGGTGCTAAGTTCTTTACGAAACTCGACCTCAAGTCAGGATATCACCATATTCCAATTGAGTCCACCGATGTATGGAAAACAAATTTCAAGACCAAGGAAGGATTGTTTGAATGGTTAGTCATGCCTTTAGGATTAACCAATGCACTTGCAACCTTTATGAGAGATATGGATAAAATTCTATGACCTTTCATTGGTATATGTGTCATTGTCTATTTGGACAATATCTTGATTTTTAGTCGATCATGGGAAGAACATGTCAAACAACTTCAAAAAATCTTTGACACTCTCCAACAACATCGACTATATCTGAACATGGACAAATGATCATTTACGAAGAACAACATCAAGTATTTGGGGTATGTAGTTGACTCCGCAGGAATTCATGTCAACCCAAAAAAAGTATAGATCCTCAAATACTGTACCATTCCTCAAAACATTCATGAACTAAGAAGTTTTCTTGGTTTGGAGAATTTCTATCGACAATTCATACCTGGCTTCATCCACAATGCATGGCCTTTGAATAAGTTGATGAAAGGAAATTGGAAAAATATCTTGAAATGGACATTGACACAACAACAAGATTTTAAACAAATAAAAAATAAGCTTTGTACTGTACCAGTACTTGTGTTACCTGATTTACATAAACCCTTTGAGATTGATATGGATTCATTAGAGTATGCTCTTGATGCAGTGATCACTCAGTCAGGTCACCCAATCACGTTTCATTCTGAGAATTTCAGCGACACTGTTAGAAGGTACTCGACGTATGAAAAATAATTTTACGTCATTGTGTAAGCTATTAAGTAATGGAGACACTACATTCTTGGAAAGGAAATGGTCATCCTCACTGACCATAAACCTTTGTAGTTCACTCCGTCCTAGTCAAAACTACATACAACCCAAAAACTCAAGTGGATTATTTACCTGCAGAAATTTCAGTTGGCAATTAAGTATCAGAAAGGAAAAGCCAATGCCATAGCCGATTGTCTTGGCAGACCACCCATTACTCTACTATCTACCTTTATGAGTATGCAGGGTTATGACACCACTACTTCACCACAATTTTATTTGGTAGACTGAAATTTTCCTACAATCTATCGACAACTTCAGACCGACAATTTTTCAATTGCTTACTACTTCCTGAAAGATACCTTGCTATACAAGCTTGGAAAACTTTGTGTACCGATTGCTGAGCACCGACAGAATATCATTTGGGATGCGCACTATAGAAAGACTACAGGACATTTTGGAGTCGCAAAAACACTTATTATCCTCCAAAAGTATTTCTACTGGCCTTCACCTAATCTGATGTCAATGAGTACATTCGATCGTGCGGGGTTTGTGTCATTTATAAACTGCTGAATCGATGACAAGGATTGTATACACCCCTTCCAGTTCCTAGTCGAACATGGAAATCTATTTATATGGACTACTTGATGGGATATCCTACTACCAAACATCAACATGACGTGATACTAGTAGTAGTCAATAGATTTTCCAAGATGGCTATACTCATACCATGCAAGAAGACTCGACAACACAACAGACTGCTCAGCTCTTCTTTGAACATGTGGAAACACTATGGCCTCTTGATTACCATTATTTACAATATAGATGCTATATTTTTCAGTACCTTTTGGAAAACTCTCTAGAAATAACTCGACACGAGAATTTATTTGTTGACAGCCTTCCTTCTGTAGACAGACGGATAGACAAAAGTTATAAATCACTTAGTCGTACAATTGCTTCACATGTACAACCACAAGCATCGTTGAACATGGTGTTATAGCTGATTTTACCACACATGGTGAATCACACTTTTTTGGCCTTCCCTATCCCTCTATAGACTCCTTAGACCCCATGGACCATTTTTGTACCTTTGATGTTTCCAAGATCATCCCTAAAAACATGTAAAAAGTTGCCATATGCAACTTTTAAACCCTTTCTCGTGTATATGCGCGGGTTTGACCCCTGAAATCACATACATCGTGATGTGTGCAAAATGCCAAATTATTTTGGAGTTTTCCTTGATGTGGATCCGACTCACTTGTCTCCTGGCCTTCCATATGCCTTGAGATCACTCGGATTCGACCCTTCATTACCCCATTGAAGAGCTATATAAGGAACCCTTCAGATACATTGAAGGCAGGAGGAATTGAGAGCAAGAGAACTATAGTCCATTATTGCCGGAGCTTATACTTGAGTCTACATCCCTTTGTCCCTTGGAGAAGTTTTTTGTTCTTCCCAAGCTTTCCTTTTTCTTGTGAGCCTGCTATCGAGAGATGGAGGATTGACGTGGTGGAGGCCCAAGTGGGGGACTCAGTTTCTCTGATTTACAGACGTTCCGACAGAGGTTGTCTCTATTGTAATCTCTGTTTTATATTAATAGAAATATTATTTCCTGTCCAATAATGTGTATTTGAATGAATATTTGATCCATGGATGATTTAAAATGCTTATATGTTATTGATTATATATGCTAGAGTAGGTCTAACATGATTATATATAGCATGCTTGTCTTGTTTATTGAATGTTGAGGAAGCAATTTATCAATTCAAGCTGTAGTTGGAAAGCTCAACGGGGATCTACATCAACCGTCCAGAATAAGGTATGAATTGAGATCCTTTAGTGTTAGATATTTGGTTTCTCTTGCATATAGGAAAGGATTGATTTTTGAAGTCAATATTTCTGTTGTGGTACCCCAAGCCATATGAATTTCTCTCTGTAACACTTGGGATGACAACCTTCCATACATACAAAACAACTATAATCATGTTGAACAAATATCTATGGAAAATAGTCAATTTTAGATCTGTTATGGATTTCAACCCTTAGTTCCTATTGACTTAATTAGTTCCTCAACACAGTTGAATGACAACGACTTTGAAGGATGAGAAGCGGAGAAAGCATTAAAATTTAGAGATAAAATATACAACATTCAAAAGCAAGCATAGGAGATGTTGCAATGAGCAAATGAAAAATATAAGGCCCGACACAACAAGCATCATATTCCTCATTCATTCCAAATTATGGATCAGGTCTGGTTACATCTAAAGAAGGAGCGCTTCAATGGTCCATACATAAAGATGAAACTTTGTGATATGGTCCATACAATATCCTTAAACAGATTGGAGAAAACACTTTTCATCTCAACATTCTAGCATGCCTTGGCCTACATCTAGTTTTCAATGTAGATCTAATTAGACCATATCATGCACCATTATTGGAATAGAATGACTTGCAGACAGCAGAACCCGAAGAAATCCATCCAGATCTTTAGGAACCCCTTCTTTGTGACACCATTGTGGGATGACGCATATGTCATACAAGGACAAACTCCATTTCCTTGTTTCAAGTGGCTAAAGCTGGAAAACTCCCCGCATAAGGAAAATGGTACTCTGCTAATGAAGTTTCCAACAAATTCCCTCACTTGAACGAATACACAATGGATAACATTATTTCTTAAGGAAGGAGGAATGATCTAACCAGCAACCGATAGGGTCTCCTTCGACAGGTTCACCTCGACAGGTTCTCATCGACAAGTTCATCTTCGACAGGTTCACCTCGATAGGTTCACCTTCGACAGGTCGTCCTTGACATGTTCTCCGATAGATTTTCCTTCGACAGGTCTTCCTCGACATGTTCATTTGACAGGTTCACCTTCGACAAGTTCATCTTGGCATACAACATAAGAACATGCTCTGTGATGGTTTAACTTCTGAACTGTTATAAATTATTTTGTAACTGAACGTCACGGTTAGTCACCCTAGCATCTTAGCATCCTATACAAGCATCTACATTAATGTAATATATACATCTATATGATTCCTCCATCTTTCATGGAGCATAAGTAATAAATTGGTTTGAATTCTTGCATATTGTCTGCGTGTATATTACTTGTTGACCTAGTGTGTTTCCTGCTTTGTTGATTCTTCTTATAAGCTTCTTCCATAATAGTACTCGACTCATTCAATCAACTGTTGTCCCCAGTGTACACTTGGGCATGAACTGGATCAATAGACATCGTCATGGTATGAAAATTGTACATGTAGTATATAAATATGTAATATTATGAATTTTATATTTTTATTATATTTTCTCTACCATGGGTGTCATGAATTATTGTTAATGTGTTTTCATTTATGTTTAATATTGAATGTCATTTAGGAATGAATGGGTTTCCATGAGGAATTAAGAGTTATCTCATACTATTTTGTAGGTTTCCTTACTACGAGCACCTGTAAATAGTTCATTTGTTCGATACAATGCATATCGGGAAGAATGTAACAAAAATAATATGGATAATCTTAGATGGAAGGATTGACAAAGATAAAATTGGAAAATTTTGTAGAGACATTGTAGAAGCCAATCATGCATTGCAAAGTGTAATTGATTCCAATGTCGGAGTGGGGTACCGAAATATTAGTCTTCCATGGTTATTGATAGAGAAACAAAGCAATGCTATAAAAGAGGTCATTCAGAAAACTATGATTTCAATTGGGTTTTCGTTAAAAATACAAAATATCTTAACGAAAAAAGGTGATTTTGGTGGTGTTAAAACTCATGACTAGCATACATTCATTAAGGTTATTATTTACGTATATAATTTCCATTTAGTACATATTTTTAGTAATCACTGTCTATTATTTGAAAATTAAATAAATAATGATCATTTTCTTTTTTTTACTGTACGTTCTACCTCTATCTCTCCTAGATATCTTTGACGAAAAACATAAAACAAGTTATATATTATCTTGGTAAATACATGAGGTAAGTAAAAATTTGTATGCATGAACATGTTTGTTCACTTTTTTGCATAGCTTATTGACATATTGTGTTTTACAAATTGGAATTTTATTATATATGCCTCAATCTTGTTGATCACTGTTGTTTTCTTACATCATTTGTAGGTGGATTTAACATAAAGAAATCCATAAAGAAGATATTAGGTATTGGAAGAGAGAAATTCCTCGTCTAATGTGTGAAATGTAGAAGTATTTACCCACAGGATTTTTCAGTGCACAAGAACACTATCTCATACACCAAGTTAAGGAGATTGAATTGTGTGGAAATGTACATACAAGATCAATATGGATGGTGGAGAGTAATTTGAAGTCATTGAAGGATTTTGTTAGACAAAGAGAACCTCCTGAGGGTTCTATTGTGCAATTCTATATGGTATATGAATCCATGGTGTTCAATAGTTAGTATATTCCAAATTTAGCAAAAAATATAAATCTTCCTCGCATTTGGCATGTCAATTCCATCAACAAATTTGAAGAGGAGGTCCTGTTGGGGAAAGGTGGTACAAGGAAAGTAAAAGGTAATTAGATGGTGTAGATTTAATTTATTATACAATTAATTTTTCAGTTTCATATATATCTTACTCATGTAATTTTTATTATTCCATCAGTATTGTAAGATAAACTTAATTTCCTTTAATGATAGCTAATTTAAAATTCTTAATTGTTATTTTTCTGTATAGTTGGTTGTGTGTGGGATTCGGTACATTTATACATTGCAAACAATATTTATTGGATGGAGGAATGGATAGAACGATGTATAGAATTATATGGTACCTTATCATGGGAGGGGGTGATTAAATTGATTAAAACAGTGCATCGTCATCAAGAAGAATATCTCAATGAACTTACACAAAGTGAAATTGATTGAGCATGTGGTTTAAAAGTTAAAAATGCAATTATATTTTATACTATGACCATTTTTTTCATTGTTTCCCATTATATAAATGCATTTCTTTCATTTATTTATTCTTATATATTTATTTACTGAGTCGGGCATGATGTAGTTGATACACCACAAGGCTATCTGGTCCAATGGTCGTAAATTTTGCATCAAAAAGTTGGATGACAAGAAGAAAACATTCGATTGTGGGATAACTGTAGTTTTTCAAGTCACGAATGTTTCCTCTAGAATTTATAAGCATCAAAAAGTATCTGAAATAGGTACTGTGGTTATTTGGAAGATATAACTGAGTGTGACTTTAATTCATTTAAAATAGTTCTGTTCGAGGTCAAATGGTATATGATACGAATGAATGAATGTGATCCTAAAAGAACTGTTATTGGGCATGCCAATGTATTTACCATGGTTAATACAAGGGCACTTGAACTAGGTACAAAGACTTATGTTCTTCCAATTGAATGTGAGCAAGTATTTTACTCAGAGGTTCTAGGTGAAGTAGGTGGTTCATACATTGTTAGATATCATCCAAGAGGAAGACCAATCAAGTATAATCTAGAGGAAGAAGATAATGTGGAAGAAGCAGGTGATGTATATCAGGAACAGTTGGTATCCGCAGATGTATCAGATGAAGAATCCGATCAATAATTTGATCAACCAAATGACGTAGCAGATGATTTTTTACTCGGTGATGATATTGACGATGAATATATAACTGAAAACAACGTTGATGATGATGCTGATATGATTGATCCTTTTAACAATAATGATTCTGGACCAGATGATGATATAGATGAAGAAGTTGATGATGATGATATTGATAATGAATAATAGAAATCATCATCATCACATCATCCTCATTAGAATAATCTCAACCATCATCATCTTCATATTTATGATCATCAATGGTATCATCATCATCATCATCACCATATTCATCATCATCATCATTGACATCATAATCAACCTCATCATCGTCAATGTTATAATCATCATCATAATCATCATCATGTTCATGTTCATCATCATTATGTTCATACTTATTAGAATAATAACAATCATCGTCATCCTCATTATAATAATCACAACCATCATCATCTTCATCTTTATGATCATCAATGGTATCATAATCATCACCATATTCATCATCGTCACCATGGAAATCATAATCAACCTCATCCTCATCCCTAGCCTCATCATTGTCAATGTTATAATCATCATCGTCATCAGTGTTATCATCATCATCATCATGATGATGTTCGTCTTCATCATCATCATGTTCATAATCATTAGAATAATTGCAATCATCATCATCATGTCATCCTCATTAGAATAATTGCAACCATAATCATATTCATATTTATGATCATCAATGGTATCATAATCATTATCATCATCCGCATCACCATATTCATCATCGTCATCATCGACATCATAATCAACCTCATCCTCATCCTCAGCCTCATCATCGTCAATGTTATAATCATCATCAGCATCAATGTTATCATCATCATCATCATCATGTTCATCTTCATAACCATCATCATGTTCATACTCATTAGAATAATCACAATCATCATCATCAACATGTTCATACTAGCAATGATTTGTCGTGGTAAAAATGTTCACATGTACTAGTGATAGGTGAGAACCATGACATAATTGATATGGAGATATATCCTAGGAACTATGTTCATCATGTACTATCTTCATTTATGTCTGCATTAATGTGCTGTTTCAACTAAGGGGTTATAAAAGGTAATAAGTTAGTAGTTATAGTAATTACCTAATACTAATTACTAGGTTTATAACCCCTAATCATTGATAAGGCAAAACCTTGCAACCATTATACTTTTAACTTTGATAATCCCTTATGACCCCTTTACTTCCATCGTTTTTCAACTAAAAAATTGATAACTTGTCACTCCTAATAATTATTAAGTTGTAAGTTATAGATCCTATCACCTAATACCCTTAATACTTGAAAAATGTTTATAAATCCTAATTCTTACGCTTGTAAATACTATAATATCTAAACCCTATACCTTATAAACACTATTTCCTAATCATTAACACATGTAATCCATAATTTGTAACTACCCACTCTATGATCTATTGAATAATCCTAATTATTTTAAAATTTGGTTTCTATTTTAGAAGAAATTTTAAAAATAATAATAATACAAGAACAATTTCGTGTTCAGTCTTATATTTATCAAGATTGTAATTAGATGAATTTTACACATTTTCAAGATTCAAATATTTGTAAGAAATAAATTGTACTATACAATGAATTCCATCTAACCTTATTACTTACTTATGCCAGTTGTCTCAAGTCTTCTTGATAGTGGACTTTATTAAGCATCCTCTGTGTGTCAAACTTCAAAATAGTCACCATATTACACTCATATGACTATTTTTTTTCAAGAAAGGGTCTTTTGATGATGAAGTTCTCTATGATGACTATGATGGCCATAAAGACAATGATCATGATAATCATGTTGACTATGGAGACAATGATAATTTCGCTATCATCATCATCACCATCACTAAAGATGATGATGATGCTGATGGTGTTGTTTATGACGATGATGATGACGACGACAATGACGATGCTCATGATCATTGCCGATGAAAATGACAATGACAATGATTATGATGATGATGATGTTCTTGATGTTGATGATGATGATGGTGATGATGATGATAATGATGACAATGATTATCATGATGATGATGATGATTAAGATGGCGGTGCTGGTGATGATGATGATCATCATAAGTATTGATGTGGTCAGTTTTATCATCATTGACATTGTCATTCAATTTTTAATATAGTACCTTGTATCCCAAACAAACATCTGTCATCTTAAGTTTAACCTGGTTGTTCTACTACCTTGCCTTCGTGTTGTTGGAATAAGTCGCTGGATTTATCCTTCCCCGAAGCTAGGGTGTAGTGGAATTATTAGATTCAAGGAAAGGTAATAAATCACATTAAAAATAAATAAACATTAAAATAATAATAAACATTAAATTAATAATAAATATTAAAATATTAATAAACATTAAAAATAATAAACATAAATAATAAATATTAAAAAAGAAAAAACAATTAAAACTATCCATCTTACCTTACCCTTGTCATGACAAAAATAATTTACATCTTTCACTTACCTCACCCACAAACTGTTCCCAAGGTTGCAAAGGAGGTTCCAAGGTTGCAGAGGAGGTTTTTCAGTTACCTCATCCATGAACTAGCCTCGAGATTGCAGAGGAGGTTTTTCAGTTACCTCACCCATGAACTAGGCCTGAGTTCGTAGAGGAGGTTTCAAGGTTGCAGAGGAGGTTCCAAGATTACATAGGAGGCAGCTCTTGTTCCTTCAATGAACCCCTTCCTTGACACAACCATAAATCTAGCTTCCGAGCATGGTGAAACCCTTAAGCTGCACCTAATAAATTTCTTGTTTGAATTTTTTTTATAGTATAGGTTCTTCCTATAGGAAGCTTTTTATTGGGTGGGTGTTGGGCTGCAGCTCAATTTTAATGGTATCCCAACTTTGGGGGTTTTCTATCCTCAAGGCTGTCCACCCCTTCATCTCCAAAATATACACTGAGGGGCATTGGTAGATTGTGGTCGATACCCATAATAAAAGGAGAAGGTCACTAAGGCATCAGGAAAAACATAGGCTAAGGCAGATTCAGGACCAAGATCCAGTATAAGTATATTTTTTTCCTACAGAGATGTCTTCGGTAAGTCAACTACTTTCATTTAATCCTTTAACTCGTTTTCTAGTCAGGTTTTTATTGATAGATACAGTCAATAAATTGGAGTCAAGGTTTTATTGATAGATACAGTAAGGTTTTGATCCTATCTTCCCTCCACCGATTGATTAGGATGGATGTTTTTATACAAAAAATACTTCACCTACTTCCTATAAACCATGCTACTACATACCCTAATAATCAACCCCGCTTATGGATAGATGATATATATATAATCTGGATAGATACAATTAGGGTTTTATTGATAGATATAGTTAGGGTTTGCTCCTATGTTCCATCCACCAATTGATTAGGATGGATAGTTTTATACGAAAAATACTTCACCTACTTCCTATAAAACCTGACAATCAACCCCAGTTATGGATAGTGGATATATATACAATGTGGATGGATATACATTCATTGTCTTATCTTGTAAGGGCTTTCATGCCTCATATTATCTGGCCTGATACCGGTTCAGTTAGGTATGGGATGGTACGATGCGGTTCAATGAGTAGGATAAAACATGACCAAGAGCTTATCCAGTGAGGTATGGGCATCTACTGGGATTTATAGTAAATCATAGGACACATATTTCAGAAAGAAAAAAAACATCAGCTCATAGTGTTTTACACAACACATAAGCTACAAAATAATCTGCACATTGTTGTTATGACTGATTCATGGGAATAATTGATGTCTTGTTTCTCTATGATATATCTATCATTTGGGCAGTATTTAATTGTTACAAATGGATTGATGAACCTTATGAATAAAGAGAATTATTTTTATTCCTATGTTAGGTGAAAATTAAGTCAAATATTAATTTAAAACTAGTAGAAGGATCCACACTATCCATTCTTGTGGTGTAATTTGTTGAAAATTAGGAATAGCATTTTGTAAGAAAAGACCTATGTTTGGTCTTGTCCCTTTGAAATTTTTATAAGGTTTTTCATTAAGTGGACTTTTCAAGGGGTTTTGAACTTTAATGACTTCCCACATCCCTTCTTTGAAATGAAGGGTAGTACTAATCCTTGGTAGGAATTTGTAATGTAGCCATGAATCCTTGCTACATTGTTGCTGATATGACTGAGGTTAACTACTAAAAGCTGCGTCAAAGTATTTCTTAGGTGTTTCCCTTCAATGTTGTTATGAATTTACTATTTAGGGTTATTTGTATTTCATCAAAACAAGACTATCGAACATAGAATCAATGCTGCCACCTAGAATAGTCATAGTCATAAAGAAATGAATTTTCCACCTATTACATGCTGCCATTGAAGGATATAAGTATTCCATTGAAGGCTATAAGTATGGAATGAATGTCCCTTCAATAGTGTACATAAAACAATAGACCTAAACATTCAAATAATTCCTTGAACCTACAGATACATACCTTAAATTCATGGTGTAAGCAAGGTTGGCCTTGAATCACTCATACTACCTATAATTCTAGGAGGGATGACGTTGAGATATTCTCCCATCATACCTATGCCTTGGGGACCTCAGATTATAACCTATGTCTTTGAAACATACTTTTCAGGCTTCCTTTTTACCCACCCTATGAATCACACCTACAACTTGAGAACCTCCTGAAACTCTTCCTTTGGTCCCTATGGCCTCATACCTACTCCTTGGGACTAGCCTTGGGAAATCACACTTTTGTGCGACTATCCTAACCTATGCGTCATACCTAAACCTCATACTTACTGAATTTAATCATTCCTAGTATGAACCTTACCATATGTGTGATAGAGTCCAAGCGAATCCAGAGTAATGTAGGTTATTTGAATCGTAACGTAAGTAACTATATGAAGCTAACAGAAGCTAAAGTTTATCTAAGATAATAACAAGAATGTACTTAAGGGATGTTGTTCTTGCATGCAAAGATTTGGTACAAGGGGATGGGGTTCCTAGCACGCCATCCATTCATACTAATGTTCTTGTACGTCTCTCCAGGTCTAATGACTATTCTCCATCCACTCACTGACTTAATGCTCCTAGATTTTAGCCAAAATCTCTCAAAATGTAGGATATCAAATTATCAAGATAGTCCAACTAGTCCAAATATTGTAGGCAACAAAAAATTTAATGATTAGTCCAAGATACCAAGTTATTAAAATAGGAATCCTTAAAGTTTGAGAGTAAAACATGACCTCATACCAAGTTATATATATATATATATATATGGAAATATTCCAATATCCATGCAATATATACAATACAAACATTTTAAAGTTTTAAACAATGATTTCACTTAAATATGTGAAATGACTCTTTGATAAGTGATAAATATTAAAGTCCTTGGTCTTGCTGCTCCTCTGGGTGAAAGGGTTTGGTTATCCACTTTCATGGTACACCTTGGTCTTATGGGTATGAGGGTTTTCTTATCTTCTTATTGTCACCCCCTTGCGGGCATTATTGAAGCCGCTTTCGGGTGTTATTGTAAACACCGTTCTGGCATATTGTAAATATTGTATGGGAATATTTTAAACATTGTGCGGGAATATTGTAAACATTGTGCGGGAATATTGTAAACACTGTGATATTTCAAGATGATAACATGCTTATTATATTGTGGCAGGGGAGTACTCAGAACACGCTTGCAACTTCTGGTTAGGTAAATGTGATTGTCATATTAACACTAAATTTTTTCTTCATTAATCACGTTTATTAGACATGTATTGGGCCTGGGGAAAGCATGCAAGAAATAAGCACAAATGAAGAAACACACAAGAATTAGTCCGCAGCCCAAGCATAAGCAAGAAAATCTGCACAGACAAAGGAAACTACAGACGAGGAAATCTGTGCAGACAAAGGAAATTGCAGATGAGGAAAGCTGCACAGAAGAAGGAATATGCGCAAAAGATGTCACCTACATGGAAGGAAGATACTGTAGGGTAAAATAGCGACACAAGTGCAATTTAATGGCCAAAAGTGACAGGACGATCGTGGGTCTTGAAGTCGGCTTAAGTCGGCGGATGCCACACGAGTGAACACACGCTGTAAGTAAGGCCGTTAGTGCCTCGTGTAAAGTCATGCTTGCCACAACTGTAGCCTGAGGGGTGACTGATGGTGACAATTAATGGACTGCCTATATGCAGTCGACCCTGTGTGGTCATGTAAAATAGTATAAATAGGAGGGATTCGATAGTTAAAGGGTTGGATTTTCAATAGTTAGAAGGTTGCTTTTTAGATTGGTAGTTGCTGTTAGCTTACACTGTGGTGCATTTTTAGATCACTGTTAGTTGCTTTAGGTGAGTTATTAGAGGGAATTTGGGAGAGCCGAGTAGTAGACTAGTCAAAAGTTTGTAGGATGCAGTTAGAGGTAGTGCAGTAGAAGAGAAACTGTGTTAGAGAGGTGCATAGGCGAGAGGAGTTGATCCAGGATGTGTGCGGATCAGTAGATGATAGTAGTATATTAGGATAAATAAGACAGAGAGCATGAGAGAAAAAGAGAGTCCGAGCAAAAATCTAGATCTAGGGCAGCTTGTAGTCAAATGCAGGCTGAAGGCGCCATATATTTCTCATGCCAGATGAAGAGTGCCTTGTGGTTTTTCCCAGATGTGTGTCCACGTGAATTCTTCTGTGTGTTGATGATTTCCTGTGTATGTTGTTTATATTTATGATGCAAGTCCTATCATGATTGAATGAATTCCACACTGTCAATAAAAGTTCGAATGCATGAATAGGTTATTATGTGCTGCTTTTGATTATTAGTTTATGTTTATAGTGAAATCGCTGTTGCACATCTGTATATTAGGCCTATTTGCTAGCTTTCTCTTATATTCCATTATGTTTAAAATACTAAGGCTGAATCTGTGTCGCATCATTAGTAATTAATAAAATATATGCGTTGTGTGCGCTACAGTTCAATGGAAATGAATCCATCCTCGCGACTTGGTCGAGCTCCTTGGCCGTGCGCCAAGGGACTATAATCCCTTGATGAATCACGAAAACATGGTTCTGGTGGTTACCCATCAAAGGGATATCTTGGGTGAGACTGCTCCTGCTCTGCGGGTGTTGCCAACGGGGCTTGCTCTGTCAGACCGGTATCTCAGGTGTTTGTTGGGTTAACGGGCTCCGTAGAACCTGGGTCACGCGAGCTAGGAAAAGTGGCCAACAAATGGTTCCATTTCCAGGACCCTATTGATCAAAACGAGGGAGATGTTGTGGCACCTCACTAAGAGTGAAGTCAAGGAATGGCTGGAGTCAAAGATGTTGATATTCGCATAGAAGGAAAGCGAGTGTTCGTGGTTGAGCCCTAAGAACTGGTTACAATGATATATATATATTCAGATATCCATGAAATTTTATTCATAAAATTTCCCATTATATTGCAAGAATGGTTGTCGGAGTTAGCAACCCGGCAGACTAACTTCCAGAGAAGAGGAGTGGTTGAGTGGATTGACCATTTAATGCAAGAAGTAGCGCAAGTAAGTAACCCTATTTCAAGAGTTGTTGATTTTTGGATTGGTAGCATATTAGAAGGATATGTTACTGAGTTCGATGTTGAAGTGATAACCTCATATAGCGAGGCAGAGAGACATTTTTTCCAAGGACCTTGGGGAAGGTACCTTATGTCTACAAATATGTGGATTAAAATGCTCCTTTATGAAAAGGGTATTTTACAAATTAGCGATTGAGTTGCGCAGTCCATGAAGGGGATATGCTGTGTAAAATTTAGGAGTAATATGGAAGGTAGTAAGAAGAAATGTTCCCAGAAAGCTCAGAAGACGAGTTCGACACAAGATTCTTAAGGAGGGAAAGGAGGTTTCGGTCACAGAAGAGGAGGAAGGTAGTAGGAGGTAGGAGGGCTTATAGCCTGCCCATGGAAGGTGAATATGGATGTGAGTCACACCTAGATGAAGGGTCCTACGATGAAGAGGAGGAGCATAGTCCAATTTCTAAGAGAGCAGAATTGAAAGATTTTGTAGAGACGCCAAGGACAGGATGTGACTACGAAATTCCAAGAAGATCACCTGAAGTGAGACCTAGAAGTTCCTCACCTGAACCACATGTGAACACTAGTAGTCACTAGTTTCAGGACTGGTGCGCAATGAAGCCCATCAACGACCCTAGCAAATCCAGCAAATCTGGGGAATATAGTGAAAAACCTGAGTGCCAACCTAGTGGCGGGAACAGATGTTAGACTACCCACATTCAATGGGAATGTAATAGAGGATCCAAAACAACATTGGTTCCTCTGCGAGGCGATATGGAAAATCCACCTCGTTAATAATGACGACATCCAAAAAGCACAGATGATTATGACTGTGCAGGGCCACACATTAGATTGGTACATGAAGTACTGTATAGTACCACTCGGGAAGTTGCAGAGGACTTTGGATAAGATTCAACAAGAAATGATCTCGAAATTTAGAAAGACACAATCTGAGTCCTAATGCATAACCGAGATCAGGGAGATTAAACAAGCTCCAACATAAACAGTATGGAACTTTGATCAATGGTTCAAGACGTTGATGGAAAAAGTAAGCTTCCAGATGTCGGATGTACAACATGAAGAGTGGTTTATTGCTGCACTACTACCACACATTAGAGTACCACTCATGCAGCAAAATATTGCAACACAAACAGAGGCACTGGAATTGGCAATGAAGCTATAGGCTTCACCTATTGGAGATGGCACTGCAGGAATGATACAGATTCAGTCACAACTGGCCAATCTGACAATTCAACTCTAGAACATAAATAGAGGAAAAGAGATGCAGTAAAACCTATGGTGTACACGATGCTAGACCAATGGGCATACCAAAGATGACTATTTGGCTTACATGAACTACATCTCATCTGGTGTGTTGAACCCACTGAGTACCTAGGGGATTCCCTGGTGCAACATATGCCAGACCAGGGAGCACCGCGATGTAGAATGCATGTTCCTCTATAAGACAATATGTACCTCATCTAGTTTGTACTGTAAATTTTGTAGATTTGTAGGCCATGATGAAAAATATTGTAGGGCCTACCAACTTATGAGAGAGAAAATGGTATATGCATATCTAATGAAGATTGAGGAGAAAATAAAGATTGAATAGGCACAATTGCATTTTTAGGATGCACCTTAGTTCCAGCCTACGTAGTAGTTTCAGGCTACGCCTCAGTTTCATCTTGCGCAGTAGTTTCAAATGGCACCATAGTTTTAGAATATGGCCTTGTTTAACCCGTATCAATAGTAGTATCAGCAACCACAGTACTTGCCGCAACCACCACAACCTCAATTGAGGGGGGTGGTAATTATAGGGGCCGAGGAGGACGAGGATTTGGTCGAGGAAGGGGGCCAGTGGTATTCTATAATTCTGGAGTGCAAGGACACTATGTTAGAGACTGCCCTGAACTTGCGAAGACTTGCTCATATTGTAAACAAGAGCATAATGTGGAGCAATGTCCATAACTTATCGCTAAATGGAAAGCCCAGACGGTTGGAGCAGCTAACCCAACACCAAATCCTATGCCCGATGCTCCCAACCCAAATTCTAATGCTAACATACAAATGATCATCACAGAACCACGAGAACCAAGTGTAGCTGTGGTAACCAAGGGAGATGCTACGATGGGTGCAGATCAAGCTACGCAGACAGAGCCTGCGGTGCAAACAAAACCACAGGTAAGGCATGCTATGCAAAAGAAAGAACCACTTGATGTTCAAAAGCAAAAGTGCATATTCATGGATGTACACCTAGAGTTCATCAGAACAGAGCAGCCATCAACCTCAGGCCAAGTGAAAGATATGCCTGAGAGATTCCAAAAAATATTCGAGCAATAGACTAGAAGCAAGGGTGCAGATAAGGTTAGTAACTCAAACCATTCATGTCAAGTTGTTTGGCACTAATCCAAGATAAGGATGCACTTGCAGAGTTGGAAGCGTTGATAGAAACACTTCCAGAGGAAGACCAACTAACAGAGAAGGTTAATAGTGTCAAGACAAAGTTCAAAACAGGACATGAACTTAGGATGTTTGCGGAAATTGATGATTATGACATGGACTATATCATCCTCGACCTGGGATTTGATGTTAACATTTAATGTGCCAGATGTAGGAAATAATGGGAAAGCCACCCCTAGAATGGTCCCCAATTCAATTAAGGCTTGCTAATCAGGCAAAGGTCCTACCCATTGGTATATTGAGTCAAGTCCAAGTGGATATTGAAAAATTGCACACTTTTGTGGACTTCGAGGTCATCAATATAGTAGATGATACTAACCCATATCCCGCACTGCTGGGGATCGATTGGGAGATGGGAAATCAAAACATTATAAAATTCAAAAGAAGGATCCTATCATTTTAAGATGATGAGATAAGGGTAGTTGCACCCCTTGACCCACAGGAAGGACAGAGATACGTTGAACATGTGTTCAATGAAGGGCAAACTGATCACCTTGATAACATCTATAATGTCACTTCCCTTGGGGAGGATTACATTAATCCTAATGTGGACGGTAACCTGAGATGGAGATGCGCGAGTTCCTCTACATCGGACTCGGGAGAGGAACTTGAGAATTGGAAGAACCGATTACATGAAGTCTTTATGGGGAGATGTGCCAGGATAACCAAGTCTGTTTGACGAGTGAGAACTCAGTCATGGATGCTGCCTACATATGAAGGAATTCGTAACTTGGAAACATTCTTGACTGAGTTTAAAGAATTAGTAATAGAGCCGCATCGACTATCCGCGCTAGAACTTACGTTAAAAGATACACCCACGCAATGGTGGGGTACGCAAAAAATCTTGATAACTGAATGGCCATTGTGTAGACGGCTGCTGGAAGTAAGGTTCAGAGACGAGGTCATAGCTATGACACAAAGGTATATAGGGTTATCAAAATATGTTGAACACTTGGAGCAGTCTTCCACAACATTCTCTAACTACCCGCTCCAGGAGTGGGTTCACCACTTCATCCATACTCTCGAAATGGCACCCAGAGGTTGGTACGCATATATGGAGTTGTGCCAAGAAACAAGGGAATGGGAAAAGGTTGTGTAGAACTTCACTTGCACATTCCAGTTCATAGACGAGCAACCAATAGTTGATATTGCTCTGAAGACTATTAAGGAGAATATATTGGCTGAGATCCCACTAGAGTTTGCATATTCTCAACCTTGCACTACGCATTCCCACTAGTGTTGTGAGATAGTTCAATACTAGATGACCTGCTATAACCTCTCTGGAGACCTAGAGGATGATCCGACTAACATCAATATCCCATAATCGGAAGGATTGTGTGCAAAATAAGGTAGCGACATTTCCAGTGAGCAGTTTAAAGTCAGTGGACTTGTTCTGATGTATGACAGCAAATTCATCAAGCACTCAAGTAAACTCAAAATGCACTGGCTAAGCCCATATGTGGTTCCACACATTACTGAAGCAGGCGCGGTAAAACTACATAATATGGATGGAACACCAGTTGCGGGTATGATCAATGACAACCTATTAAAACCATACCATGATGACTACGGCGCGGTCCCATAAGGCCGAGGAGCATAGAAAAAAAAGGGAGGAAGGCAATGAAAGCAACATCTCTAGCACAACCTAGCATGGAAAAATAAAGTTGCACTAAGGAATGGCACACTGTAAACCTAAAGACAAGTCGACTAAGAGACAACTAGCAGTCACTGGAATACAACTGGTAAGCACCGACGAACTGTTAAATGCACGAGGATTCAAAAAAATATTTTACAATCGCGACAAATCAGTAGCATTATTTTGGAAAGTGCAAGGAGAATGATGGCGTGCTTTTTGGTCCCATATGCCATATAAACCTTAAATTCCCTGACAAGTACAGAACTGAACCTAAGTGTGCGAGTAAAGGCGATGAAGGATGAGCCCATGTGCTCCATTAGACGCCCCATCACTCCGTCCATTCACAGCCTGGATGCTCGATTGCCTATAAATATCATTTGCCTCTGTCGTGGTAGCCTTTACATTTGCTTCAAGAGCCAGGAGACCAGAGAGTCGAGCCAACTGAGCCAATAAACCTTCAGAGTGAACCAGAACCCTACCTTAGAGCTGAAGCCCATGATTTTCAAGCTATCCAGTGATAGTGAAGATTCCACTATTTCACCAGCCTCACCCTACACGATAGTAGAGGTCCCTTACATCCCTGCACCAACCCAACTAGCTAAGAAGATGAAGAAGACTTAGGCTAAGTCGAAGGCACCGTATAGACCACCACGCCCACCACCAACAGGAGGCCAGCTGACACAGTTACCTGCAAACCGACCACCAGGACAATTGGCTGGAGCATAGGTTTTTGTGGCCAGAGCTCCATTGAGTGCAGACCTCCCTTCGTTCTCTGGTCCCCCACTAAATATACCCAAAGTTTGCAGAGCCAACCTAGTTTTTTCACGATTACTAGCGGACATGGAGCTGATTGATGATGAAAAGAACTTGCTTCCTCCATATGTGTCACTAAGGATTCCAGATGCTGCAAGGGTGCTAGTGGATGTGCATGAACTTCTAGAAGAGCCCACCATTCCAGAAGGTGTCCCACGGTCCTAGGATACAATCACTCCCAAAATTAAAGACTTGAAGTTTGAAGAATATGACACCAAAAAGCAAGAGGAGCTGGCCAGAAATCGATCCATGGTCGCGGTGCCCGGTGAACTGTCGAACATAGACATATTTTCTGCAATGGAATGGGAACGCAGATTGGAGTAGTCAGGCATCTTAAACCTGCTCCTTACGCCACATTTAGGCCGCACTGCCCCGGTCGAAATGTAAGTCAAGCAGCTTTTGGTATGTTTCCATGGAGGCTACCTCTAGCTGGACAAGCCGTATGAGGTAACGGTCGAACTGGTCTCGACCATCACGGGTCTCCTACGGAAGGAGTTGACCCGACCCTATACTTGCACAAGGGCGAGGAAAAACTAGACAAGAATGACATGAAGAGCAAGTACATGCTTGACGCTACGGAAAGGGCTACCTCATTAGCTCAAGTTGATGAAATTGTTGTAAGGGATAGATCAAAAATCTTGTGCAGTAAGGTTCTGTGCAAGATGAGGCCTACTGAATGCACTACTGCAAAAGTAGAGCTCGCAGAGTAGTGCATGCAAGGAGTGGACATTAACTGGTCCCAGTTCCTTGTGAATGAATTGATCGATGCCCAACTGACACATAGAAGCTTCCCGCGGTGAAGTTCCACTATTCATGGATTTTGATTCTGATCTCATTTACAACATGGAATCCTCCACCAGATTATCAACCCATGGACATCCCAGTGGAGTTCCTTGGCGTGCCATTCCAGAACCTCTGGGACCACAAAGATAACAAGTGCAAATACGATACAAATCTTGCATTCTTTCTCCAAGGAGAAAGAATTAGACAGATAGTGCATAAGCAATATAGACTGTTCCCTACGACGGTGGCCAAGTATCCCTTCATTAAATTCTATATGGGGCCACACAAAATCATCTTGTATCCATGCAATGACCCAAAGAAGCAGGTAGTCTCAACCTTCTTCATCATCAGGGATGCAGATATTGAGAGGGAAATCAATGACTGGCCAAATAATGGATTGGCCAGCGAGTGGAGGTTCCTGTAGAAAAACAAGGGCACCGGGGGGACCTGGAAGAGAACCTACCCCATGACCGCACCAATACCAACACACAGGAGCATCAGATGATGACCAAGAAGAAGAAGAAGAAGAGCAAGACCCACGTAATGTGGGCGAAGAAGACACCGCCATTGATGAGGAGGTGAACGCCAAAAGAACCAGGAAAAGAAAGGGAAAAGAGCATGTGGAGGAAGATGAAAAATCCTTGGGAATCCCACATAGGAAGAGGTAGAAGGCTAACTGACCCCAAGTCATGAACATAGGAGAAGAGGATCTGAATTTTCTTAGAGAGGCGATCGCCAAAGTAGCTGATTCTACCTCAGGTAATATCACGTGTAGGAAAACTAATTGGACGACTTTGATCACAGCGCAAGTTAACTGGCTAGCAGAGGCTGTCATAGAAGTGCATGACATCGTGCAGGATGAAACCTATGGTGTAGACTCAACAGAAAATTTGGCAATGTGGGTGATGCTCGCACCCTTAAGAATAGAAATGCCTGTGCAGGAATTTTATATAGAAGAAGCAGAAAAAGAGGCAAGTGTTCATAGCTTGGACACATTAACTTTGGATTTCTCTCAGCTGACATCACCGCAAATATACTCCATTCAGCATGTCGCAGCTATAGAGGTGAGAATCCAAGAAAATGTGGTTGCATATCAGGAATCCAAGGAAGCTAGGAAAGCACATAAGCGGAAAAAGGTCATCAAGCGACAATAGGAAGACTTGGAAGCACAAGAGAATAGGCAGGCTTCACTGGAAGAATCCATAAGGGAGGCAGTCATGGAGCTGTCAGGGGATGAGGAAGAAGAGGAGGCAAAACCTGTCCACAAGCTAAGGTGGTTATCCAAACTGGTCATAGATATGAAGAAGTAGGTTCAGGAACTAAAGACCAACTAGCAGCTGAGAAATCCCCCTAAATTTGTGCAGCAAAGGCAACAATCGACACATCAAGATGTTGGAAGGCTTAGGGAAGCCAAAGAGGTCTGCACAAAGGAAATGGAAACAATTTCCATAGTATGGGAGCAACTCATCAATGATGAGACTGCGGAGCAGCTTACTGAGTAGGCGTGACAAGCAGAACAATAGGTAGTGGCATTAATGGAAGAAATTAATAAACTGCCAATAAAGGAGAAGATTTCCAAAGGCACTAAGCTCAAGCAGCTCCAGGATCGGGTAAGAACCCTACGTGAGCAGGAAAGAAAGTGAAACCAAGAGACGACTGAGAAAGAAGATGAAGCTGAAAGGGTGACAGGGCTAATTCATAGTGTCCAGTAGAGGATCCATGAGTTGACGCAGGCAGTGGTCAATGCATTGTTAAAACACCCTAGCTCCGACCAAGTGTAGGATTTAGAGCAGTAGGAAGAAGAATCCTACTGGGAGATCAAAAGGCTTACTCCCATTCTTGGCCAATTTGAGCAGAAGCTGGGTACCACATAGCAATTTGCGCCAGAAGATGCACTAGAGGATGTGCAGGAAGGGGAAAAGGAAGGCGCAGAGGAGAAGGAAGTTGAAGAGGAAAAGGAAGAAGAAAAGGAGAAGGAAGCTAAAGAGGAAAAATAAGAAGAAAAGGAGAAGGAAGATGATGAAGAAGGAAAGGGTGATGAAGATGACAAAGAAGAACATGAAGAAGCGTTGGATCAAACAGAAGAAAGACCTCTCAAAATAGACTCTTCAGATGAGGCTGAAAAAGAAATTGTATAACTCCAAGCTTGATCATCTAAATTTTTTCTAAGTATGGGATGAGCACGCGGCGTAGGAAACATTGCCAAAAAAAAAACACAAGTCACAAAAGGTGTAAGAGGGGAAGCAGGAGAAAGGCTCGCAAAAAAAAAAATTGCAAAGAAAAAGCCACTCATGTTGCACCACCTACTACGTCCATTGCTTCGTGGCTCGGGACGAGCCACTTGTGAGTGTTTTGGGCTTGGGGAAAGTGCACAATAAATAAGCGTAAATGAAGAAATGTGCAAGAATAAGTCCATAGCACAAGCACAAGAAAGGAAATATGCACAGAGAAAGGAAATCTGTATGGACAAAGGAAACTGCAAATGGGGAAATCTGCATGGACAAAGGAAATTGTAGACGAGGAAAGCTGCGCAGAAGAAGGAATATGCACAAAAGATGTCACCTGCGTGGAAGGAAGATACCGCAGGGTAAAACTGTGGCACAAGTGCAGTTTAATAGCTAAAAGTGACAAGTTGATCATGGGTGCTGAAGTCGGCTTAAGTTGGTGGATGCCACACGAGTGAACGCACAATGTAAGTAAGGCCGTTAGTGCCTCGTGTCAAGTCATGATCGCCACAACTATAGCTTGAGGGGTGGCTGATGGTGATAGTTAATGGACTTCCTATATGCAGTTGACCTTGTGTGGTCATGTAAAATAGTATAAATAGGAGGGATTCAATAGTTAAAGGGTTGGATTTTCAATAGTTAGAATGTTGCTTTTTAGATTGGTAGTTGCTGTTAGCTTACTCTGTGGTGGATTTTTAGATCAATGTTAGTTTCTTCAGGTGAGTTAGTAGGGGGAAGTTAGGAGAACTGATTGGTAGACTAGTTAGAAGTCTATAGGATGCAGTCAGAGGTAGTGTAGTAGAAGAGAAGCTCTGCTAGAGAGGTGCAGAGGCGAGAGGAGTTGATCTAGGTCATGTGCGAATCAGTAGATGGTAGTAGTAGATTAGGAGAAATAAGAAAGAGAGTATGATAGAAAAAGAGAGTATGAGTGGAAAGCTATATCTAGGACAGTCTGCAGTCAAATGCAGGCTGAAGGCACTATATATTTCTCATGCCAGATAAAGAGCGCCTTGTGGTTTTTCGTGGATGGGTTTCCACGTGAATTCTCCTGTGTGTTGACGATTTCCTGTGTATGTTGTTTATATTTATGATGCAAGTCCTATCATGATTGAATGAATGTATCACTATTAATAAAAGTCTGAATGCATGAATAGGTTATATGTGATGCTTCTGAGTATTAGTTTATCTTTACGGCGCAATCGTTGTTGCGTGCTTGCATATTGCGCTTGTCTACTAGATTTCTCTTATATTCCATTATGTTTAAAATACTAAGTCTAAATATGTGTCACATCATTAGTAATTAATAAAATATATGCGCTGTGTGCACTATAGTTCGGTGGAAATGACCCCATCCTTGCGACTTGGTCAAGCTCCTTGGTCGCGTGCCAAGGGACTATAATCCCTCGACAAATTGCATAAACATGGTTCTGATGGTTACCCATCGAAGAGATATCTTGGGTGAGACTGTACCTGCTTTGTGGGCATTACCGAAGGGGCTTGCTCTGTTGGGCCGGTATCTCAGGTGTTTGTTGGGTTGACGAGCTACACAGAACTTGGGTCACGTGAGTTAGGAAAAGTGGCCAACAATATTGTTCAATTTTTACGTTTCAATACAAAATTGTGTTGCTTATTGTATTATGGCAGGATAACTGTGAGAAATCCCCAATGGTGTCCCATCAGGTAAATGTTAGCCTAATAGTACCTAAACATGATTAAAGTAATTTTTTTTAATTAAATGCATACTATTTTTTTCACGTGAATTTTTGTAATGATAAAAATAAATTAAATACTTTTATTGATTGATCTTTGTAGAGCACACCACATCATGATGATAAGGTGGTCACTGTGGAAGATATATTTTATTCAACTAACCTAGTGGGAGCTGTGAGGATTTGAAAAAGTCCAATCAATAACTTTTTAAACTAATAAAAATCAGACCAATGACTGAAGAAACCAAAGCAAGAATTGGTGACTTGAGGCAAACAATAGTATAGTACGGGGTAAGTGGCATCTTTGAAATATTTTATGAACTATGAAATATATTCATTTATGTTATTTTAGTTCTCTATTTTTTATATGATCTAATCAATCAAACTTTTCTTTTTTGTAGGAATTTTTGGAGACAACACCTGTGCATCAAGTACAATATGTAGATGTCAGTATTGGTAGTAGCGATGGTTCAACACAACGTCAATATACCATACCAAAGAGGATATTTAAATATCCTGACCAAAAATGCCATTTAGATGCGTTGACCTCACTGGATTTTGGAGATCAGCAGGGCCCTTCACCCAATACTACTTCACAGGATGTTAGAGATGAGAGTAGCATCAAATGTGAAAGTTGCTATCCTAAATTAGTACGTGTGGTTAGAAAGAGATCATTACCCATTACATTCTTAGAGGACAAGGAATTTGTTCATGTTATATTTATAATCCTCCCTTGTCCAAACTGGTCTATTAGATTACATTTTCCTAAGTTAGGAGTCATTTAGTTATTATTGGGTCCACTAGTACCATTGGGTCCACTTAGGCCAATGGGGCCACATGTACCAGTCACTAGAGTGTGAGGAACACAGATAGAGGCTAACTGTAACTGACAGAAACTTCATGCATCATTTTATGTGCCTCCTAGACCAATCCCTACAATTTAGGAGACACTATGAGTGTCGACACCAACCTCCTTCAGTTGTCGGCAGTTGGTAACTAGTCAAGCTTATTTATGCTCCATTTACATTTAGTTAGATGTCCTCCAGTTTAGTTAGCACTAGTCTTGCATGGATGCATGTGGGTAGGTTCCTATTCTCACCTACTTCTCACCTATCAAATTAGTTATACTAGTTTAACTGATTATAACTAATTGAGAGACTGAATTAGACAATTGGAGTTGATCTAGCGAACTCCGATAGTGATCTAGACACTTCTAGTTATCCATGGGGTCAGATTTAGTTGGTGGATTTGAATCCTATCCACATGATTCTAATTATTCTTTATGTAACACTATTGTATATTGCTAGAATTAATGAAGTTTATACTGTAATTATACTAAGCAATACTTGTCTGTTTCCTATGAAATTTGTCTTGTCCAGTGGGTATTATTCATTCCTTTACATTGCATAATAAATCAATCTAATTCAACTCATTTCTTGAACATCAATGGGACATTATTTATAATATGGTATGAGAGCCTCCTCAAGAAAGCTTCAAGTCTGTCCGATCTTCATTGTACACCAGAAGTAGTTGGGTTTCCACATAATTCCCACAAAGTGTGCATTGATAACTCTGGATTTGTTCAGAGAAGTCTTTGCGGGCGTGACATACCCTGAGAAAGTGTACATGTCAAGATGGAAGGATTGATTCTGACATAGTGCGAATTGTTTTTGTGTTTGCAGTGTTTTCTTACAGGTGGTATGTAGCTTGATTGAAGAAATTGAATGATTAGAAGGAGAATTGATGGAGAATCAATATTTATTACCTTGGATCCTAACACTCTTCAAATATGTTTATTGGATGGCAGATATGTAGGTATCCTTGCCTAATATTGGCTTGTACAGGATGGAAATTGGCTGAGAGACTGAACCTCATCATCCTGCTGAGAAAAACAAGTCTTGAATCGGTTGAATGAAGCATTTAGCTTCCTTTGTGCTCACATCTCCATAGACCTCCTCTTTCATATTGAGGGATTGAAGACTCCCAAATAAGCTTGGGAGAATCTCAAATTCTTGTTTGGAAAGCAAGATGAGATTTGGGGACACATTCTAGAGAAAAAGTTAATATCATTGCAGCCTAGAAGTTTCGATACCATACAACAATGTTTTACTAAATTCAAGTCTCTTGCACTACAATGTAAGCAGTGAGAAATAGAGAGGAAGGATTAGAAAATTGTGCTCTCGATGCTCAACAAACTTGGTTCTGAGGATTCTGTCTTCACCTCTACCTTCCATTCTGGAATAGCTTCCATTCCAAATTGGAAGATTCCTTCCCTTGATGGCTTTTCTAAGTCTTTAATACATGAGCAGGAAAATTTGGTCCAAATGGGATTCTTTCAAACTTCCAAGAACCAAGCTCTTTTGATGTCGGACTCTACCAATGCGCAAGATAAAGGGAGGAACAAGGGGAAGGAGCCTAAAGAATCTAATTCCAAACCAAAAGAGAGTCATAAGTCTTCTAAAAATACAAAGTGTCCTTATTGTATGGGGGGTTTTCATCCTGAAAGCCATTGTATAAAGAAGCAGATCGACCAGTTGTATGCCCTCGAACATAAAAATATTTCTCTTCCACATGGAGCAAATAAATATGATGCTGGACCACATACATAAGATCATGAGAGGTTCCATGCCTTGAAGTCCGGCCTTACTTAGTTGACATATTATTTGATTGATTTTGGAGCATCCAATCATATGGTTTCCTCCAAGGAATCCTTCTACACCCTGACACTATCAAGAGGACCTAGCATTCACATGGTAGATGACTCCCAAATCCCAATTGTTGGGAGAGGTTCAATAAAATCCATCATGGTGATTTCAATAATGTTCTCTATGTGCCCTCTCTTGCAACAAACTTGTTTTTTGTTTATCATATGAACCATACAAGCTCTCCCAAGAGAGTTACATTCGACCCTGACTCAGTTGAAATGACAGAAAAATATACTGGAAGGCTCATAATGGAAGGTGTTGCTAATCATGCCACTAAGGCTTACAAGTTCTCACATTTTTTTCCTGTCTCACCTCCTACAACTTTATTGACATATGCTAACATCACCAGTAAGATATGGCATGAGAGATTTGGTCATATCAATTTCAAATATCTCTAGAAACTCCACAATGATAAAATGGTTGAAGGTTTTCCTCTCATCCAAACTTTCGATGGAGTATGTCCTGGTTGCTTGGTAGGTAAGCATCGAGAGAAGAAGAATCAAGTTGGGAAGGAACATAGGGTTTCCTCTATACTTGATTTGATACATAGTGATGTGGAAGGACCAATCCCCACAAAATAAATTAATGGTGGTAGGTATTTCCTTACTTTTATTGATGATTGTTCTAGGTTTTGTTGGATGCACTTCATGAAACAAAAAGAAGAAGTTTTTGAAAATTTTAAAGTTTTTAAAGATACGGTTGAGAATAGTTTCAGGAAAAAGATCAAGTCCATAAGATTTGATGAGGAGAGTACATTAAAAGAGATTTCCAATATTATTGTGAATCAAAGGGGATTTGAATGGAACACTCAGTTCCATACACACCATAGCAGAATGGTGTGCCTGAGGGAAAAAATAGATCACCAAAGTAGATGGCAACATGTCTTTTCCATGCCAAGAATATTCCTCCTTCTCTTTGGGAAGAAGCTGTAAACTGTGCTTCATACTACAGAGTAAAGTTCCTCATAAATCAGTGGTTGGGGCCTCTCCATTTGAAGCACTGCATGGGCATAATACCAATGTCTCTCACTTGAGAGTTTTTATTTCCAAATCTTGGGCTAGAATACCCATTTATAAGAGAAAGGCCTTCCAAGCCCAAAGTAGCAAATTCATTCTACTGGGATATGCAGAAGATGAAAAACCATACAAGTTGATGGAGGTTTCAACTAGGAAATGCTTCATTGAACAGAGTGTTCAGTTTGAAGAAGATCAGTTGTGTGATCCACCACCATATGAAGCACAAGAAGGTATAACCACTCTTCCACTACCTTTTGATGATGATTATTTGTTACATGTTTCATATTTAGATGAATATGATCAATATCAACATGATCTTGGTATTGAGGCTGAACCTCATGAGATTCTATATCCAGATACAACAACCATTCCAAACCACACGCCTAAGCCTAGATGGGATCAAAAAATCATTGTTGCAGCTGGGGATAGTGTTGGGAATCCAAAAGATAGAAGTAGAACTAAGTCCCACTATCAAAATGAGCATGTTTATCTCTCTCTCATACATTCTCTCCCTGCTTGGTGGTGCAACAAGGTTCCAGGAAAGTGCTACATGATGATAGAAAATGATAAACTAATTGGCCCATGGAAGAATAAAATTGACCATTCTCTACCTCTTCCATCAAATAAACACACACAACATCCATCAGTTCAGAAGGACATTGAGAGGTTCACATTCATAGCTTCAGGATGTTACTACACAGAAGAACCATACTGCTGTAAATTGCAGCAGAGTTTTGGAAAGTTATTTTCTAAGGAGGAAGCTTCCTTTCTTCTAAAATATAGCTTGTATTTTCTTGTTCTTTCTTATTTTGAGGGGGGGGGGGTGGGGTTCCCATGATTTTTTCCCCTATTTCCTCAGTTTATTAAGCAACATTTTTTTAATTCTTTTAGATTGTATATGGGTGAGTTTTGGCCTTGTTTCCAGGGCCCACAGTTGTCCAAGTTAGGATTCCAGGGGGATGTTAGGATTTGTAATCCTCCCTTGTCCAAATTGGTCTATTAGATTATATTTTACTAACTTATGAGTCATTTAGTTATTATTGGGTCCACTAGTACCATTGGGTCCAATTGGGCCAATGGGGCCACATGTACCATTCACTAGAGTGTGGGGAACACAGATAGATGATAACTGCAACTGACTGCACCTTCATGCATCATTTTATGTGCCTACTAGACCAATACATACAATTTAGGAGTCACTGGGAGTGTCGACACCAACCTCCTTCAGTTTTTGGAAGTTGGCGACTAGTCAAGCTTGGTTATGCTCCAATTACATTCAGCTAGATGTGCTCTAGTTCAATTAGCTCCAATATTGCATTGTTTCATGTGGGTAGGTTCCTGTTCTCGCCTACTTCCCACTTACTTATCACCTACCACATTAGTGAGAGTAGTTTAACTTATTATAACTGATTGAGAGACTAAATTAGACAACTAGAGTTGATCTAGTGAACTTCGATAGTGATTTGGACACTTCTAGTTAGCCATGTAGTCATATTGATTTGATGGATTTGAATCCTACCCAAATGATTCAAATTCTCCTTTATGTAACATTTTTGTATACTGCTGGAATTAATGAAGTTGATACTGTAATTAAACTAAGCAATACTTGTCTGTTTCCTGTGATATTTGTCTTGTTTAGTGGGTATTATTCATTCCTTTACACTGCATAATAATTCAATATATTTGCACTCATTGCATGAATATCAATGTCACATTAAATCTAATAGTTCCAATCAAGGTACCAAAGATTGCAGGAATTATTTAAGTAATTTAGTTTTTTTCATGTAATTCAAAGCCACATACCTCAAATTATTTTTAATTAGTTATCATATTGTTTTTGCAAGAAATAATGTTTTTTATAAGAAACTACATAAGAAAGGCGTTGGATATTTTTGGTCCCACCATACATAAATGGTGGAATGCCAAAAATGACAATTTGAAAGATGATTTGATGAACCACATGGTTAACTTGTTTGGTGATACCTTCAACAAAAAAGGTGTCACCATAGCAGCTAGCTTAAATTTGAAATATGTCAAGGTATATTATAGGGACAATTTGCAAATTAACAGTAAGTATGAGTGTCCTCCAATGGTTCCAAACAAGGATTGGAAGGCACTCATGGATGACGCAAAGGATAAGGCATTGATAAAACAAGGAAAGACTCAACTAATCGGTTCAAGAAGGTATGTCGCATATCATTTTTCAGTGAAAAATGTTCAATATTTTTTTTTACTTTTAAATAAATTTAAGTTGCGATATCTAACATATTTAAAACCTTTCATAGGCTCCCCAACACCTCTAAAGCGACAAAGGAAAGGGTAGAAAAAAATGGGCAACATAAACTGGTCCAAGGTGGATATAAAAAACTAAGCGCACGAAGTGTAAGAATCAACCGATCATTATTTGTAGCCAAATTATTTTTTGTAACTGTAGAAAACAAATAATTGACTTATCACTGTAGAAAAAAAATAATTTTTATGGTGTTATGCATTGCAAGGAAATGCTTTCAAGAAGCAACCACCGAAGAATACTTGAGGCTCGACTTCAAGTATGGTTTTCAACTTGGGTTGAAATGTCGAAAAAGATTAGGGAGAACCCCAATTTCCCCATTGATGCACACAGAGGTAAATAAAACCATGTGTGCATGTTCAATTTTCTCACATTACTTTGGACTTGAATTATGTGTTATGTCAATTTTGTATATGTGATAACTTGAAACTTCTTAAGCATTGGAAATATCTTAATATGAAAAATTGTTTTGATAAATGAATGGTTTCAAGCATCCCCATGCAAACTCTAATTAATCTCCTTTTAGACGTTACAAATATTGAGTTGACAATCAAATCTTTTAGAATACTTGATATGAGCATAATCCCTAAGAGGTTTCCATTGAGAATTTTCCATTTTGAATTTGAATATGCTTTTTGGATTTGTAATGGACTTAGTGTATTTATGAACCTTTTCTAGATTAATTGACTCATCATTAACTATATTCTATACCACTTTATCTAGACATTCAACTAGCCTATTTAAAAAATTGTGGTGAGCATCTTAAGAATGTAATTATCCATTCATATATTAATAAAAAAATATGATTTTTCCTTTGGCAAAAAAAAATCTAGACAATCAAAAACATACTCCCACATCTCATTATTAAAATAATATTGTATCAATTGCACAAATACATTACATTTACTACAAGGCCTAATAAGGTTGAATGCATAATCAATAAGACACTACGAATCCAAGATTGACAACTATCACTTTCAATATCAAGTCTTCATATTGACTACACCAATTAGACTCCATTGACAATTACAAATCGATATGGTAGGTTCTCCATGATAATCAATGAGAAATGATCAACTAATCCTTTCAAAGTCAATAGGGCATGATTCAAGTGGTCAACACCCTAACAATACTATTAGGTTCCCTTCTTCCAACCATCTCCCTCCCATTTATAAACTCTTACAATAGTTAACTCAATATTGGTTTTTCCATCTTAACTAAGTTTTATCTCTTGTTCTATAAGCTCATCACAATGCCTCCATGGATATAAGTTTACCATATTATGTTTGAATTGAAACAACGTGTTAGTGAGAATGATAGACAAGGTAGTGTGACTTGAGTGACCTTGGGGTACTTGGCCTTATGTTTTTATAGACTTAGTCATGTCAAACATCTTACCAAAACAATTGAGTTTCCTCATAATAATACCATCATTATAATTTACTTGTGTAATCTATTCATGAATAATTACATTGAAAAATAAATGTCTTTTTTGGTTTTCAGGGTGAGAGCAACAAAAGAAACGATTGTAGCGGTTCCAAATAGGTACCACATGATGGGGGGAAGCTGCCTCATTTAAGTGGCGAGTAGCCTAGTCATGATTCAGGTATGTATGCTATAAAATAGAAGTATTTATTATCATTTCAAATATATAATTGATGGCATGTAGTAATAAATTTTCTTCTATGAATGGAAGAGCATGTACTTGCTCATGCTCAAATGGAAGAGGAACAAATGACAGAACCAATGAACACTCCAGATGTCTCCTCTAGTCATCCAATAGGTAAAGATCATTGTAATGATCTTGGAAATAATGAAATACGTATCTTAATAATAAATAAACATTTATATCTATATAACTTTATTGGTTTGAGTTATATTATGTTGAGTTTATAATTGGTTTAGATCTGATATACCATGCTATTGTTATATATTGTCGTCTTTCATTAACACCTTAGATCTGATATACATCGCTATTTTTATTACTGTTATTGTTTTAAGTACTTTAATTGTTATTGTAACTCATTGTTTCTGGGACATGATGTACATGAAGGATATTGAGGATATGAAGGTATTGAGGGCACATTGGGTCACCATCCAACGCTTCATTGTTTCATTATTTTACATGGTAGATATAGTGTGTTTTATTTCCTTGTATCAAAGATCAGGATCAAGTTTGTTTTGCTTTAAGGTGCGGCAGCATGTGCAAGTCCATTTGGGTGGAACAATGCTCTCATTTCATGTTTTCTACATCTATCATCTTCAAACCAAGCATCGTTAGCACCTAGATCAATGTTTTTTTTAATTTTGTCCCTTCCTTTTCCCTCTATTCCACCTTAAAAAAATTAGTTTAATCAGCTCACAAAAGCAAACTGGTAAATTAACCCTCGTTAGTTTGCTTTACTTTGTTAATTTGTTGTTCTTTCCTATTAGTTTTTTAACCCTAATTGAACTATCTTAATTAATATACAACCCTAGATAGACTAATAAACTCTAAAACCTTAATTAATCTAGTGGAATTCCCTTCTTAACTTTTATTCCTATCCTCCCCTCTCAGGGTTTATCAGTTTTTCCCCAAAATGGAGTGGTGACTCCACTCCCTCCTTCCTATTCTGGTAGCATGGTGCCTCACTCTAACTGTAAAAATACAAAAGCTATGTAATGTTAACTTGTATTTGGATTAAATGTGTGCAAATTAGTGAATGATCCATTGTGTTAGTTTATTTCATTATGTAATGCTTGTGATATAAGTTGTAATAAAGGGAAAAATGCCCATACATTTTATTAAATAAAGAAAGCGCGTAATTGCTTAGAAGGGATAATGGGGTGCATGTTTCACAAGTGGAAAAAAAGAAAAAAGGACAAAATGTAAGTGAAGTGAATGTGCTTATGGGCAGTAAGGGATGCCTATCAATTTATTGAGTTGCGAATGCTTTGTGCTTATGTAGAATCTAGCAGGGTTCTTTGACTTGTGATTCATTACTTTTTCTTTCTCAGTTTGTGAGGGTTTGGAGGTTTTGATGAATGTTTTTTTTTCTCAGCAATTGTTTGGGGTTTGGGATGAGTGAGAGAGCCTCCCTTGTCACACTTAGGCCCTCAAATTGGGGGTGGATTTGTAAATTGGGAGGCTATGGCTGGGTGGAAAACCTCTATAGGTGAATCATTCTGCAAATTTGATACCAAATTAAGTATTTGCTCCTTTGTTGTTTATGCGGATGCACCCTTATTTCCTTATTCCTCTTTATTTCCACAAGACATCATCCAAGTTGTTTTTGGTGTACATCTTGTTACTACCTATATTGCATGGGTGTCCACCAAGGATTTTTTAAGCTTTCTGGGCATAAAAGAAACATGTAGCAATATTCTAGGAATTAATTTCTCAAATCTCAACAGCCCAATGTGTGTGAAATAGCATCAACAAGTCTGATCCCTCAAATCTAGGAAAACCTAGGTGTAAAAGCAACCTTAATTCTCCATGATTGTGTATCTAATCAGCAATGAAGAGCATCATTTTTAACTCTGGCTTAATTTCAACAGTAATAGGTGTTGGTGTTATAATGTCTTAATTAATTCACCAAATATTTAATTATGGACCTAGGTTTGTAATCTTAGAGCTGACACAAAATATATGCGAAGGTAGAAAGGTTCCTACTGTTAATGTATTTGTAACTTCAGAATGTATTCATCTATGTATCTTATGTACTGTAACCCGATGTTTATTCCAGGATGTATCTATTATGTATCTGAGTCATGTTGTCATGCCTCGATGTTCCGATCGGGAGGATCAATAATGTAAACAAGTCATGTCAAGTCATAGTGGATAACCCTCCGATTGTCTAAGGGTTAAAGTCCCCGCAGTTCCGGGGCACTAGGGTTATTAGACTCTCCAAGCAGAGGTCGGCCCTAGTAGGGTTTTAGTCATGCTGGGATTAGTATAAATAGAGATCTGGGATCTTTGTTTAGCACACAAGTCATACACACTCAAGTGTAGCACATAGTTGAGGAAGGAGAAGACACTGGGGCTAGACAAGAAGAAGATTACTGCTATTGAGATATCACTTACTGTTTTGGTCCTGATTCTATCTCTGAGGAAGTTGCGAGGTTTTGTCCTTTATGGTTTCCCTGAGGAAAAACACTGTGTTCATTGTCTCTTGTGTTTGATTGCTGTACTTGTTATTCTCTCAGTTAAAGATCCTAATAATGCTAGCTTAATGTTGAAAAACTAACACCTACGGTGTCATGGCAATTATTTAATAAAGAAAAGATCGAATACTATTTCAAAATGAAAAACCGAGTCAAACTTTGGAAATTCAACTACTAAGGTAATTAGTCTAGTACACACGTACTAAATTAGAGCAACATCAAGCTATACTACTCTACTATATCAACCATAAACTACGCATTTTATAAATAACACTATTCTAAGGAAATAAACTACTTCTTTATAGTGTACTAACTATTCTACTTCTTAATCTGTGAATTAGGAAGGTTTGGAACAAAATTAGAACTCTTACAAAATATTATGTTATGTAATACAATATTATGATTATTAATACAAGAAACCCAATAACTAAACTATACAAGTGGTTTGACAAATGCACAGTGATTGAATCAATTTATCTATCTCCACTCTGCTTGATTGTTCTGAGGATATGCATTCATGGTTATCGGTAATGGAGAAGGAGGTGTATCAAAATGGATTTCAAAAGAAGTGAAGAAACTAAATGGAATTAGATCTAACTTAACTTCTACAAACATATGCAAACTAAGTAGTGTCCAATTACAGGTGATAATAAACATTGTGATTTATTCCATAAGCAAATGACTTTAATAGAAAAGGATATTATGAACAACTAACCTATTAATTAAGAAACAAAACTCTTTTAGTAATTACTTGAAAGTTAAAGGTATACTTTTCTTATATGAAACATGTGTGAGGAAAATATGACTCAGAAACAAGTAGAAAACTTAATAGAGATGTCTTCTCTAAATCCTATTCTATGAAACTTTTTAGTATCCACACAGTGAAGAAAATGGGTCCTATGCTATGATTAATTTGCAAAGTATTGATTTGTTCCTCTAGAAATTAACATGTTTAATCCTAGATTCAATATACACAAAGATAAATTAGACTAAGCTAGAGATATAATTACCAAACGTTACAACAATAGTGAATGAACAAGAATCAGAAACAAAAGAGACAAAACAAAACACAATTAAACACATACTAAGGTAAAAAGGAAGTGAAAGATAGGGATGAAACTTTAATAAATACTTTAAATGATCTAGACTAAGGTCCTAATTATAGATATAACCATTGTCTAATTACAAATAGGACACAATTCAAAATCCAAAGAAACAGAACTTTAAACAGGGTTGAAACAAAATGGGAAATAGTAAAGGCTAGATGAAGGGCTAAATGGTGGACTGAACGGACGGTCTGAATGACAGTTCGTATGAGGAAAATGATGGAAATTAAGAATTAAATGGCCTAGATGATATAAATATCAACTGATTTTGTGCACATGAGAATAAGATGCATAAATGATAGTAATTGATCCTATTCAGTAATTGAAATAACAATGGAATGACTTATGCTAATTCATGATTATAGAGAAACTATTGTTTATTGCATTATGAAATAAATAAAGTATAACCAAAGTAAATCTACAAAAAAATGAGAATTAACAGAACTAAACCTACTGTAAACTAAATATGAGATATGAAAGCAATTCAACTCTATGTAATTATCAATATAAAACTAAACCACAAGCTGTAAAAAAGACTGGAAAGGAAATTAGAGATAAACTATGCGCGCAACCAGTTGCTTTAATTCAAGAAATAGAAACTATACTAACAACATAGTATTACTCATAATGGAATATATGATACAGGAAATAAAGAAATGAACAATGTAAACTAACAAGAAACCAATTTGCATAAATAAAACAGTAATAGAAACTACTTAATAACAAGAAAGGAGATAACAAGAACACACACAGGAATGGAAACCACTGGTTGTTGAGGGTCCCTCTCAACAATCAGGGTGGCATGCTAATCTGTCACTCACAAGAACAAGAACATTTATACACAGTGAAAATAGAACTTATATTAATATGCAGAACAATTTTTTTACAGATCTTCCCTTCTAATATCGACTGGAATATTACAAACTAGCTAAATCTTGCTCTCGCTTGGAGGTGACTATATATAATGTTTACAAGGATGAGAAGGTTGACCCTTTCAGTGGTCAACTGCTCCTAAAATATTCAATCTTTATTGCAAACAAACAACCACACGGCAGTGTGTAGTCTTCCTTCTGCTATCTCATGCGTCAATTCTCCTCGTGCGTCCTGCAGCGTATAGATTCTCGTGGACGCTTGGATCATGTTGTCGAACGGTGAAAGTAGGGTGTAAATAATTCTTAGAGAAAGGACCATCATAACATCAACACGTGGAAAATCGAACAACTGAAGACCATTTTGTACTTTAATCGCTTAGGAATATGTCAATTAACAGCGTGCAGTCTGATCGAGAGGATGAATGGCAAGTTGTATATGCTTTGTGCATATCTAGCATGAATGCATGCCCAATGTTAGCTTGTATAAAGACTATAATCTACAAAATAAATTCATAGATTAGACAAATTTCGAATTATAACCAAATTGCTTATAAAATCATGAAATAATAGAAATAAACCAAGACTTGCAAAAGTTCAAAATGTATTCATACCTCGAGCTGAATGGTAGGCTGTATGACAATAAATATGTCAAAAAGGTAACAAAATAGATTCCAAAAGAGTAAATTACAAGTTGAGAATAGTGACAAAACCGGGATCAACAATAGGCCTAATTCATAATTCTGGGTTGAATTTGAGAATTAATTTCCAATTTTGAGCACCCATGCAGTAGTTTGTGAAAGTTTTGGGCACATTGGGAGCATTTTTGATCATCAACAAACATTAAAAAACTTGAATCAACAATAAAACATAGGCATATCCCAATCTATGAAACTAAGGTATCCTATGTTAACTTCTTGTACATGTAAGAGCAGCCATAAATCCATAGATCAAAGCGATCATGTGTTTAAATATGCATTGCTTAGCCTTAAACCTCTTTCAGAAAAATAGAGAGTTTCCTTCAACCAAGACTGTAATTACTTATTATAGTCTTTTGGTTAACAAAAAATTCCATTTATAAAATGTCCAAACTTTCAAAACACTTTTACTAGAAAAGTACAACAAAGTTTCCAATTGTTTTTTTGCTAGCCTTGATTACTAATTTCAAAATGGTTTAGGAAATTTGAATTCGCTGAAGATATGGGAGAAAGAGATAGTACCAAAATCAAGACTTGGCCTCTAGAAATTTGTTCATAATAGAAAATAAATCCAAATTGGTAATTTGAGAAGTTTTATATATATAAAAAGTATTAGCTGAATTTGTATGTTTTGGCAGCCCAAAAGGTGATTTTTGGAGGGTCGATTCATACCTTGGAGCATAGTGTTTAGTCCTTTTATTCCATCCAATGGAGATGCTAGAATTAGGAGACATTCTGAATCTATCCCATCTAACGAAAAACCGAGTGTTCAAACTTAATTTATTGACTGCTGAGCATGATAATGACATTTGTTCTAGGCTGGGAATGGTTAAAACTTCAAATTCCGAGGTAGAATAACATAGAGCTCAAATATTGCACTTGTTAAGTTGTATGAGGTAGGAAAATGGAGGTAAGATATGATATAAGGATTCCATTGAAAGTAGGAGATTTGGGTTGGATGGATGTTTCTCAATCCTTTAAGGATGCATGTGTGTCATTTTCTCATTTTTCTTCCTAATAGTATTTCTCAAGACTTAAATAAATCCTATACTAATAAGTAATAGGCTATGTGCTTGAAATATATATGTTATCCTATACATTTTCGAGGAGGACATCAGTTTCGAGGAGTACATTTAGTCTCTAATACTCATTTCCTACCAACATCATTGTGAGAGACTAGAGGTATGCCTAGATTTGAAGTACAATATTTGCTACGAATTCTAGGGTAAATTAACTAGTCTCAAACAACTCACCAACCTCCATATGTTACCCACCAACATTGAATTTTGAGATTTGTGTGGAACTTTCATGGAGAGTTATATAGACCTACATGGAAGATCTACACTATGCACACTTGCTAAAGACTAGTGTCTCTCTTATCTAGAGGTGCACCCCTTCTGAAATGCGGTCTCTCTCACCATGATCTCTATTTGACCTATTAGTATTTGGCACCACTGGTGAAACTGATAGATGCACTAAGTTCCTTATTAGTTGAGTGCATGAGAACACCTTGTGGTAGAAATCTACATTTGTGAGATATTACTTTTCATCGATTCTGAAGATATATGTGAGACAAATTAAATATCTTGAGATGAAAAGACTAGAAATGTTTCAGGGGGAGAAATTAGTCTACATATTGATAGGGGGATCAATATGGTTAGATAAAGAAAAGAAAATAAAGTGAAGCAACATTGTGATGTTGTCATTGGTGCATGCTTACCTTTTATGAACTTACTAGATGACTGTTGATACATTCATTATGCGGGCATGTCCTTATATGTCATGGGAATTTCAATGATAAAGTTAAACACTGATAGGTACAACTAAAGTAAAGTTATTATGGGAAGCCTGAACTTATAAAGAAGGATTCAACTATATTGTAAGACCACTTGGATGGAGATTAATTTCCATAAGTACTTCATTTGTTTCAATTGAATATTTGATCATGGCATCATATGTGCACTAAAAATTCCCACAGTTAAATGCCCACATTTAAGTTGCATAATACATTTACATAAATTCTCCAAATTGGATAAGTAGTTGATTTGGAAAAATGTCGGCAACCTGTTGAGAAATGCCCGCATTTATTTTGAAAATGCTCGTTGGATTGATAAAATTCCTGCACTACCTTATAAAATTCCCGCAGGCGTCAAACCTATGCACGCAGGTCCAAACAAATGCCCGCAAAAGTGCACAAAAATTTGAATATGGTTAGATAAAGAAAAGGAAATAAAGTGAAGCAACATTATGATGTTGTCATTAATGCATCCTTACCTTTTATGAATTTACTAGATCACTGTTGATACATTCATTATGTGGGCATGTCCTTACATGCCACATGCATATAGTCTTCATGTGTGGGTGCTTGCATACTTATGCAGGCATGTCCTTACATGTCATGGGAATTTAAATGATCTACTGTCATTTCAGCACCTTCCGCGGGCATCTTTCCACCTCTATTTCATGCATTTTGGGGTTCAGTGGGCATTTATATATTACCCTATGTGAATGTTTAACTAGCTGCAAACATTTTATCTTAGTCTTGCATGCATAATGTAATACTTGCGGACATTATGTCCATTAAGTTTGGGATTTAAATGTCTTCAAAAGAATTCACTAACTCAGATTTATACCTAGAAGCAGGGTTGATAGAGGTAGCAATATTGTTAGATAAAGAAAAGGAAATAAATTGAAGCGGCATTGTGATGTTGTCATTGATGCATGCTTACCTTTTATGAATTCACTAGATGACTGTTGATACATTCATTATGTGGGCATGCCCTTACATGTCACAGGCATATAGTATTCATGTGTGGGTTCCTGCATACTTATGCGGGCATGTCCTTACATGTCACGAGAATTTCAATGATCTGCTGGCATTGCAACACCTCGAACGGGCATCTTCCCACATCTATTTCATGAATTTTGGGGTTCAGTGGGAATTTATCTATTACCCTATGGGCATGTTTAACTAGATGCAGGCATTTTATCTTAGTCTTTCATGCATAATGCAATACTTGCGAGCATTATGTCCATTAAGTGCGGGCATTAAATTTCTTCAAAAGCTTTCACTAACTCATAGTTATACTTGGAAGCAGGGTTGATAGGGGTAGAAATATTGTTAGATAAAGAAAGGGAAATAAAGTGAAGCAACATTGTGATGTTGTTATTGATGCATGCTTACCTTTTATTAATTTACTAGATGACTGTTGATACATTCATTATGCGAGCATGTCCTTACATGTCATGGGAATATAGTATTCATGTGTGGGTGCTTGCATACTTATGCGGGCATGTCCTTACATGTCATGAGAATTTCAATGATCTGCTGGCATTTCAACACCTCCTACAGACATCTTTTCACCTCTATTTCATGCATTTTGTGGTTCAATGATCATTTATATATTACCTTATGGACATGTTTAACTAGATGCGGGAATTTTATCTTAGTATTGCATGCGTAATGCAATACTTGCAGGAATTATGTCCATTATGTTAGGATTATTAATCCTCCCTTGATCATACACTATATTAGATTAATTATTTCCTAACTTAGGAACCTTAATTAAATATTTGGGTCCACTAGTACAATTGGGTCCACTTGGCCTAATGGGGCCACATGTGCCAGTCACTAGAGTATGGGGAACACTGCTAGAGGTTAACTACCACTTAGTGCATGTGCATGCATCAGTTTGGGTGCCTCCTAGACCAATCCCTACATTTAAGGATCCACTCAAAGTCCCGTCACGGACCTACTTCAGTTAGTTCGATTTAGTACTAGTTAGTCTCAGTTAGCCCTTAGTTACTTTCAGTTAGTTCACAAACAGTTAGCTAGCGCATGTATTGCATGGATAATGCATGGATTCATGTGGAGTAGGTGCCTTTTCCCACCTACCACACTCAGTTGCACTGAGTTAACTACTTCTCACTGTTTGTTGAGTTGGTTGGACATTTGGGAGTTGATTTTTGGACTCCGATATTGATTAAGAGACCATGAGTTATATATTCAATTACATACAGTCATATCCACTTGGTATATTCAAATTTCTCCCTAATGAATTTGAATTATTCCTATGTAAACTATTGTAACATCGGATATTATTAATTATGAATGATACTGTAAATTCTTGAGAAATACATGTCTGTTTCCTGTGTGGTTTGTTTTTTTCAGTTTGTATCTTCATTCTCCATTATTTTGCTACAAACATTATTAGAACTATCTGCTTGAATATATAAATGGCATTAAAATTATAATATGGTATAAGAGCCTTCTCAGGCAGGTTTCATGCTTGTTTCTCCCCATTGAACATCAGAAGTAGCTGGGTTTCCACATAAGTCCCCTATGATGATTTTTTAGCTCTAGATTTATTCATAGCATCAAAGAGGGCATGGCATACCCTGAAAACATGTTCATGACAAGAGGAAAAGCATGATTCTAATAGTTCATATGTTTTAGTGCGTTATTGCAGTGAAATTGAAAGGTGCTACGTAGCTTGTGTGAAGTATTTACAATCTTCCAGCTAGAGCAATTATGAGTTCTCAAACTCTTGAACCACAGATTCTCACAACTTCTAATTATCTTGATTGGAGGATTGATATGCAGCTGGCCTTGTGCAATCATGGCTACCACAGGATCATACATGGATGGGAGCCTGAGCCTCATCATCCGGTAGAGCGGAACAAGTTTCTGAACCGTTGTGATGAAGCATTCAGGTACTTATGTACTTATATTTCCATAGATCTCCTCTTCCACCTAGAAGGATTGAGGACTCCCAGAGAATCCTGGGAGAAGCTTGATAGCTTGTTTAACAAACAAGATGAGCTCCGGGGACACATTCTAGAGAATGAGCTAGTATCTTTACATCCCATCATTTTCAAGACTATTGAAAAATACTTTAATAAATTCAAGTCTCTAGTACTCTAATGCAGATAGTGTGGGATAGAGAGGAAGGATGACCAGAATGTCCTTTCCATACTCAGCAAACTAGGCCTTGAGTATTCTGTATTTGTTTCCATATTTCATTCCAAGAGGGAAAGCTTTCCTGATTGGAAGGTTCCTTCCTTATATTCTTTTTCTGAGTCCTTAATCAAGGAGCAAGACAAATTGATGAGAATGAGAGTCATCAAGACATCCAAATATCAAGCTCTCCTAGTTTCTAACTCTTCCAAAGTGCAAGAAAAGGGGAAATCAAAGAAGGAGCCAAAGGAAGCCGATTCAAAGCCTAAATAAAATCAGCAAACTTCTGAAGGGGCCTCCAACTATAAGAAGAATAAATTTGAGAAGAAACTAGGTCCCTACTGTTAGAATAATCCTTCGGGATTATTGTAAATAAATAATTAATAGGAATTTGATTAGATAGGAAGACAAACAGGCTGAGCGGAAGGTGAAACCCAACCGCCATGTACTTTGTATAAATACAAGCATTTGCATTGGAAATATATATTGAATCGGGAGTTATTACCAACAAGTGGTATCAGAGCAGGGCTGTCTGCCATAACTCCTGCTGCATTTCTGCCCATTACTGACATTCTGCTTGCCATTCCATTGCCAGACTGCTCCATCAGTCTGCCAGTGGAATCGCATGCACTGTATGCGTTACTCCTCCAGCTGCCTGCGTTTATTCTCTGCTAAAATTTTTGAATTACCTAACCCTAATTTGCAGCACCCTAACGCTGGAGACATCCTTTGAAATTTCTTCTTGCCGTTGAACTGATATCTCACCACTGCGTTGGTTTTTATCAGCATACTGTGTCCTCCTCAGTCCTCAGAGCTGTGAGGGCATGAAACGCATCTACAAGCCCTAAATTTTAACATACGATTTCTCTAACTCTGGTGAGCCTTCATACCACAATTCGCTGCAACCTTTTCTGCATATAATCTCTGCGTCATGTAAAGATACCCAATTCATGACTTGCGTTAGTCTACACCACTCCACACCAGCAATCTGCGTGCCATCCGAATCTTCGACTCGTGTGCCAAGAACTTAGAGCCATGAGCAAAGTCTAAATCAGTGTGCAAAATAGCGTAGTGTTGGTCGTGGCTGAATAGGGGCTGGAAAGGATGAATGGTGAAGTAAGTGATGATAAAGAATAGTCCCTTCAGAAGGGCATCCAATTGAGTATGTTGAGCTCGCACTGAAAACCGTATACATGGATGCTCCCATGATTACCCACAACGGGTAGGCCATTTCGCATATGCCTGCAATACTGGAATAATATATCGAGGAGATCTGAACGCCATCTGACACCACGGGCACGCTCTCTCTCTTCTGCTGACTTCGCTTTACGAGAGGTTGCTCGTTCGACTCTGCATCGACTTTGCTTTCCAAAAGGATCGCTGGTGAGAACTCTCATATTTTGTGAACTGCGACCTGCAAGTGTATATTCAGCACCGTTTTCAAAAGCATGGAGATATATGTTGATGCTGGTGAATGAAGAGAACCTGCAATTTTTGAACTGCTGATATATTTAGTGCGTTGAAGACTGAACTGCGTGTGGATTTGGTGGCTGTTCTCTGCGCCGTCATTCAGTTTTTTTTTTTTTGACCGCTTCTATAAGTGTCTGCGTTGAGCATATACTGTGTATTGGAGTTGAAGGCCTAGAACCTATGGAGCTGCGAGTTCATGAATCTGAAGACTGATATATATATCTATTACGTTGGAGCTCTGCGTTGAATAGTGCAACTGCTTGAATATTTTGATCGATTTTGAAATATTGTGATATTTTTGAAGTAAACCCTAATTTTCTGAGCTAACACGGTGGAGACTGCGTTGGAAAAATAATCTCTGCTGTGAGCTAGTGAAGTCTTGTTGATGGTCG
>LPNX010926792.1:486331-629640 GCA_001517045.1 Pseudotsuga menziesii
ATTCACTTAATAATTAATTTAGTTATGTAGGCTCGAGTAATCCTAATTTAATTATGTAGGCTCGAGTAATCACAAGTGGGGTACTAATGACCCAACTTACAACAGAGGGTAATTCCTCATGACTCTTATTAGTTCTCCCAATTAGGAACATTGGGGTATAAATAAATACAAGTGATTCTCCTGGTAGGAACATTGGGGACCACTAAAAAATACATATAGAATATTCTTTGAAGTTACAATAATTCAACACTCCCCCTTAACGAGAAGGGTATTCTACAATAACATCAACAACAACAACAGTAGGAGAGATAAGGCATCATCAACATCATCAGGGTCATACATCTATAAATCATTGGAATCTTTTCATGATCTTTAACATATAGTCTTCATATTCAATATTTAGCAGTAGCAACACTTTGACTGTTTGATCGACAACATCATCATCAACACTTTGACCTTTCAATAAGCAACAACATATTTCGATCAGCAACATCATCATCAGCACTTTGAATTTTCAATCAGCAACATCATCATCATCAACACTTTGACTTTTTGATCAGCAACATCATCATCATCAACACTTTGACTTTTTGATCAGCAACATCATCATCATCATACTCTGATCTTTCGATCAGCAACATCATCATCATACTTCGAACTTTCAATCAACATCATCATCATAATTTGATCTTTCGATCAACATCATCATCATCATCATACTCTGATATTTCAATCAGTACATCAACATCATAATCACACTCTGATATTTCGATCAGTACATCATCATCATCACACTCTGATCTTTCAATCAGTACATCATCATCATCACACTCTGATCTTTCGATCAGTACGTCATCGTCATCACACTCTGATCTTTCGATCAGTAACATCATCATCAGGAACAACCTACAATCCACAACATGAAAACGAAAGTCTTCGGATCACTTTTGGTCCTAAGTCTAGGGATGATACAATTCTACAACATTCTCGGGGACCGAAGCTTCTAGATACCTTTCTGAACTGAAGTTCAAGGATGATGCAATCATGCCACATTCTCGGGGACTGAAGCCTCCGGATACCTTTCTGAACCAAAGTTCAAGAATGATGCAATCCTACCACATTCTTGGGGACCGAAGCCTTCGGATACCTTTCTGAACTAAATTTCAAGGATGATGTAATCCTACCACATTCTCAAGGGTCGAAGCCTCCATATACCTTTCTAAACCGAAGTTCAAGGATGATGCAATCCTACCACATTCTCAGGGAACGAAGCCTCTGGATACCTTTTTAAACTGAAGTTCAAGGATGATGCAATCCTACCACATTCTCGGGGACCGAAGCCTTCGGATACCTTTCTGAACCGAAGTTCAAGGATGATTCAATCCTACCACATTCTCGGGGATCAAAGCCTCCGGATACCTTTCTGAACCGAATTTCAAGGATGATCCAATCCTACCACATTATCGAGGACTGAAGTCACCGGATCCGTTTTGGACAAATGTCCCAGGATGATACAATCCCTCTTCATTCTCGAGGACTGAAGTCACCGAATCACTTTAGGACAAGTGTCCAGGGATGATACAACCCCACTGCAACATCACTGCTCCCCCTTTCAAGGAAGGTCTTTCTGAAGAACACCAAGCTTATCTCGAAAGTGTTCGAACTTTACTCGAGATAGAGGCTTTGTCAACACATCAACAACTTGTTCATTGGTACTCACATACTGGAGCTTTATAGCTTATTTCAGTATCATATCTCGAATGTAGAAATACCAGATTTCTATGTGCTTTGATCTATCATGGAACACTGGGTTCTTTGACATCTTTATACAACTTTTGTTATCACATAGAATCTTAGTAGTATCCATCTCTAGGTCAAATAGACTTGACATCAGCTTTCGAAGCTGTATGGATACACAACTAGTAGAGAAAGATGCTATGTATTTTGCTTCTGTCGTGCTAAGAGCAATACTGGATTGTTTCTTGCTAAACCATGAAATCATAGCAGACCCTAGACAAAAGCATATACCTAATGTTCTTTTCCTGTCTAAGACACTTCCATCCCATTCTGCATCTGTATAGCCATACAATCTGTAATCATGGTTTCCATCATAGTATAGACCAAAGTCTATAGTCCCTTTCAAATATATCATCACATGTTCTGCAGCTATCAGGTGAACCCGTCTAGGTTGAACTAGATATTGACTCAATGTGTTCATAGAAAAACAAATGTCTGGTCTAGTATTTGTTAGATACATCAAGGACCCAATAATTTGTCTATATTGAGTCACATCCACTAACTTTTATGAGTCATCGGCTAACAACTTCATATTCGAATCCATGGGTGTGGCCATGGCTTTACATTCCAACATATTGAATCTTTTCAATATCTCTACTGCATGCTTTCCCTGGTTGAGAAAGATTCCTTCTAAACTTTTCCATACTTCTAGACCTAGGAAATAATGCATTAACCCAAGGTATTTCATCTCAAATTCTCCAGCGAGCTTCTTCTTTCTTTCCTTGGTCTGTTTCTCATTCCCTGTCAGAAATAAATCATCCACATATAGTAATAGTATGACGATTTCATCTTCTATAACCTTGTAGTAAAGTTTAGGATCGACATTACTCTTGGAAAAGCCCATGCTCGTCAAGAAACTATCTATTCTTCCATACCAGGATCTGGGAGCTTGCTTCAAACCATACAGGGCCTTCTTTAACTTGCACACATGAGTTCGTCTGTTTTCAACTTCAAATCATTGTGGTTTTTCTATGTATACTTCTTCTTCAATCACACCATTTAGGAAGGTTGTTTTCACATCCATGTGGTGTAAGTCCCACTTCATCATGGATGCGAGTGCCATGATAGCTCTAATCGAAGTATATTGTGCTACTAGGGAAATGTCTCTTCATAATCAATTTGGTCTTTCTGAGAGAAACCTTTGTCCACAAATCTTGCTTTATACTTCTTGATACTTCCGTCAGCTGCATGCTTTATCTTGTAGATCCATTTGGAGGATACTACACTCTTTCCTTATGGTTTGAGAGTGATATCCCATATATCATTCTTCATTATTGACTGGTATTCTTTAGTCATTGCTTCTACCCATTCTTTCTTCTGAACTGCTTCCTCATAGTTTGTAGGTTCTTGATCTACAAGATCACACATCAAGGCTACATAGTTGTATAAAGTCTTAGGCTTATTACTTACCCTTGTGGAGCCTTCAGAAGCTCCATATCTTTGTGCTTCTTGTATAATCTCTCTTTCCCAAGTAGGATTTCTCTTTTGTGATATCTCCATCGTAGGGGGTTCTTGTGGTTCTTCCATGTAATGTTCTTCAGGAGCTTCATCTTCAAGTAGAAATGTAGTCTCTACATTTCTAGGAGGTGCATATTCCTCATATACTTCTTCATGTTGGCATTTTTTGGATCTCTTGAGAGCTGCTTCTTCATCGAATGTTACATCTCTACTGATTTCCATGTGATGGAATCCAGGAATGTAAATTCTAAATTCCTTGGATACTTTATAGTATCCAATAAATATCCCCTTCTTTCCGGAAGGGTCCAACTTGGTTCTTTTCTCTTTTGGTATATGAATATATACTGTACAACCAAATATTTTTACGTGACTTACCTCAGGCTTATTTCCCGTGAACATCTCTTATGGAGTCTTGAATCCAAGAGCACTGTGAGATATTATATTATGTACATATACAACATTTCTTGTCGCTTCTACCCATAGATGCATTGGAAGATCTTGATCATATATCATTTTCTTCACTGATTCCATGATGGTTCTATTCTTTCTTTCCGCAACCCCATTTTGTTGAGGATTGTAGGGAGTAGTTAGTTCCCTATTGATTCCAACATCTTTGCAAAAGGCTCCAAAATATTTTGAAGTATATTCTCCGCCATTGTCTAGTCGAAGTGTCTTTAATTTCTTGTCTGAGAGGTTCTCTATCAAGGCTTTAAATTATTTGAATTTCTTAAACACTTCACTCTTTGCTTTCAAGAAGTATATCCAAGTCTTTCTTGAATAGTCATCGATAAATGTGATATAATATTCAAAGCCACTTAAGGATGTAGAAGACATTGGACCACACACATCTGAATGAATAAATTCCAATGTACCTTTTGTTTTTGTTTCACTCTTTGGAAATGGATTCTTGATGTTATTTCCTTTCGCACATCCTTTCCAAATTCCTTCATGTTTGATCTTCATGTCTGCTAGTCCCGTTACTACTTTGTTCACATGAGGTAGTGCCTTGTAATTAATGTGGGAAAGCATTCTATTCCATATTTCACTAGTGTCAGTGGACTCATGAACAAAGGTTGTTTATGAGTGCCTCTTGATTTTATATAGGCCTCCTTCTTCTTCACCAATAACAACCACATCTTCAATTTTATTTCCTTTGGACCACATGAGTACTTGGCCATCTATGAAGGAAACTATGAATCCTTTCTTATCTAAAGCTGAGATAGAGATTAGATTCTTCTTTAGACTCGATACATACAATACTTCCTTAATCTTCAGGGGATTCCCTGAATCAAGCTTGTAGCTTGCTTCACTAACTCATTTGATCGGATATTGATAGTCATCTCCTAGGGATACTTTTTGAGGAGAGCTCGTTTCTTCAAGTTTGGATTGAGTTTTCTTTTGTCCCATCATGTTATTTGAAGCACCACTATCAATAAGCCAAGTGTCTTCTCCAGGTGTTACAGACTCAAAGAGTGTAGAGAATAGTACATACTCTTCTACATCTTCTTCTCTTGCTTGTTTTCTTGGAGGTCCTTCATCCTCTTCTTCTTCATCCTCATCTTCAACTAGATGAGCATGATGTATTTTTTTGTTGTTGATCCTCTTCTTATATTCTTGCCTCTTCATAGGACAATTTCGGGCAATGTGTCCTATCTTATCACAATGAAAACATTGAAAGCCAGAGTAGTCTTTATCTGTAGGATTTTCCCTTGTTCTTTGGATTCTTTTGGGAGGTTGAGACACCTTGAAATTTCTCCTTTTGAAATTAGATTGAATTATTCTTTTCTTGGTGTGAGTGGATAGGGCTTGATCATCTTCCTTTAGTAAGGCTTCTCTATTTTCCACTCTAGTCTCCTCTTGAATGCAGTCTTCCCATACCACATCAAACTTCGTGCTTTCCTTCCTGGCACACATCATCTGGATGAATGATTCCCAGGGTCTAGTGAGACCATTGAGAGCAGTCATAACCATTTCATATTCATCAAGTTTGTCTCCAATGGCTTCTAGTTGTTCTTTGATTTGAGAAACCCTTGTGAAGTAGTCTTGGACGGATTATCCATGACTCATCTTGGTTCTCTTCAGTTGAGCTCTTAGATTCATATTTCTGTTGATGTTTCTACCCTCATACATTCTGGATAGCGCATCATACATTTCTTTTAGAGTATTCTTGGATGACACTTGAGTGATCAAGTGATCCTTGATAGAGTTAGCAATAATCCTTTGTGCCCTAATCATATCCTTCTTGTGCTTCTCCTTGGCTTCAGCTTCTTCAATTTTTGAAACTTCCTCTTTGATATACTTATCAAGATCATTCTCTTGGAGAATGAGACCAATCCTGTATTTCCATGCTAATAAATTCTCTATGCCTTCTAGCTTGTTCTCAATATTAGTGCTTGGAGCCATCTTGTCATAAAATCACAAAAATTTAAATTTTGTGGAATGAGAAACTGAACTTACCAGGAGATGCTCTTGACTGAGGCGAGTTTACTGGTGTGCTTGGTTTTTGGAGATATCAAGTCTTCACCTTTTAAATTAGACTTGCAAGATTCAAATTCTACAACTTCCAACTGTTTTCTGGTTCAACAATTTTCTGGTGCAGCTGTCTAACTAGGGTTTGAATTTCCCAGAGACTCACTCACACTAAAACCTCAATTCCAGGCTCAATAGATGTGCTTTGGGAGGGTGTAGCTTTCTATGCAAGTAGTTTTCCTAAAATAAATTTTTTCCCAAAACCCTAATTTCTTCTAGGGAGAGAAAGGGATTTTTCACCTTGTGAAAGCTTTCCTATTCATGTTAGCTCTGGTACCATGTTAACATTCCATATTCTAAGCTATATTATCAACATTTAATTTCAATTTCATAACAAAAGAATATAGACAGGATCAATCAAAGAAACAGTATCACAAGAACAACACAGATTTATCTTGGGAAAACCCTAAAGGAAAAAACCCAACAAAAGCTTCCTCAATATAGATGCCCCCAAAAGATAAAAGGTAAAACCAAAATACTGATCCTCCTCCTTCTCCAGCTACAACTCTTTCTCTCTCTCTCTCTCTCTAGTGTGCTACACAAGTGAGTGTGAGTGTGTTCAAATGAGAAGCACCTCACCTCTATTTATATTCTTTCGTTCACTTAATAATTAATTCAGTTATGTAGGCTCGAGTGACCACAACTAGGGTACTAATGACCTGACTTAAAATGGAGGGGACTTCCTCATGACTCTTATTAGTTCTCTCGATTAGGAACATTGGGGTATAAATAAATACAAGTGATTCTCCCGGTAAGAAATTCGGGGACCACTAAAAAATACATATAGAATATTCTTCGAAGTTACAATAATTCAACAAGAAGCTCAGAGAAGCAGCTGGAGATGGTGTTGGGGATCCATATGGCAAAACAAGAATGAGGTCCCAGTATCAAAATGAGAGTGTTACATTGTATCACATAGATCCTCTTCTTGCTGAGAGGTATTTTATGATGTTTGGGTCAGATCCTCAATCCTTCAAGGAGGTTTTCCATGATCCTATATGGCAGGCATCCATGGATGAGGATTTTGATTTGCTACATGACAACCAACTGGGAACATGTCTCCTTACCTCCAGGAAGGAAGATGGTACAATGCAAATGGATCTACAAAACCAAAATAGCTGCTGATGGAACCACAACCAAGTACAAGGGTTGGTTGGTGGCAAAATTGTATTCTTAGGTCCAAGGCTTGGACTATAATCAGACATTCACTCTAGTAGCTAGAATGGAATCCATCAAGATGGTATTGGCCATTGCTACTTCCAAGAGATGGGAAGTACATCACATGGATGTGGAGAGTGCCTTCCTCTATGGTGATTTGGAGCAGGAGATATATATGAAACAACCTGAGGGGTTTATTGATGATCCTTCCTTAGTCTGCAGACCGAGGAAATCATTGTATGGAATCAAACAATCCCCAAGGGCATGGTACTTCAAGATGGATTCCTTCGTCATCTCTCAGAATTTTTAAAGGTTAAAATATGATTGCAATGTCTACATGAAGAAGAAGGAGGGGTTATTTCTTCTAGTTGTATTATATGTGGATGAATTTATCATTACTAGTAGCTCTGCTGCTGGATTAAGTAGCATCAAGTCTGCTCTTAATAAAACATTCTCTATGACTGAATTAGGACTGTTAAGACAATTCATTGGTCTCGAAGTAAGTCAAAAGAATTTAGGAATCATGATCTCATAGTCTAGATATTCATCAGACATGTGTTACACTGAAATATTGTCCTCTTGATCCATGTGTCAACCCTTTTCCTAATCCCCAAATTTCTCTCTGTTAAACTGGATTGATATTGAGGTTGTTCTTGTATTTTTTCCCTCTTTAGGAAGGCCAACACTTTTTCCCTTCATGCTAGGTGTGCGGATGGCACTCTTTCCCTTCATGATAGGTTTGCTGGTGCCAGTACTCTGTCTCCCACTGCTAGGTGTGGCGACGGTGCTCTTTCCCTTCATGGAATTTGCGCCCATGGTGTTTTGAGGGAAAAAATGGAGCTTCGAGACCCTTCTCGAAGGTGGATGAGGTGGAGGTCTATCCCTATCATCTAGGTGAGGTGGCATTTGGTTCCTAACCTATGGGGAATATCCCTTAGATCCCTCCTCCTAATCCTCAACCTACTCTATCCCTTTAGCCTTATAAATTAAACCCTCTCTCCATTGTAAAGGGAGGAAGGACTATGGTACTCTTATGCTGGTGGAACTTCTAGGTGGCTTACTATCATGCTTTGGAGGATTTGGCTTGGATTTTTGGATGGAAAGTTGCAGCGTTAAGGCGAGGTTGTGACATTCTTTCTTTTATGTAATTCTATGTATCTCCTTGATTACAATAATACAAATCTCTTTCCATAAATCTTATTGTGTTAATAATTTTTAGAGATTTCTTACTTAACTGTTAGATTAGATCAATTCATGTTTGGATACACATGTATTGTTTTCTTGTTTCCACTTGCTCTACAGGGTTTTGCAGCTGGAGATCTTAAGGCTTTGGAGCATTGGATCAACAAAGAGAGAAGATTATTTGCATATTGCAAGTAAGCGATCTATATTTTAACTTGCATTTCTATTTGATCTAGGAAAGTAGATTTTATTGTGTATTTGATTTTTTCTAGATCCACTTGGACTAGGGATATCTGGCTTGAGTCTGCTTGAGTAGATTTATCCTATAAAAACATGCTTAAGATATTCCACATGGAGGATTGCAAGGCAGCCCCCTGCCCTTTTCTATCAGGCATCAGGCTTGAAGAAGGTGGTTCCACACCTTTGGTGGACAACACTCTCTATAGACAACTCATTGGAAGCCTTCTGTATCTCAGTCATTCGAGACAAAACATATCCTATGATGTTAATGTTGCTTCCAGATATATGTAGGAATCACATGAGTTTCACTGGAAGGAAGCAAAGAGGATCTTGCACTATGTGTAGGGTACTATTGATTATGGGATCCAGTATGTTGCTGGAGCACAGTTGGATCTCATAGGATTTGTACACTCAAACTGGGTAGGAGATGGAAATGATAGGAAATCCACCTCGGGTTTTGTATTCATGATTGGATCTGGGTCAATTTGTTGGTCCAGGAAGAAGCAAGCAGCACTTGTACTTTCTTCGACAGTAGTAGAGTATTGGGGAGCTGTGAATGCAGCTATTCCGGAAGTTTGTCTACATGGCATCTTGACATAGTTTGGGATTCAGACTTCACCTACATTAGATACTTATTGTGACAACTACAGTACAATCAAGATCTCCAGTGATCCTATTCAAAAGCAGAGGAAAAAGAACATAGAGGTTCACATGCACTACATTCGGGAACTGGTGCATGAAAGAACCATCACACTACACTACTGTTCGGTAGAGGATCAGATTGTAGATATTTTTACCAATTCTTTTACGGAAAAGATATTTTCCTTTCTGAGGTCTCTTTTGGGAATTAAGGCTTGTTTCTTAGTTCCTATTTGAGGGGGGTTTTCCCAAGAGGTTTTCCTACCTCATTTGTATTATGTCTCTTAGATTGTATATTGGGTGACCTATGGTATTGTTACCAGGGCCCAACGTTGTCCAAGTTAGGATTCAGGGGGGTTTTAGGATTATTAATCCTCCCTTGATCATACTGTCTATTAGATTAATTATTTCCTAACTTAGGAACCTGTTGGCAGCTAGCAACAACCTCTTCATTTCTCCATAAGATGAAGAGTGATCATCTCTTTCGATGATTCATCATTGAAAAATTATGAAAGAGCACCTTCAGAATCGTTGATTCTGAAGGTACTCTTAATGAAAGAAAGGTAAAATATCATTTGAGAAGTTGGTGAAACACGCTCATGAACTTGGTGATTAACAACTGTCAGTAAGTCTAATAAATTTTTATGAATTTATTTAATCATTAAAATAAATTTATGAGACTTAAGAAATTTGAAATAGTTTGCCAAGAGAAAATTAATAAAACACACTTTGTGTTGAGTAAGGTATTACTAGCCCTAAGTTCTTAAAACTAAAGTGACTTTCAAAGTTGATATCATATGTAATACCATATTATGACCTTTTGTAAATATTATAGTTAATGAATAAATGATGTTTATATAAGAAAATTTCACTTATGATAGTTTTATCATTTGAATATCCTATTAATCTAATGTTAGATATGTATCGATAGGATGTTTAAAATATTTAAACTTAGTCTTGTATATACATAGCCTAGATATTAAATCTAGCTATTTCACTAAGCCATGTTAACATTATATGTATGTGATTTCATCACCTTGCATGCCACCACTTAACATGATTTGAACTGAAGATGACTAAGGTTACAACGAGCCATTTGTCAGATTGATAAGTGATTATTACTTGGATCAATGAGTTGGCTTAAAACGTGGCTTGCACCTCTTGATAGGTCGATGGCTGTGAGCATATGGAGGCATTGTATTAACAGTGTTAAATGCTGATAGTCATTTCCAATTAACGTCAATGTACCTGTTCATTATTAGCCACTGTCCATAATTAATATTTGAAATCATGATCTATCAATTACAATATCTCTGGTTCGTCGATTTGGTGGTTATCATTATTGGTCATGGTTAAACGTAGATAAACCTGCATATAGTATGCTATAACGTTAAGATTTAGCACTCATCATTGCTTAGAATCCGGCTAAAATGGCAGGTTCAGAGATTGTATCTCCGTTAGATTTGAAGCCTGCGAAGACTATCCATCATGTCATGTGTGTGGATACCTATTCCCTCTATGTTCACCTCTCCATTCATTTCAGTTCGAAGCCATGGGAACGTAGAAGAAACCATGTCTCCTCTGAACCGTTTTAAGATTTCTAGGTCTGAAATTATAGAAGCTAACCAGGAGGTTGCCATGAAGTTTGAGAAAATAGGGTGGGGGCATTTCTTTAGGAGTTTCGATGGCCACCATGTAGAGATTACTAAACTGTTCGCCATGAATTTTAATGATGACAGGGTACAAATTGGGGGTTTTGAGTTTATTATCAATGAAGATATGATTGCAGAAGCCACTAAGCTCCCACAGGTTGGAGAACGTTGGTTTAAAGGCAGCATGGTCAATAAGAAGAAATGCTTGACTCTGTTAATGCCATTGCCGGATGATACGAAGCTAAAGATAGGCGTTCCTGTGAAATTTCTCAAGCCCGAATGGAGAGTTTATTACAAAATATTAGTAAGATATGTGTCCTGTTGCGGACGATACTCCCATTTGAACTTATACCATTTACGATTGCTGTTAGCATTATGGGGTTACAAGCTTAATTTTCCTTTCTATCTATGGCAAAGTCTTAAGAAAATGTCACAGACTATTAGAAATTTTAGTAACCCCGACAGGAGTCTCTTTCACCACGGGTTGATAAAAATTATATTGCAATTTCAATTATCTGCAAATGGCCAGTCTTGGGATAAGTTTTTAGTCGACTGTCAGTTAGGGCCGACACAGCGTTGGCCAGATCCATCCGCATGCACTCATAGGAAACGAAAAGCCATAAATGCTGGGGTTAATAATACTTTTGAAAATATATCAGAGGTTAAGGAATTCGAGGATGTAAACATACTCATAAACAGGGGGATCAGTAAGAATGATGACAAGGATTCATTTCCTTGTAACCCTAAAACAGTTTTTGATCAACCCTTATCTGATAGCACTCCTGCAGAATTAGAAGAAGGATTAACCAAAGATAAAAATGATAATGTTGAATGTAAAAATCCATTTGAAACAAATAAACCTGATGGATATAACATGGAATCTATGCATAGATTAGATCATCTTTCTCGGGTTTGTTGTGATAAGGAAGGACTTGCTTTTGAAAACCTATCGTTTTCAAGAAGGGTTACGAGGAGCATGTACAATACCCATGCGATTTCGAGTCCTATGGTTAATCAACAGGCTTCTAAGCCTGCAATTGTCAATATTGAAGATGACATCCCAAAATCTATCCCTGATACAAAGGATGTAAATAATCCTACTTATGTACAGGGAAATGATGTAAAATTAGGCCAGGCTGAAGGCATTCAATCAGGTATAGACCACAGGTATTGCAGATCTTGAACCATCGTCTAGTCTACATTGTGACAGTCATCATTCTCCTCAGAGGGTTAATGAAGATGAGACTCTACAGCCTACACAATATAATGCATTCCAAGATAAAATTACTGAGTTCAAAGGTAAACTGAAGCACTGTCTATCTAGTACTGCGTTACTAGAAGAGGAAAATAGAACCTTCAGAAGAGAATTGCTGCAGTGGATTGATAGATGGAAAGAGATGAGTGCTAAGAAGAACCAATACAAGAAATCAAAGAAGTCAATCTTAGGAACAAACCAGCTATTGCTTAAACGAATTGAAAAGAAAAAACATTAAAATCATCAGGTTAAAAGCTAAGCTAGCAGAAGCTCGAAGAGTAGTCGCTCTTCAGAATAAAACTTGATGATTTTTCTCATTTCTTATGTCGCTGCAAAATAGGTAATGATCATTTTGGTTTCACATGCATTTAAAATTTTAAGTTGATTTCTTTACCTATGTTTTAATCAATTTTAATAAGGTGCTTCGTTTGAATTCAATACAGGTGGTTTTGTCATCATTCCTCTACAGAATCTCAGGACTTGGTTAATGCGTTTCCATGAAGATATGGCTGTTTGTTGCGAGCTGGAGTTTCATTATGGACAAGAATCTTCTAAAGTTCCTCGACTCAGGCTAGTCGTTTTCTATTTTATAGTGATAGGTGGCATATAAGAGATGAAATGCTCTTTTTAGTTAGAGGAGCCCTATAATGTTGCATGCAACATTAATAGGGAAAACTGAATCCTAATAGTATATAATTTAAAGAGTTTTGATGAACAAAGGGATGGAGTGTTGGAAGAAAAACATATTAGAAATATATCTTATTACTGGTGTTATTCAATACTTGAAGTTGAATCTTTGATGTGAATGCTACTGGACATCTGCAGACATATACTGTTACTGGTATTTTGTTTTTGGATTTTTATATACATATATTTCAACGTATTATCTTCTGTCTTTATATTAACTCAGTGTGCTTTGATATGCTGATGTTTAATTATATCTTTCACTTTATCAGCTTAGGTTAGTATTTTGAATGAACATTTCATTATTATTTTGTTTATTAGTATTTTTACTATAAACCTAAGTTGTAATGATATACTTTTCTGTCTATTTAAAATTTCATTTGTATGTTGAAAATGATTTTTAGATAGGCATTATCTTAAATTCAAATAGCTGCCTTAATAATTAATTATTAATCAATTTCAGACAGTTGAAATTAACTGTTTATTTGCAGATTATGTTTCAGTGCTGTTGTCATATAATAGAATGACTCATTATTCATGATTTAAATGTATCTATTTGAATTATGTTTTAGTCTTTCTGTTCATCTTTAATGATTAATAGTTAATATAATCTTTGAATATGCTCTCAGCTGATAGGACATTTAGAATAGTTTAAGTTAAAGTTTATTTTATTTTTTCTTTAGTAGTAGGATTAACAACTGTCAATTCGATTTTATACTTTGTATAAATTTTATATTCAGAAAACGTCCCAAAATCAAAGTCTTTCCGTAAGAAAGCAATCATAGGACAGTTTAGATAGTTTAATTTAACCATTTAGATAAAATAACATTAGAATAGGTTAGATTTTGCTGGTTTTAAGTTCTCCTTAAGAGACAAACTAGCTGGTAACAGGACCACAACCTGTAAGGTTTTGTTAATTCAAACACACCGGACGCTGCTTTAAGCTGATTGTGTGGACAAAACCTCCTTATTGGCCTAGATTCAAAAAATCAGGCCAACAAATGGCGCTAGAAGGAGGGCCTGTCAATGAGTAATGGCAGGTGAAACTAATGAAACATTTCCAACCAGCCAACAACCTCCAGAAGTCAGTAGATCACCTTTTATAGAAACTGTTAGGAATATCCTGGAACGTGATCCTGTCACTTCTCCTTTTACTCCCGCGCAAAGTGCTCAAACTCTTGAAGAATCTAGACATATTCTTACTAGAGCATACGCTAATCAGCTTGGTATTTCTCCAATAGATTATGGTCTACCTAGACAGCAGCGACATAATCCGCAATTGACCATAGTTACGCAAGATTTGGAGATAACTGGTAGTACTCCCCATCATCAGGTTGAAAGACATCAAAGGTAGATTACACAAACAAATACAGCTAGGAGGCTGATTGCAGGAAGTGGTTCCAATCAGCCACCTTCTCCTCCTGTGTCACCACCTGATAGTCCAAGACCTTGCAATTCAGGAAGTTCCTCAAGTTCTCAAGGAAGTCCAATGGCGAGGAATGTACCTGTAGGAGGAGGAGGTAATCCTCCACCTAATCCACCCAACCCACAGCTCCCTTGGCTAAGGACAACTGCTGTAGCAATCCCTGGAATTCAACATCCATTGCCGAAACACTCAGATAAACTTCTTCCTAAATTCAACCCAGATGACAAAGAACCTGCAGAGGTGCATATTGAAAAATTCATGTTGGTTGTTCAAACCTTGAACGTTCAGCATGAAGATGTAGTTTGTCGATTGTTTCCTCTAACTTTCGAAGGAAGAGCTTCTACTTGGTATTTTTCATTAGTACAAGGATCTATTACAAATTGGGGGGAATTTAATAAGGCCTTTCTAGATAAATTCGGGGAAGATAAAACACCCACTCTTTTAGCCCTAGAGTTATCTAGAATTAAAATGGAACCTAAAGAAAGAATCAAGATTTCAATCAAAGGTTTCTAACATTAAAAAACAAAATTCCAATTGCTTCTCAACCTCCGGAAGACATAATTATTGAAAATTATACATCAGCCTTACCTAAGTATTCCGGGATGTTTGTAAAGAGAGTCGGAAAAACAACACTAATAGAGACATTTGAGGAAGCCATTAAAGTAGAAAAAGATTCCATGTCTTATGAACCAGATAGAAGTGGGAAATCTGATTCTTTTCCTCGTAGGAAAACTGAAAAATCCAATTCAGATAAAGATAAAGCATTTGATGTAGAACAACTACAAAACGCTATTCGAACATTAACCAATGAAGTTATAGGGTTAAAAAATACTAATTCTGAAGCTTCCCCTTCTAGGGGTTATTTCAGAAATCAATTTAAACAAAACCCAAATACAAATAATAAGAATACACCTCCGGATATAGCTGCTAATGAAGAGATATTTAATACAATTTGAGCTGTTCTATCTTTGTCTGAGACTAATAGTCAAGAGATAAATGAAAATGAAGAAGAAGAGGAATCAGAAAGTGATGAAGAATCAGAAGAACCTCAACAGGTTAACGGTCATTTCTGGGATAGCTTGGTGAAAGAACATGAGAATAGAAGTCCACCTATAGGACATCATGCATATAATACTCGTAGTAAAAAATTTGCAAACACTCCCAGTGCTTCTATTTCTACTACAAATAACGACAACAATAACTCACAACCAAACAAACAAACTCAATTTGGCAAGCAGGCTCAGCCAACCAAGAGTACCCAAACCATTCAAAATGCTCCCAAATTAGATTTACAATATGATATCATTGAATATTTAAAGAAGACTCGTGCAAACATCAGTATGTACGATCTTCTTCAAATCTATCCAATGCCTAATAGTCATATTATAAATCCTGCAGTAAGTTCAATTGTTCCTAATACAAAACAAAATGTTGCTGCAAATAGTTCTAACAACGACCCAACAACAACTGAAAAAGGGAAAACAACTGCTGATAAAGCCTCACTGATAGGTAATAATTCTAAATCAACTACACCTCCATTCTTACTTACCTTTGAAATTTTCAATAGGAATGTCCACAATTGCATGGTAGATTCTGGAGCATCCTCTAATGTCATGCCTTTATCTGTATGCAAGAAATTGAATGGAAAATTTGTCCCCTCAAATTCTCAAATAACTCAATTAGATAGGACAAATGTAAAGGTGGTAGGGGAAATGAAAGATGTCTTAGTCAGGATTGCTTGCAACCCTTCGGTTTATCAAATTATAGATATTGTTGTTGCTGACATCCTAGATGCATACGGGATTTTCTTAAGTAGGGATTGGTCCCAACAGCTGAACGGTTTCTTTACCACTGATTGGTCAACATTGTGGTTACCTAAGAATGGAAAGTCAAATCAGATTAAGGTAAATAGAGAAAGGTATATGAAACATACCATCACCGAACTGCATGATCCTAGTGAGCCGGTTTTGTTCTCAAATAGTATTATGGGGAATTACATGTATGAATTAGGATTCGACAATTTTAAAGCTGAAAATTATGCCCTTTCTGAAAATAATCAGCAATATGAAATTTGTAATGTGACATTTGTTTCTCCTAACTCTTCACTCAAAGAAACTTTTAATGATGTAAATAATCTGAATATTGTGAATATTATAGAAAGTAAAGTGATTGTACATAGTCCTATTTGGACGTTATATTTTGATGGTGCCAAATCTAAGGAAGGAGCAGGAGCTGGTTGCTTACTGGTGGATCCTCAGGGAAATAAAACTTGTATAGCTTGTAGAATGGAATTTAGTTGTACAAACAATACAGTTGAATATGAAGCTTTAATACAAGGCTTGAAAAAGGCAATCGATTTGAGCATCAAAGAGTTAATTGTTTTTGGAAATTCCGAGATTATTGTCAGACAGGTTTGTAACTCCATTCACTATTTATCTGAACATCTACAGAGTTATCAGAAAGAGGTATGGAACCTTATCTTACATTTTGATGCATTTAACATAAAATCTGTTCCTAGAAGTCAAAATCAAGAAGCATATTTGCTGGCAAATGTAGCATCAAAGTTAATACCCTCAGAAAATCTTACTTCAGATTTCTTTTTTGTTGAATTGATTTTTAGGCCTTCCATACCTGATAATATTTTTAACTAGCGTGTGTTTGAAAATGATACGCAGGTATTGAATTTTCTGACGAATGAAGATACCTTTAAAGATGCAGCAATTGATGAAGTCACTCATGACGAAAACCTATGGGATTTTTCGGTAATTAATGATTTCTGTTCAGTTGAAAAAGCTTTCGAACAGGTAAAACCAGTCCCTAATTCAGTACTTAGATTAGAAAAGTTTTTTGATCTACAGGATACATTTAGGTCTGTTCCTAATTGTAAAACAAACAGCTCTTGCATGAGATATGAAACCATCAATTTAGGAACAGAACTAAACCCCCAAACTGTAAACCTTGGAATAGATTGTAACCCTATAGAAAAATCAGCCTTCATAACATTGTTTAAAGATTTAAAAGATGTCTTTGCTTGGACATATGATGACCTAAAGACATTCAATACCCAAGTCATGCAACATATAATCCCAATTAAACAAGAGTCAAAGCCTTTTCAACAAAAGTTAAGAAAATATCACCCGTCATTAGAACCAACAATAAAAAAGGAACTGAATAAATTGTTAGCTGCCAAGATTATTTTCCCCATCATACATACTCAATGGGTAGCAAACTTAGTTCCAATTAGGAAGAAAAACGGGGATATTATATTATGTGTGGATTTTAGAAATTTGAATAAGGCTTCCGAGAAGGATAATTATCTAGTTCCTCCCATGGAACAAATTCTTCAAAAGGTGTCTGGGTCTGAGATACTGTCTCTCCTTGACGGTTTTTCAGGATACAACCAAATATTAGTCTCCCCTGATGACCAATTGAAAACTGATTTTAGAACTCCATGGGGAACATATGCCTACCGCAAGATGCCCTTTGGGCTAATCAATGCGGGAGCAACCTTTCAACGAGCAATGGACATCCCTTTCATAGGCCTAACCAATCATTCAGTCATTGTCTACTTGGATGGCGTTACTGTATACTCTAAACATCGACCTGATCATCTTAATCATCTTAAAAAAGTATTTGAACGATGTAGAAAATTTGGAATATCTTTAAATCCTAAAAAGACAATATTTGCCGTTTCAGAAGGTATCTTATTAGGTTGTGTTGTTTCAAAGCACAAAATCATGATTGATCCCGAAAGAACCCAAGCCATTTCAAAGATAACCTATCCTTCTAGCAAGAAAGCAATGCAGTCATTTTTAGGAAAAATAAATTTTGTTAGGATATTCAATCCCAGTTTTTTTGAGATCATTCGCCCTTTATAGAAAATGATTAAAAAAGATGCTGTCTTTAATTGGGGACAAACTAAAAAGGAATCATTTCAGAATATTTTAGAAGCTATTTCAGAAGCTCCTAGCCTCCTAAGTCCAGATTTTAATAAGGATTTCATATTATACACCTTTGCTTCTGATATTTCATATGCAGCAGTTCTAACCCAATTAAATCAGCAGAATAATGAAGTCCCAATCTCCTTCGTGAGTTCAAATTTCAAAGGTGCTGAACTCAATTACCATGAAGTTGATAAACAAGCCTTTGCGGTTTTCAAAGCTGTCAAACATTTTCGTCCTTATTTGCTAAAAAATAAAATGAAAGTAATTGTCCCTTATTCCTCAATCAGAAATTTGTTAGTTCAAAAATACTTAGGACAAAAGAGGGCACCTTGGATGACAGCTCTTCAAGAATATGACTTAGAAATTAAACCCTCAACGATAGTCAAAGGCCAAGGGCTACGTAAATTAGCTGCTGAAGCTGCTCATTTACCTAATGATAAGATTGAAACTGTTATTGATGAAGCTTTACTTACCAGGGAGATTTATTTTTATCCACCACCTCAAGATTCCTGGTACACAGACATACAGATACTTCTGGAAACAGGGGCTGCCACCGATTACTTAGAACCAAAGAAGAAAAGAGCACTCAGATTGAAGTCTGCCCCATACTTATTGATTGATAATATCCTCTTTCGGAGAAATTCAGACGGAGTATATCTTCGATGTCTAGATAAAGATGAAACAGAAGCGATTCTGAAAGAATTACATTCTGGACCAGCAGGAGGTCATTTTGGGGGAGAAACCACTGCGCACAAAATTCTCAGGGCTGGTTATTATTGGCCCACCTTGTTTTGAGATTCCTACACCTTTGTCAGAAAGTGCCAAGAGTGTCAATTGGCTGCAGGAAGGGTGAAAAAATCTGCTTTCCCTCTACAACCTGTTTCAACTGAAAGACCCTTTCAGCAATGGGGTATTGATATAGTAGGTCTAATAAATCCTCCCTCATCTATGCAACACAAATATATAATAACTGCGACCGATTATTTCACCCGTTGGGCTGAAGCTGCACCATTGAAAATTATAAATACCAATCAGGTTATATTATTTCTGGAATTCTTTATTATAACAAAATTTGGTATTCCTGATTCACTCGTTTTTTATAATGCTTCGTATTTTTCATCAATCGAGTTAACTCAATTTGCTTTAGAAAAAGGAATAAGGATTAGGTATTTAGCTAACTACCATCCACATGGGAATGGTCTAGCTGAATCAACAAACAAAAATTTATTGAAAATTCTCAAAAGAACTATTTCAGTTCACCATCGTAACTGGCATACAGAATTGGTCAATGCCCTTTGGGCAGACAGAGTAACTCCGAAAGCTGCAATAGGTAATTCACCATTTTTCTTAGTATACGGAAACGAGGCCATTTTACCGCCAAATCTGTTCTTACCTTCATTACAGCTAGCTCAGTCTGTCAAAGATAAAGAATGCCCAGCAATGGAAAAAAGAATTAACACATTATTAAAACTGGAAGAAGAAAGAGAAAAGTCAAAACAACACTTTACGAAACATCAACAGATTGTGAAATCTTGGTTCGACCAATCTTTCAGTTCTAATCGAGAATTTCAAGTGGGAGACCTATTTTTAAAATGGGATAAAGATCACGAAGATAAGGGAGATCATACTAAGTTTCAGAAACTGTGGTTAGGTCCCTTTGTCATTTCTGAAAAAATAGGACCCAGTACGTTTCGATTACAAACACTTGAAGGACAGTCTGAAACATTCCCTATGAATCGACTGATTCTTAAAAAATATTTCTGTTAATATGTTCTGTCTAAAATGTATATAATCTTCTTGTTGTTTGTAAATAAATTTATCTTTTTGTATATAAAGTAGCAGACTGTTATGTTAATCGGTTTTCTGTCAAAGTTAAATATTTCAGATTGTTAAAATTTGTGTATATAACCAGTCAGTCAGTCAGAAATATGTAATTAGCAGCTGTAATTAATGTAAATAAATAAAATCAGTTTGCTCATCAGCCTGAAAAATTATGATATTAGACTGGTATCTTTTAAAAATTTGTTCAGGATGATCAAAATTTTTTGAATCTGTAAAATACTTTCATTGTTTTCTATTTATAAGCGTTTCTCAGATTTTTCCCCATCTTGTTATTTTCTTAAAAAATGGGAATGACTTATTCTATATCTTCTTCGAGGCTTGTACTTTTGAAAAACTTTACAGATCTCTATCATCAGTCTTAGAAAAGTTTTTATCATCTGAGAACTGTCTAGCATTTGTTCCAATCAATTAAAAGTTAAAATGAGAGACGGAAGGTCTCAGTAATGAGCCGGTCTGATCAGAATCACAAATATCATTGGTATGACATTATTAGGAAACTAGTAATGGCTTTTGGTCTAAAAAACCGAAAGATAAGGGGTCTCATCAAGAGCCAGCTGATTCATTTTCTGGTGATATTAATGACTGACATTACCATTTGGTTACCATGCTGGGTAATGATCTCTCATTTTATGAAAATTAAGATAAAAAAAATGAAATTGCAATGAAACATAACTCTGACTGAGGAATAGGAGGTCTCATCACGAGCTGGCCTAATCATGATCATCAGTGTTGTCTGGAATAACTTCATTTCTGATCACCAGGGTGGTGGCTTTTGATTTAAAAATTAAAAGACAAGAGGTCTCATCACGAGCCGGCTTGCTTATTTCAGACAGCTCTCGTGAATGATACTATCACATTGGGATACCAAACCCAGATAGTAGTCTTCAGGCAGAATTATTGTTTTAAAAAGAAAAGCAAAAGTAAACAAAAGAAAATTATTATGCTATGGAACAGATTCTAGAAAGTTTTCAGAGAAGTAAATTCCTTTACTCTATACTAATGGTGTAGGTTATCCTTACTAAGAAGTACTTGTTTCGACTAAGATATTTGTAAGTTTATTCCTAATCAAATTTTTGTTTCAAAAGATGGAATATTTCTGAGTTATGCTTATGGATATGAGTAAATAATAGTTTGATATGGATAAGGAATTTTTGATTATTTTTAACAGGTTTTAAGATTTCGTTTTTATTATTTTGTGTAAGCAGAGAAAACTGGTTCACCCAGGTTGTCTCCATTTGTTGGCAGCTAGCAACAACCTCTTCATTTCTCCATAAGATGAAGAGTGATCAGCTCTTTCGATGATTCATCATTGAAAAATTATGAAAGAGCACTTTCAGAATCGTTGATTCTGAAGGTACTCTTAATCAAAGAAAGGTAAAATATCATTTGAGAAGTTGGTGAAACACGCTCATGAACTTGGTGATTAACAACTGTCAGTAAGTCTAATAAATTTTTATGAATTTATTTAATCATTAAAATAAATTTATGAGACTTAAGAAATTTGAAATAGTTTGCTAAGAGAAAATCAATAAAACACATTTTGTGTTGAGTAAGGTATTACTAGCCCTAAGTTCTTAAAACTAAAGTGACTTTCAAAGTTGATATCATATGTAATACCATATTATGACCTTTTGTAAATATTATAGTTAATGAATAAATGATGTTTATATAAGAAAATTTCACTTATGATAGTTTTATCATTTGAATATCCTATTAATCTAATGTTAGATATGTATCGATAGGATGTTTAAAAGATTTAAACTTAGTCTTGTATATACATAGCATAGATATTAAATCTATCTATTTCACTAAGCCATGTTAACATTATATGTATGCGATTTCATCACCTTGCATGCCACCACTTAACATGATTTGAACTGAAGATGACTAAGTTTACAACGAGCCATTTGTCAGATTGATAAGTGATTATTACTTGGATCAATGAGTTGGCTTAAAACGTGGCTTGCACCTCTTGACAGGTCGACGACTGTGAGCATATGGAGGCATCGTATTAACAGTGTTAAATGCTGATAGTCATTTCCAATTAACGTCAATGTACCTGTTCATTATTAGACACTGTCCATAATCAATATTTGAAATCATGATATATCAATTACAATATCTTTGGTTCGTCGATTTGGTGGTTATCATTATTGGTCATGGTTAAACGTAGATAAACCTGCATATAGTATGCTATAACGTTAAGATTTAGCACTCATCGTTGCTTAGAATCCGGCTAAAATGGCAGGTTCAGAGATTGTATCTCCGTTATATTTGAAGCATGTGAAGACTATCCATCATGTCATGTGTGTGGATACCTATTCCCTATATGTTCACCTCTCCGTTCATTTTAGTTTGAATCCAGGGGAACGTAGAAGAAACCATGTCTCCTCTGAACCATTTTGAGATTTCTGGGTCTGAAATTATAGAAGCTAACCAGGAGGTTGCCATGAATTTTGAGAAAATGGGGTGGGGGCATTTCTTTAGGAGTTTCGATGGCCACCATGTAGAGATTACTAAACTGTTTGCCATGAATTTTAACGATGACAGGGTACAAATTGGGGATTTTGAGTTTATTATCAATGAATATACGATTGTAGAAGCCACTAAGCTCCCATAGGTTGGAGAACGTTGGTTTAAAGGCAGCATGGTCAATAAGAAGAAATGCTTGATTCTGTTAATGCCATTGCCGGATGATACAAAGCTAAAGATAGGCGTTCCTGTGAAATTTCTCAAGCCCGAATGGAGAGTTTATTACGAAATATTAGTAAGGTATGTGTCCTGTTGTGGACGATACTCCCATTTGCACTTATACCATTTACGATTGCTGTTATCATTACAGGGTTACAAGCTTAATTTGCCTTTCTATCTATGGCAAAGTCTTAAGAAAATGTCACAGGCTGTTAGAAATTTTAGTAACCCCGACAAGAGTCTCTTTCACCACGGGTTGATAAAAATTATATTGCAATTTCAATTATCCGCAAATGGCCAGTCTTGGGATAAGTTTTTATTCAACTGTTAGTTAGGGCCGACGCAGCGTTGGCCAGATCCATCCCCATGCACTCGTAGGAAACAAAAAGCCATAAATGCTGGGGTTAATAATACTTTTGAAAATATATCAGAGGTTAAGGAATTCGAGGATGTAAACATACTCATAAACAGGGGGATCAGTAAGAATGATGACAGGGATTCAGTTCCTTGTAACCCTAAAACGGTTTTTGATCAACCCTTATTTGATAGCACTCCTGCAGAAGTAGAAGAAGGATTAACCAAAGATAAAACTGATAATGTTGAATGTAAAAATCCATTTGAAACAAATAAACCTAATGGATATAACATGGAATCTATGCATAGATTATATCATCTTGCTCGGGTTTGTTGTGATAAGGAAGGACTTGGTTTTGAAAACCTATCGTTTTCAAGAAGGGTTACGAGGAGCATGTACAGTACCCATGAAATTACGAGTCCTATGGTTAATCAACAGGATTCTAAGCCTGTAATTGCCAATATTGAAGATGACATCCCGTCATCTATCCCTGATACAAAGGATGTAAATAATCCTACTTCTATACATGGAAATGATGTAAAATCAGGCCAGGCCGAAGGCATTCAATCAGGTATAGACACAGGTATTGCAGATATTGAACCATCGTCTAGTCTACATTGTGACAGTCATCATTCTCCTCAGAGGGTTAATGAATATGAGACTCTACAGCGTACACAATATAATGCATTCCAAGATAAAATTACTGAGTTCAAAGGTAAACTGAAGCACTGTCTATCTAGTACTGCGTTACTAGAAGAGGAAAATAGAACCTTTAGAAGAGAATTGCTGCAGTGGATTGATAGATGGAAAGAGATGAGTGCTAATAAGAACCAATACAAGAAATCAAAGAAGTCAATCTTAGGAACAAACCAGCTATTTCTTAAATGAATTGAAAAGCAAAACATTAAAATCATCAGGTTAAAAGCTAAGCTAGCAGAAGCTCGAAGAGTAGTCGCTCTTCAGAATAAAACTTGATGATTTTTCTCATTTCTTATGTCACTGCAAAACATGTAATGATCATTTTGGTTTCGCATGCCTGTAAAATCAAAGATTTAACAGGAATGCATTTAAAATTTTAAGTTGATTTCTTTACCTATGTTTTAATCAATTTTAATAAGGTGCTTCGTTTGAATTCAATACAGGTGGTTTTGTCATCATTCCTCTACAGAATCTCAGGACTTGGTTAATGTGTTGCCATGAAGATATGGTTGTTTGTTGCGAGCTGGAGTTTCATTATGGACAAGAATCTTCTAAAGTGCCTCGACTCAGGCTAGTCGTTTTCTATTTTATAGTGATAGGTGGCATATAAGAGATGAAATGCTCTTTTTAGTTAGAGGATCCCTATAATGTTGCATGCAACATTAATAGGGAAAACTGAATCCTAATAGTATATAAGTTAAAGAGTTTTGATGAACAAAGGGATGGAGTGTTGGAAGAAAAATGTATTAGAAATATATCTTATTACTGGTGCTATTCAATACTTGAAGTTGAATCTTTGATGTGAATGCTACTGGACATCTGTAGACATATACTGTTACTGGTATTTTGTTTTTGGATTTTTATATCCATATATTTCAACGTATTATCTTCTGTCTTTATATTAATTCAGTGTGCTTTGATATGCTGATGTTTAATTATATCTTTCACTTTATCAGCTTAAGTTAGTATTTTGAATGAACATTTCATTATGATTTTGTTTATTAGTATTTTTACTATAAACCTAAGTTGTAATGATATACTTTTCTGTCTGTTTAAAATTTCATTTGTATGTTGAAAGTGATTTTTAGATAGGCATTATCTTAAATTCAAATAGCTGCCTTAATAATTAATTATTAATCAATTTCAGACAGTTGAAATTAACTATTTATTTGCAGATTATGTTTCAGTGCTGTTGTCATATAATAGAATGACTCATTATTCATGATTTAAATGTATCTGTTTGAATTATGTTTTAGTCTTTCTGTTCATCTTTAATGATTAATAGTTAATATAATCTTTGAATATGCTCTCAGCTGAGATAGGACATTTAGCATAGTTTAAGTTTAAGGTTATTTTATTTTTTCTTTAGTAGTAGGATTAACAATTGTCAATTCGATTTTATACTTTGTATAAGTTTTATATTCAGAAAACGTCCCAAAATCAAAGTCTTTCCGTAAGAAAGAAATCATAGGACAATTTAGATAGTTTAATTTAACCATTTAGATAAAATAACATTAGAATAGGTTAGATTTTGCTGGTTTTAAGTTCTCCTTAAGAGACAAACTAGCTGGTAACAGGACCACAACCTGTGAGGTTTTGTTAATTCAAACACACCGGATGCTGCTTTAAGCTGATTGTGTGGAAAAAACCTCCTTATTGGCCTAGATTCAGAAAATCAGGCCAACAGAACCTTAATTAAATATTTGGGTCCACTACTACAGTTGGGTCCACTTGGCCTAATGGGGCCACATGTACCGGTAACTGGAGTATGGGGAACACTGCTATAGGTTAACTACCACTTACTACATGTGCATGCATCTGTTTGGGCACCTCCTAGACCAATCCCTACATTTTAGGAGCCACTAGAAGTCCCAGCACCAACCTACTTCAGTTAGTTGGAGTTAGTACTAGTTAGTCTCAACTAGACCTTAGTTACTTTCAGTTAGTTCACAAGCAGTTAGCTAGCGCATGTCTTGCATGGATAATGCATGGATGCATGTGGAGTAGGTGCCTTTTCCCAACCTACCACACTCAGTTGCACTGAGTTAACTAGTTATCATTGTTTGTTGAGTTGGTTGGACATATGGGAGTTGATTTTTGGATTCCGATATTGATTGAGAGACCATGAGTCATAGATTCAGTTAGATACAGTCACATCCACTTGGTAGATTCGAATTGCTCCCTAATGCATTCGAATTATTCCTTTGTAAACTATTGTAACACCGGATATTATTAATTGTGAATGATACTATAAATTCTTGAGCAACACTTGTATGTTTCCTGTGTGGTTTGTTTTGTTCAATTTGTATCTTCATTCTCCATTCTTTTGCTGCAAACATTATTAGAAATATATGCTTGAATATCTAAATGGAATTCAAATTATAATACATTAAGTGTGGGATTTAAATGTATTAAAAATATTTCACTAACTTAGATTTATACCTGGAGGCAGGGTTGATAGGGGCGACAATATGGTTAGATAAAGAAATGAAATAAAGTGAAGCAACATTGTGATGTTGTCATTGATGCATGCTTACCTTTTATGAATTTACTAAATGATTGTTAATACATTCATTATACGGGAATGTCCTTACATGTCATAGGCATATAGTCTTCATGTGTGGGTGCGTGCATACTTACGCGGGCATGTCCTTACATGTCATAGGAATTTTAATGATCTGCTGAAATTTCAACACCTCCTGCAGGCATCTTTCCACCTCTATTTCATGTATTTTGGGGTTCAACGGGCATTCATATATTACCCTATGGGCATGTTTAACTAGCTGTGGGTATTTTATCTTAGTCTTGCATGCATAATGAAATACTTGCGAGCATTATGTCCATTAAGTGCGGGCTTTAAATTTATTCAAAAGCTTTCACTAACTCAGAGTTATACCTGGGATCAGGGTTGATAGGAAGTAGGTGAAGTATTTTTTGTATAGAACCATCCATCATAATAAATCATGGAGGGCAGATAGGAGAAAAACTTGGTTGTATCTATCAATAAAACCCTGACTACAATTTATGGAGGGCAGATAGGAACAACTCTCATACACGCAAAGCATTATATCTTCTGCTAGAAAACGAGTTAATGGATTAAATGAAAGCAATTGACTTACCAAAGACATCTCTGCTGGGAAAAAAAATATACTTATACTGGATCTACTATTGGGTTTTAACCACCTGGTCTTAAAGTTTCATTAGCCTATGGTTTTCTTTATGCCTTATTGACCTTCACCTTTGCTTATGGGTCTCTATCTCAATCTTCCAATTTTCCTCCGCGTGACTTTTGGAGATGAAGGGGGTGGACAACCTTGAGGATAGAAAATCCCTAAAGGTCGGATACCATTAAAATTGAGCTAAATCCCGACACCCACCCAATAAAAAGTGGCATGTAGGAAGAACCCATACTATAAAAATGGATTCAAACGAGAAATTGATCTGTGTTCGGTGCAGCTTAAGGGTTTCTCCACGCTCACAAGCTAGCTTTCCGATTGTGGCAAGGAAGGGGTTCGTTGAATGAACAAGAGCTTCCTCCTCTGCAATATTGGGACCTCCTCTGCAACCTTGGAACCTCCTCTGTAACCTCGGGCCTAGTTCATGGCTGAGGTAAGTGAAAGATGTATATTTTCTTTGTCGCGATGGAGGGGAGGTAACATGGATAGTTTTAAATGTTTGTTCTTTTTTTAATGTGTATTATTTATTTTAATATTTTTAATGTTATTAATATTTTAATGTTTATTATTACTTTAATGTTTAATATTATGATGATGTTGATATAAAAATTATCGTTGTTATCGTAGTCAGCAGGATTATCATGATCATTATCTTTATGGCCATCATCGTCATCATATAGAACATCATCGTCAATAGATCCTTTCTTAAAAAAGATTTTTCATGTGAGTGTAATATGGTGACCATTTCGAAGTTTGACACATAAAGGATGCTTAATAAAGACCATCTCATGGTTTTTATTTCGTATGACATTGTCAAAGGCCATACTACAACATGAAAAACCAAAATAGTGGGTGAGGGTATGAAGGTATTGTGAACTAGGGCAGTTTCTTTTTGTTTTTGGGAGCTATGAGTATGGGAGGGATTTATTTTCCATGCCTGGGGATACATACACTATCAAGAATAATTTCAACACATTTATAGGGAGCACAATATGAGTATTGATGTTTTATCTAAGGAATCACTTTCTCTTGAGATGGGAAAACTATCCTATATTGAGATGTTGGATGGAGAGTGTGTTGGGAGTGATACCATCCTGTTCTTTTAAGTTATGTTATTCAACATAGTTTTTGTGGCTTACTCATCTTTCTTAGAAAATAATCAAGTTTTTTTTATCCTTTTGACTATGCTCTACTAACTGCTCCTTTTGATGACATTTTTTCATGGCATATAAATGCCTTAGTTCAGGGGGATTTTCACTTTACCCCCTAGGTGACTCCTTGGATAAGCCTTTAGGGCTCATTATGTGCTTCTTTGGACTTCGTGGAATGTCTTTTTGGTGTCGGATTGAGGCTTTCTTTTGTACACCCTTTGATGATGGGTTGTAGGATACTTTTTTGACATAGGCTGGGTACTTTGTATTGACATAAGTATAAGATATAAGATATTTTTGAAATTATTAAAACCAATTGAAAATGTAATTTTGGATTTATAGAAAGTGTTTACTGTTTTTACCAGTTGGGATTCCACAATAAATTTTTGTTCTTTTTATCTTCCTGATTCTGTTTGTTATTTATTATCTTAAAAGTGGTTAAAATTGTGAAAAAGGTAACAATACTGATTCACCCACCTCCCCCTTTCAGTATTGTCCAATATTGTATAATTTAAATGATTATGGTTATTAATGTTTTTGTTTTCATTCCTTTCATGATTATTAATGAAGCTCTCTGTTTGATAGTACTGTGCTGATAAAAAAAATTAATATACCTATGTTTGTGCTTTTTACAATTTATATGTGAAATGTTTGTTCACTTTTGTTGCATAGCTTATTTTTTAATATGTGTGACATCTTCCGAGGACTATGGTTATCCTCAAGGGGTTGGCCGCCCATTACTGAGTTAACCTAAGGAAGATGAGATGAATACATGATATTCTTTATCCAGTGATGATGATTATGAAATTCCACTCTTTGCATGAGACACATGAGACATGTGACCACATACAGTTGAGAAGTCTGGGTAACCTACCCTCACGTTGACTTGATGTCCAAATTGTCTTGTCCTTTTTTCCATGTAATCAACCTTTATATTCCTTTTTGCAATGTCATCATCCTTTTTCATCAATATCCCTTTTCCTTTATTGATGTACCTGTCATGGGAATCCTGAGCTTATAAATTAGTTCACATAAATTTATTTCAGAAAATACCAGCAAATTAGAAAAACATAGAAAAAGCAATTTTAGAGTGCTTAATGTTGGCAATGACGTTAAAACATAGAGAAATCAAGGAAAAATGGTCATGGGTCCACAATATAGAATTATTAAGGAAAAATGTTCATGGGTCCTTCCTTATTTCACATATGTGAAATTTTTCGTGTACTACTTCCTTATTCAATTCACTATATACATGTGTAAAAGTAATGTGAAATAATTTAGAAGTTTCTTCTTTGAGATGAGTAGCCAAGGCCCATAGATATATATTACCCCCCTTCATGTTTTGAATTGGAAATTACTTTCCAATGAGCTAGGTGAAACCTAACCTTGCCCTATTTTATGTGCTACAAGTAGTCAAAACACAACCTCTAAATTTTATTTTGTATTTGTTTGGGACAATGAGAAATTAAGAACTAGTAAACATGAATTTCTTTGAGAACATAATTAACAATAGTCATTCTGCTTCCACATGATATCCACATGTGATACTAGAAATTTATTTGAGGTTCAATCCTTCCTATCATCCAACCTCGATCCTTGATTCCATATCCAAGGGGTTTGAGAACTAATCCAAGGTACTTCAATCCATCATGAAGTTTATCCCTCTACAAAAGTGAAGTTTTGTAGTGCACCTATCATGCCATGATCAAGCATACAGTTGAAAAAAATAAAGGACTTATGGAAATTCATCTCCATCCAAGTGGTTGTACAATATAGTCGAAGAATATGTTTATAAGCTCAAGATTCCCATAGCAATTTTACTTTAGCTTTATTTTTCAATTGTTTAACTTTATCATTGAAATGCTCATGACATCTAAGGACATGCCCGCATAATGAATGTATCAACAGTCATCTAGTAAATTCATAAAAGGTAAGCATGCATCAATGAAAACATCACAATGTTGCTTCACTTTATTTTCTTTTCTTTATCTAACCATACTGCTCCCCCTATCAATACGTAGACTAATATTTCCCCATGAAACTTTGTTGGTCTGTTCATCTCAAGACATTTAATTTGTCTCACATATATATTCAGAAACGATGAAAAGTAATATCTTGCAAATGTAGATTTCTACAAACATATTGTACCTAATTTATTTTAGCATTTTACTTCATCTATTGCTATGGCTGCCTATGGGAATTTTTCAACCTTTTCTGCATTTTCGTGGGCATTTGTATGGACCTACATGCATATGTTTGACGCCCATGGGCATTTTATAAGGTAGTGGGGGCATTTTATCATTCCAATGGGCATTTACAAACTGGATGTAGGGCATTTCTCAACAAGTTGCAGACATTGCTTATCCAATTTGGAGAATTAATGTAACTGTATCCTGTAACTTAAATGTGGGCATATTTAACTAACTGCGTGAATTTTTACAGGCTACGAGCATTTTTATTCTATTTCCTTGTGGGAATTTGTATTTCTCTATTTCCCTGTGGGCATTTTTAACTAGCTGCAGGCATTTTTACTCTCAAGTGTGGGCATATTTGAGGCTTGAGGATATTATTGAGGCCTGGCTAGAATTTTTCTCCTTAACTTGCGGGTATATTGGGGACCCTCTATGAATTTTAATGGCATCTCCTTCAATCATGAGGGCATTTTTCTTCTACCTTCGTGCATTTTTCTAAAACTTGACCGCAAGTATTGCATTAAGCATGCAAGACTAAGATAAAATGCCCACAACTAGTTAAACATTGCCACAGGGAAATTTTCAACCTTTTGTGCATTTTTGCGGGTATTTTCCTTCCATATGTGGGAATTCTTTACATCAACTGGGAAGATGAGCCAAAAATTGTTTTGAATACTTTTTATGTACTTTACAAGACCTGTCCACATTAGCTACTTTTTTCATTCTTCCACCCTTGCATTCACCTTACGAACCCTCGTTAAGTGTCATCCACCATATCGCTTCCTTATATGACTTTTTTGGAGTACTTTGTTGTCATTTTTTATTGTGAGTTTGTTGTACTACTGTGCTGCTACTATTTTTTATTTGTGAGGGTTGGATGATCTATTTTACGGTCTTTTCTAGTTCCGGGTTCTCTCCTTTCACAGGTATGATGGCCTAGTTGAGTCTCATGCAAGTAATCTAACCCTAAGAGGTTGAAGTCTGTTTAGAAGCATTTTTTCTAAGGATAAGGGAGCTCTGCCTTAACATCTTATGTTGAGTTTATAATTCGTTCAAATCTGATATATCATGCTATTGTTATATATTGTTGTCTTTCAATAACAACTTAGATATGATATAGATCAATACTCTTATTACTGTTATTGTTTTAAGTACTTTAATGGTTATTATAACTCATTGTTTCTAGGACATGCTGGACATTAAGGATATTGAGGTATGGTTTTTCTATGTTGGACATGCTTGTCTCATTGTTTAAGCTTTGAGTTTGAATATTTGAGAAAAATAATTATAAAATACATATGAGCAGAATCTACCTGAGAGTTTGCAGTTTTTCTCAAAATGAGCTGAAATGTGAATTAAACATTTTTATGGATCTTGTGTCTTTAGAGTGGCGGCTTGTGCAGTCCAGTGAAGTGAAAGACAAAGAAGGTCCTTCTCTTGGTATAGGACTAGGATGGGCTGCTACTGATGGTAGATTTTCCTTGAGGTAAGTGATTTTGAATTTTGTCCTATTGAATCCTTTGAGCCTAAACTTTTGGTTAATTTTCAAATATGGAGCGTGACATTTATTTTTCATTGTTTTTCACTTTTAGAACATTTAAGGTATTTTTTGTTGTTTGAATTATTTTTTAACACACAAACAGGTCATATTTGGGTTTCACTCCCTTTGGGATCTTTTATTTTCTAATTTTTTAATTTTATTGTGGGAAATGGTAAGGTAGGTTATGGTAAGTCAAAGGGTTTGATAAAATCCAGTTTTAATGTCTTGAAAATAATAAATTTATTTGGAACCAAAGTGAAACTTACTAAATGATGGTTTCTATTAGTTTTCCAGTATGTTCCATTTAATGGATTTTGTATCAACCTGGGGTTAAGAGTATTATGCTTTGATCTAACTCTTATATCTTTCTACTCAAAGGTTCAATTATGTATTGTAGAAAGGATGTTTCCATGATATGCTTGAATTTATGTTTGTTTAACAAACATAAAGTGCATATAGTAATAATGACAAGATTCAAATGGAAAATTTATTTTTCCAGGAAAAACCACTGTTTATATTTGAGAAGATGAGAAATTACTTTCCTAATCCGTTTCTGCTCTTTCAAAGCATTAAAGAAAGAGATCTTCATTGACTCCCTCCAAAAATAGACTCATAATATGTAATAATCTTGATGTTTTTGTATTAAAAGAGCACAAAGACAACCCCTTAACAATCTTGTATTTATTCCTATACATTTCTATAAAAGTACCATGTCTTTATTTATGATAGAAAACAAAAAGATCAATTTTTAACCGGCATTATGGCTTGGAACTTTAATAAGATTTCGATGATCATATCTACAGTAGCCTCCTTAAATAATAGATTCTGAGACATAAATGATTTCACCATGCATTCTTCAATTATCACACTTCACTTTGCTACCTGCCGCTCTTCCTTTGAGTACACATCAACTTCCACATTTTGCTCGCTATATACACGAGTAAAAGAAATTGTCTTGAATAAGCTTGCTATTGTTTTTGTATGATATCCTAGAGGTTCGAGGTTTATATTTAGATTCTGGAATGTACCTTGCATCTACTTAATCACCAGAATGAAGTCATTATAGACATGTAATTTTTTTACATTATTCTCTATGTCACATTTGAGAAGAAGCGTTAATGCTATTAGTTATGCAAAATTATCAGATCCTGTTCTAAGGCTAATGACCAACCATCCATATTAATTGTGTGATTCTTAGTTAAAAATAAAATACAACCTACATTGCTACTATCCCAAGGACCTTTCCTTTCTCCATAAAATAACCCCCATACCTGCTCTTTAATTATGACGAAATTATCTATTTGCCTCTCTTTTCTTGAATGACTGGAAGCTTGTAAGGCTTAAGTTATGGCCATGGATCTGATTTGATAAGAACATTGGAATGAATGTACTGCAAATTTTTCCACAAATAGAAATGAGTTTGTTGCTAGGTACAAGTCCCATAGAGTCGGACGTGGCACATCTTTCCATTCCTTGAGCTCTTTTTTCTCATCCAACTTTTCAAACATTCTTCAACAAAGTTCCCAAGCCATCTATTATTCACTCTTGTGAACTCAAGTGAAGGAGGTAATAGATACATTTGAGTTTATTTTTTTAACTCATATATATAAAGAATTCAACACACATGTGGATTCTTTATCTAAAGAAACTCTGACCTTGTAGGAGGGTACCCTAGTTGTACATGAGTACAAGGAAACACTCTCTTTCCAGAATTGCAGAAGAGTCTGTATTAATGGTTTCTTAAGAATATTTGGTTGGATTTATATAACTATCATATTTCTATGTTAATTTCTTCAAAGTTTAATCCAGGATAAGCCTTTCTTTGTTTAGTGATTCAATGGGATGTTTGGACTATGGTCCCTTGCATTATCCAAAGGGATTATGATGTCCTAGTACATGAAATCAAAATTCTATACAAGGGAACTATTTTTGCATTTACAAGGGATAAACATGTTCATATAAAAAAATATCCAATTAGCATGACAAAAGAGAACATAAATAAGGGTATACATAACTTCAATTTTATATTTCCCAACAATTATTAAACTTGAAAAAAGGTTGTAGATGATTTATATATTTAACACATTAGCATGGAGGCCAAAAGTTATGAATGCCAAATATGTTCCTTGTATTTTGGGAATGACTCTTATAGTTGTTTTTGGCACAGGGTACCTAAAGAAGGATGTATCAATAAACCATCCCTGAAAAGAGTTGACGGATGGGGGTCATAATATCTTCATTGCTGAAGGTACTCTAAAATTTCTCCGAGCTGAATTACAATATTGTATCAATAACATAATACATGCTCTAAGTATTTTTTCCATATAAATAACAATACTGGGATTTGTGAATAGCTATGATAAAGCATAAAATAAAGTGTGTACTACACAAATAGAACACAATCATTGTTCCATATTCCATCACAATCAAGGTATGTCAAGACTGTTGAGCATGATAATGGCATTTTTTCTAGGCTGGGAATGGTTCAAAATTTATATTCCAAGGTAGCATAACATAGAGCTGAAATATTGCACTTGTTAAGTTGTATGAGGTAGGAAAATGGAGGTAAGATATGATATAAGGATTCCATTGAAAGTAGGAGATTTGGGTTGGATGGATGTTTCTCAATCCTTTGAGGATGCATGTGTGCCATTTTCTCATTTTTCTTCCTAATAATATTTCTCAAGACTTAAATAAATCCTATACTAATAAGTAATAGGCTATGTGCTTGAAATATATATGCTATCCTATACAGTTTTGAGGAGGACATTAGTTTCGAGGAGGAAATTTAGTCTCTAATACTCGTTTCCTACCAACATCATTGTAAGAGCCTAGAGGTATGCCTAGATTTGAAATACAATATTTGTTGCGTATTCCATATACATATTTTTAAAATACACAGTAAACGTCGCTATAGCGATGTACTGGTGTTGTCATAGCGACACAACAACGTTGCTATAGCTACGCATCAGTGCTTAGTCGATTATAAGTTGCGACAAAATGTCGTCGCTATAGTGACAACTTGACATCTCGATAACGATGATAGACTGTCACCCTAGCGATGAAAAATGACTTAGGAATTTCTTAGCTGCAACATACTTTTGTGCTTATAGTGACACATTGGCGTTGCTATTTCGACAAATGTATGTCTTTATAACGACGACTATACATTGCTCCCGCGACACAATATGACTTAGTCACTTGATTTTTCCATAATATTACATCTCTATAGAGGCACCAAACCATCACTCCAGTGACGCAATATGACTTAGTCGCTTGATTTTTCCACAATGTTTCGTCATTATAGCGATGCCAAAACATTGCTCCTACGGCGCAATATTACTTAGTCGCATGATTTTTCCACAATCTTCTATCGCTATAGAGACACCAAGACGTTGCTATAACGACACATAAACGTCCCTATATCGACGCCTATAGGTTTTTTAAGCAAAGGCTGTCATCTCTATTATGTCGCTATAGCGATGGAATATTCGAAGTGTGGCTAATGCGACGATAATTTTCCATGAAAATTTGGGCTCCTATTCATCGCTATACTGACACAAAAGTGTTGCTATAGCGACAATTTGTCATGGGAAAAATGTTCACATGTACTAGTGTATATATGTTCATTATATGTATTTATATTGATCGTATTGTAAAAAAATATATCATTTTAATCATTTTTATACACACTAATTTTGTGTGATTGTTTGTAATTATAAATATATGTTTCCTTAGGTGTCTGACGTTAGAGAATGCACCAAGTACTAGTAGCTATAATGTTGTAGAAGCAGGACATGGAGTGAATATTGAATATTAAGTTAATGATCCTATGGAAGAAGATGATTATAATAGAATAGTTGAATATGATGGGACAAATAGATTGATCCAAGACATATTCACTTGAATGGATCATGAAAACTTTCAAAATATTCATGATGTACCTCTACTTGACAAGGCAAGGAAACCACTTTATGAAGACTCAAATCAAAATATTCTCTTTGCTACATTATTGTTGGTAAACTTAAAGGTTTTAATTGGATTGTCAAACACTTGTATGACACAGATCCTAAGTTATGTTTCATCACATTGTTATAAGTTAGATTTTTTCCTCTATTTTGTGTTAATTAATGTCATGTAAAATAAGAATATAATATTTATTGTAATTAATGTTCTTTACATTAACTAGTTATTTTTTGTGTTATAGATTGTTAGGTGAATTTCTATTACGAGTGTCAAATATAAATCTCTCACATACAAATATTTATCTACCATATGAAAGTTATTGGAATGGATTTTCAATATATCGATGCATGTACTAATGATAATATTATATATTATGGAAAATATGTGTCGAAAATAGAATTCCCATATTGTCATATTAGTAGATATCAAACCAATCAACTAACAAAAAATGTTCCTCATAAGGTTGTCCGTCACATTCCCATAATTCCATGTTTGCAACAATTGTTCAGGTGAAAAATCGTAGCACAATTTATGGATTTCCATGCATGGAACATAAGCGGAGATAGTTCTCTTCAAATTTCTGCAGATGGTTATGCATTTAGGAGCATCGAGGAAAAATGGCCAGTTTTCAAATAAGAAACTTTTAATGTTAGGATTTCTTTGGCCATTGACGATGCCAATCCATTCAATGAGCTCAGGTGTATTTACTCAGTGTATCCAATTTTTATCATCAACAATAACATTTCTCCTTTGATGTCAATAAAGAGAGAGCACATAATGTTGGCAATGATTTGTCTAGGTATTTGCTTACAATAATTTTTTTAACATAACATTTCATTTCTCTTTTTTGTTGCATAATATATTATATTTATTTATTTTCTTATATATGCATATGGTAGTAATTACTTGTATTTAAAAAAAAGGTAAGTACAAAGTTAAATATATGAATGTATATATCGAACCTCTTATCGGTGAGCTAGTATAGTTATGGGATAGCATCACTATGTATGATGTCTCTTTTCCAATAGGGAAAAAGGAATTTCAGTTCGATGGAATACTTGTATGGACAATTCATGACTTCCCTGAAATAGAAAATTTTTCGTGGTATGTGATGTTCCATGACACGTTAATAGTATATAATTTTATGAAGATATCGTGCAAGTTTTTTAAATATTCCCTTCTCATATATATATATATATATATATATATATGCGTGTGTGTGCATATGTATATGTATATGTATATATGTATGTATGTATATGTATATATATATGTGTGTGTGTGTTATTGTTGTAATTTATTTTAGGCTTCATGGAGGTCATCAAGGAATTAATAGGATTCCATGAGGAATGAAAAGTTATACCATATAATTTAGTAGGTTTCCCTACTATGGGGACCTACAAATAGTTCATTAGTTTGTCACAATGCATATTGGGAATAAGGTAACATATATGTTATGACGAATATTAGATGGTAGGCATGACAAAGAAAAGATTTCCAAAATTTGTAGTGAAATTCAAAATTACTTTTAGCTCGTATATTAATTTCAAGTTTAGGTAAATCTAATTTAGTGTAATTTCATGTTTAGGTAAATCTAAGTTAGTGTAATTTCAATTTGATGATATTGGTTGTCCTATGAATTTTGAGCATACTCACATGTGACTTGTTAAAAATTAATATAGAAAATGCATACATTTAAAAGTCCACTTGGAATCACCCATAGAGGTGTAGCTTAATCGACGATTTGCTTGATATGAAGTACATGTTGTAAATAGAGGTCATGAGTTCAAATCACCCCGTCTTACTATTAATTCCTAGAAAATTCCCAGCTATCGACAGTAGGGATTATCCCCAGTAAGCGATCCCAACTAGATCGTTCACCATTTGGTATGGGGAACCCATTCAGTTAACGGTCTGGCTACCATAGAATTAAAATGTGTTTAATTATTTCACTGGTTGTGGCCCAGTCCACCATTTATGTGATTTTATTTTTTAAGGATGAAATGCAAGTGCCTCAACTAAATGCAAGTGAATGATAAACAAGAAATTTCGAGGAGCTGCACAGGTTCTTACCTCTCGCCTTACGTGAATCTTGCTCAGCCACCAATACTTGGTTATAGCCTAAAAATCCATCTAATAAGGAGAGCAATTCAGAACCTGATACCATCTAGAGAATTTGTTCCATTGGCAGAACCAGATAGTTGTCTCTATTTGAAGCTCTGTTCAGATTTGGAAGTTGACACATAATATTATTTCTCTTGACTTTTTCCTCACTGGAACAAAATTGGCTACCCATCATGAATGTTGGACTCTAAAAATAATATTTGTATCAACTAATTTCTTTACCTCATTTTGGATTAAAGGTTTCAACTTTGGAAGTGATTTCCCTGGTTTTTGTTGGAATGGTTTTACACCCACTTTAATAGGAATAACGTTTTGAATGATAGGTGTGTCATATGTATTCAGGTCTTCATATGTCCAAGCAAATATATCTTTATATTGTTGAAACAAATTGATAAATTGGCTTCTTTTTCCAGGAGAGAAACACTTTCCCAAGTTCACATACTTGGGCTCAGCCTCTGTTCTTAAATTAATCAGTTCATATTGCATAGATGAAGTGTTACTCTTGACATTGGTTGGATTTCTAAATTTTTTATGTAATTCAAACATCCCTTCCAGTGTCCTTACTCATTTGGGAATAAAATTTCCTTTTCTTACTTCTATGTTTTGCAGATTTGCTTGATGTTCTGTATCATCAATAACAGAGTCTTTGAAAGTTTCATCATTTGTTGGGAAATCGATAATTTTCTCATCATCATCAAACACCCTCAAGATTGTAACATTATCTGGTACTTCTTGTATTGAAAATGAGTTCAATAGTGCACTTGTTATTAGTAGGCACTAACCTACCAGCAGAAACAACTAAGAAATCAGTTGCAGCATTCTGTAATATAGGAATTGAATTTATATTGAAAGCATTAAAATGTGAAATTAGATTTCAGACTTCAGACTGATATCCTTTCAGGTGTAGTGATAAACAATGTTTTGTGTCTCTGACCTGTCTAACTACTATCTCAAAGTCACCAAAAAATTTTAATTTCTTAACATTGAGTTCAATGGCTTTTCTTAGGCCTTGGACTAGAGCTTCATACTCAGCAGTGTTGTTTGTACATTCAAACTCTAGTCTACAAGAGAGAAATTGTTCAATTAGGACACAAACGACTCCTAATCCCTCTTGTGTTTTGGAACCATCAAAGTACAAAAACAAAAATCTATCTTCTAAATCTACTTTATTAGTGTTACTTCCTATGTTAGAAACTAAATTTACTATATTACAATCAATATCATCAGTCCATGAAAAATGAAGGAGACCAGGCTGTGTGTCTGGTTCACAACTTGGCTCTTTAGCTTGTTAATTCCCTAGCTCAAGATCTAAAAAGTAGTCACCCAAGACTAAAGATGAGAAGTTTATAGGTTCATTCTTTCCTTCCAATTGAGTTGAGTTGTGCTTCATATGTGGTTCCCTCGTTACCTTAATCTGATTTTGACTATTCTTATAAGGAATCTACATGTGTGACCAATCAGTTGCAAAGTACCCCTTCAGTTTCGTTGACTAGTCCCTACTCAATATCAATCTATAGGCCTCTAGTATATATACTACCATGATATATATAACCTGACCAACTCTATCATCTGTAGATAACTGAATTAACACATCTTTCAATTCCCCTACTACCATGACAACAGATCTGTCCAATTGAATGATTCTACATGAGGATGGTGTGGGTTGACCATTAATATTTTTACATACTGAGAGTGACATGACATTATATGAAGCCCCATAATCCACCAAATAGTTATTCACATTATGACTAAAAATCTCAAAGGATAACAAAAATGACAAAGTTTGAGATTTGGATTTTCCTCCAATGCTTGCTTCATTAATTTCTTTATCATATTCAATGTATTCTTAGGAACTGCTGGGTTGTGGATCAAAAGCTTCCAGCAGCTTCTTTCTTTGATGGGGAAAATTACATAGTTCAAAGAGAGAAATATTTTCTTTTGTTTTCTTAATGTATTCTACTATATCATAGATTCAAACCCCATATCGTATTCTACCATACCTTTCTTTTTTCTTTCTGTTTTACTTACCACGACCTTTATAAGCTTACTGACTATTGGGTTTTTTTTGTTGACCGGATCAGACTTAGATGTTGTTTGGGTAGTACTGATAATATTCTTCATATTTTCTTGTATCTTCTTTATTTTAGGCAGTATTGATATTTCATCCATTACTGGTCTTTTACTTATGGTTGTAAAATTAACCATTGATAGTTGAATCTCTTCAGTAGGATCCTCTTCATTTAGTCCCAACGTAGGTACAAAATCCCATAATACCATTATGGTTTCTTCATGTGTTTCTTCTAGTTCATTGGTTTCTACTTCTTCTAGCCCAGGCTCTTTTAATTGGGCATCTAATAGTTGATTCATAAAAAGAGTCATTGAGTTTTATACACAGTGGGAAACTCTTTTCAGAATGAGGCTCTTAATGGAAATTACAAAAATGGTCCATGCCAACCTCATTAAAGTTCAAAATGGAATAATTATACACAGGTGGTTGAGACTATCCACTTTCTTCCCTTTTTTTTGAAATAATGCTTGAACTTCCTTTTCGATGAACTAGTTGTTGATGTATTCACTTGTATATTATACCCCAATGTCCCTATTATGAGTATTAGTGATGTAATTGTGTCATTTCATACCCTGATGATCCTATCGGGAGAATCAATAAAGTAAACAAGTAATGTAAAGTCTTTGAGGGTAAACCTCCTTATTGTTCAAGGGTTAAAGTCCCCGTAGTTGTGGGGCACTAGGGTTATTAAACTCTCCTAGAGAAGTCGGCCCTATTGAGTTAATGTCAAGTCAGGAATTAGTATAAATAGGGAGTGAGCCTCTCTATTTACCATAGAGTCACACACACTCAGTTGTAGCACATAACTGAGAGACAGAAGAAGCTGGGACAAGAGAGAGAGAGAGAGTACTACTGTCGGGAGATCATCTTTGTATCTTCGGATTTTACTTTTGGTGTTGATTCTATCTCTGAGGAAGTTGCAGGGTTTTCTCCTTTATGGTTTCCCTGAGGAAAATATTTGTGTTCATTGTCTCTTGTGATTGATTGTTGTACTTGTTAATCTCTCAGATAAGATCCTAAGATCATATAGCTTAAATGTTAAAAAACTAACATGGTCTCAGAGATACCCTGAGAAGAAGATACTATGCTACTGCTGAAGCTAGGGATTCCTACTTTTTGGATCTCTCTCCACATATTTTCATTAAAAGGAGTCTAGGATGAATCTCCTCTCTAGGGCACATCTTTCTATCGAAGTAGAATCTGATTTTGAGCATTTTTAGTTTTTGACCTGACACTACTGCGGGAAATTAGGGCTTTCCATAGAAGTGGAATTTTTGAGTGATCCCAGGTCTGGATTGATCTCCTCCCCAAAATCAAAGTTTTTGGTTGGGTGGAACTTTGGGAAAGTCAAACCCTAAATCTGCTCCTGAACCAAAAAACCAGCTCTACAGAAATTCAGCTCCAGATCCAGTTTTGACAGATTAACCTATTAAGATCTAAATATTTTGCATTTCCATTTGAGGTTCTCCGTTAAGATGTCTTATCATACCAAGCTTGATGAAAATATTGAGGGAGATGATAAATTCCGAGCCTAGAGTATAGGATCTCACTGGTCCTAGAAGAAAATGAATTGGACTCCTACATAAGTGGAGAAGTTCCAGTTCCAGAGGGAGATGAGGCTAAGGCCTTGCACAAAAAGAAATTGGCCATGGATAAGAGGATTATTGTTTATTCAATCAATTATCATCTCATACCTCAAGTTTCCTCCCTAAAGACACCTAAAGAGATTTTTGATGCCATGGCCAAGTTATTTGAAGGGAAGAACATAAAATGGAAGATGACTCTGAGAAACCAATTGAAGAATGCAAAGATCCAGAATGCAGAGACCATCTAGTCTTACTTTACAAGGGTCTCTCAGATCAAGGAACAACTTGAAGCTGTAGATGAAGAAGTAGAGAATGCAGAAATTGTGATGAGCACCTTGAATGGTCTCCCTAGGGCATGGGACTCTTTCATTCAAGGGATTTGTGCCAGAACGAATCTAGTCAAGTTTAGCAAACTGTGGGAGGAGTGCTCACAAGAATAAGCTCGAATATTATCTTGAGAAGAAGAGATGGGAAGTGAATATCAAGCTCTCATAGTACAATCCAAGAAAAGAAAAACAGACCATCACAGAGGTAAGCACTCTCACTAGAAGAAAAACACTAGAAAATCTAATAAAGATTTTTCTAAGTTCATTTGCTATACATGTGATGAAAGAGGACACCTTGCAAGAGATTGTCCTAGAAACAAATATAGATCTCACAAGAGGAAGGGAAACAAGAAAAGACATCATGCTCATGCTGTAGAAGATGATGAGCCTTCCAAGAAGAGAATCAAATAAGACAGTGATGGTTCTTCAAGTGATGAAGAATATGTGTTGATCTATGCCCTCACAGGAGCTGTCACACATGGAAGCAATGATTGGATTATTGACAATGGATCTTCCAAACACATGACGGGATTTAAGGAATACTTTGTGAAACTATCAGAACATGAATCACCCCATAAGGTAAAACTTGGGGATGACTACCAGTATCCAATAAAAGGTAGTGGAGAATCCTCCTACAAATTAGACTCTGGAAAGTCTATGAAAATGAAGGATGTCCTATTTGTACTAGGACTAAAGAATAACCTTCTCTCCATCTCTGCATTAGATGAAAAAGGCATAAGAGTTGCATTTATAGATGGCCAAGTCCTCATGTGACCAAAAGCAAAGACTATTGATGATGCAATAGTACTATGGAGAACAAGAGGGAGGACTATACAGATTAAAGGGCCAACTAGAACAAGATTTGGTTCAGGACTCAGTAGAACCAAATGAACTTTGGCATATAAGTATTGCACATGTACACTATAGGGCACTACCACTTGCAAGAAAAGCTGTTGAAGGTCTTCCATAAATGCAGGAAAAACATGCAGGAGTATGCAAGGGATGTGCGAAAGGGAAGAACACAAAGAAGACATTTCCAAGTAGCGAAAGCAAGGCTAAAGGAATCTTGGAAAACATTCACTCCAATGTATATGGTCCGATGTCATCCAGTTCATTAAGCGGGTATGTATACTATGCTTCTTTCATTGATGATTTTTCTAGGAAGACATGGATGTAATTCATGAAGAACAAATATGAAGTATTCAACAAGTTCAAGGAAATAAAATCCTTGATTGAAAACCACACAAAGAAGAAGACCAATATTTTTCGATTAGACAATGGCAGAGAATTCACATCAAATGAATTCAAGGAATTATGCAGAGATTTAGGGATTAAGAGGGAGTTGACCACTCCATATAATCCATAATAGAATGGGGTTGCAGAAAGGAAGAATAGAACAATCATGGACCCAACAAAGGAAATGCTCCATGATCAAGATCTTCATATGCATCTATGGGAAGAAGTTGCCAGGACAGCTGTGTATGTACAGAACTGTACTCCACATAGAGTACTCGAGAACAAGACACCTGAAGAAGTGTTTTCCAGCAAGAAACCAGAATTCATTCATCTCAAAATATTTGGTTGTCCAGCGTATATACACATTCCAAAATAAAAGAGGACAAATTTAGATCCTTCAGGAAAGAAGGGTATATTTGTGGGATACTCTGAAAAGCTCGAAGGATTACATAATATACTTCCCAGGATTCAAGAAGATCGAAATCAGCAGAGATGTAACATTTGATGAAGACACAACTTACAACAAATACAGGAAGAGACCAGTTGAAGATTCGAAAGAAACTAAAATACCCAGGATCCGAGATACAACCATGAAGCAATTCCAGAAGAATATTGAGAAATAGAAGAACCTCAAGAACCTGTAGATCCACCTCAGGAGAAGAATACTCACAAGAGGAAACCTGCATGGGTACAAGAGGCTATCCAAGGTGCATAGAGATATGGGGCTCTAGAATAAATGCATAGAGAAAGGAAGAGAACTAGATCCTACTCCAGATATGTAGCCCTATTATGTGACATCATCGATAAAGAACCTTCCAACTATGAAGAATCGACAGAAAAGAAAGAATGGAAGGATGCTATGATCAAGGAATATAGGTCAATCATGAAGAATGATGTTTGGGATGTTGTCCCATGACCATAGGGGAATTCTGTTGTGACTTCCAAATGGATCTATAAGATCAAGCATGCTGTAGATGATAGCATAGAGAAATATAAAGCAATATTTGTGGCTCGTGGCTTCTCCCAGAAAGAAAGTATAGATTATGAAGAGACTTTTGCACCTATAGCCAGATATACTTCCATCAGATCAGTACTTGCTTTAGCTACAGTAATAAAATGGAAAGTTCACCAGATGGATTCCAAGAAAACTTTCTTGAATGGTGTAGTAGAAGAGGAAGTATATGTGGAGCAGCCACTCGTCTTTGAGACACATGATAGGAAGATTCATGTGTGTAAATTGAAGAAATCTCTGTACAGTTTGAAATAGGCACCCAGGACATGGTATGGTAGAATTGATAGCCTCCTGAATAGTTTGGGCTTTACCAAAAGTAATGCAGATTCCAACCTTTACTACAAGGTTGAAGAAGGGAACCTAATGATGCTCCTACTGTATGTAGATGAACTATTTTTAACAGGTATAGATGGGTTGATTGCTGACATGAAGATGAAGCTGATTGTTGAGTTCGAGATGAAGGACTTGGGTATGATGCATTACTTTCTAGGCATGGAGGTGTGGTATAATGAGGATGGAATCTCCCTAGGACAAGGGAAGTATGCAGTTGAGATCCTAAAGAGATTTGGGATGATGGACTACAAGGCCATGACCACACCTATGGCATCAAATCTGAAGCTATTGAGTGATGCTTCATCAGAGTTGGTCGATGATACGATGTATCGTCAGATGATTGGGTCCTTGATGTACTTGATGAATAGGAGACTAGATATTTGCTTTGTTGTGAACACATTGAGCCATTTCCTAAAAGATCCAAGACATGTTCACCTGATTGTTGTAAAGCATATTCTGAGGTACCTAAAGGGCACAGTTGATTATGGTCTCAAGTATGAGGCTAATCAGAAGATTAACCTGGAAGGTTATGTGAATTCGGATTGGGAAGGCTTGATGATGAGGACTTAATGATGGCTTGATGATGAGGACTTAATGATGATCTAGTGATGACCCAGAGAAGAAGACTTGTGATGATAAATTATGTCGATAGAATACCTTCCTAGTTAAGAGGGAGTGTTGATGTATTTGTAACTTCAGAATATATTCACTTGTATATTATACCCCAATGTCCCTATTGGGAGTATCAGAGATGCAATTATGTCATTTCATACCCCAATGATCCTATCGGGAGAATCAATAAAGTAAACAAGTTATGTAAAGTCTTTGAGGGTAACCCTCCTTATTGTTTAAGGGTTAAAGTCCTCGTAGTTGTGGGGCACTAGGGTTATTAGAATCTCTTAGAGAAATTGGCCTTGGTGATTTAATGTTAAGTTAGGATGTAGTATAAATAGAGAGTGAGCCTCTCTATTTAACACACAGTCACACACACTCAGTTGCAGCGCATAATTGAGAGAGAGAGAGAGAGAGAGAGAGAGAGAGAGAGAGAGAGAGAGAGAGAGAAGAAGCTGGGATAAGAGAGAGAGAGACTACTGCTGTTAGGAGATCATCTTTGTATCTTTAGGTTTTACTTTTGGTGTTGATTCTATCTTTGAAGAAGTTGTGGAGTTTTCTCCTTAATGGATTCCTTGAGGAAAATATTTGTGTTCATTATCTCTTGTGATTGATTGTTGTGCTTGTTATTCTCTCAGATAAGATCCTAAGATCATATAGCTTAAATTTTAAATGTTAAAAATATAACACTAGCTTCTCTATCCTTTTCTAGATCTACTATCTTATTTGATAACTTTTGTACCATATTGATCACATTTTCTAATTCATTCAAGTGTTCTTCCTTAGGTATGGTTAGTAGTAAAGGATTTTTTACTGTTAAAGGTCTTTACCTCTAGTTCTAAAGTATGATTTTCTATACTTTCTAGACCACCTTCTACTTTGAGGGCTTCTTCAAAATTTTCAACCAATGTTATCTTAATTTCCCTCTTCACAAAAATCACTAGTTGTGGGGATAGTGTTGTGGTATAATATTCTACCAATAATTCCTCAGTTGGTTTGTTTATAGCACTAAAATTGCTCAAATAATTAGTAAATATTTGGTTGAAATCTTGAACCTTTTCTTTCTTGTCCATTCTTATGGACATCAATTCTTTCATGAGGGTAGCGAGAGTTTTTTTACTACCAAAATTGATTTTAAATACCCTTTCAAAGGTGTCCCAGTTGTTTATTGAATTGGGTTGCAAACTAAAAAACAAGAATTTTCTTTAGGTTCAAAAGTATGTGGAAAAATTCTGCACGCAACATCTTCATGTTGAACACGTAAACGCTCTAGAGAAAAAAAGAAACTTTTCAAATGATCTTCTACAGAAATTCCTTTTCCTAGGTCAAACTTTGGTAGCGTTCTCTCTGGGTGTTTAGGCAAATCATGCAATGGAGGAGCCAGGTTGAGGGGTGTTCTTACTCGCCATGTAGGTTGATTAACCTTTCCAACCATAATTCGACAAGGAGTCTGTGGTGGAGACTGTGGTGGTGAAGATATTGGAGAATGGACTATAGGAGACTTAGGTCCAAGCTGATCAAGGGGTTGGGCGATATCTTGGATAGATAAATCCAATAACTCTTCCAAATTTTCTACCAGTATTGAATCTTGAGTATAAGAAGGTACTTTCTTGGAAGCATGCCTTCTTGGTAATGCATGAATTGATTTCAATACTCCAAGCTTCTTTACGTAAGATCTTGTATGTATTCTCAAGTGATTAAATTATTCAAATGGAACAGCGTATAGACGTTTTGAACCTTCTTCTTAAGAACCTATTCTCTCTTGTTCTTCAAGAACGAAATATTCAGGATACTTAGTTTCAGAGGTATCTTTACTAGAATAGTTTCTTGTAAACAGATTTCTTCTTCCAGCCATGCACCGGTGGCCCTCCTTATAGCACCAAAACTATTGATGCCTGGAAAATTCCCAGGTACCGATAGTAGGGATTCTCCCCATTAATCAATCCCAAGTAGATCATTCACCATTAGGTGTGGGGAACCTGTCTGGTTAGCGTTTCTGCTACCATAGAATTAAAATGTGTTTAAGTCTTTAATTGGTTGCGGCCCGGTCCACTGTCTATGTGTTATGTTTTAAGGATGAAATGCAAGTGCCTGAACTAAATGCTAGTGAATGATAAACAAGAACCTCTGAGGATTTGCGCAGGTTCTTACCCCTCGCCTTACATGAATCTTGCTTCTCAATCACTTCTAAACTAAGCAAATCTAGTGTATTTTAGTCTATCCTAAACTAATATATCCTATCCCCAAGGGGAGAAAAATTTAAATAGAAAAAGAGTAATGTACTGTAATGCTGCATATTGAATCCTATAGATAGGTTTTTAAATTCTACACACATAGTTACAGCAGAAAATTAAACAAAGATAGATTTTATTTGTTAAAGCATTCATTGCTCAATATATGCACAAGATTTCAAGTACAAAGCAAAATCATTCATCATTACAGAAATAGTTCATGAGGTGAGAATGATCTCATAGTTGCAAAAAATCTAAATAAGAAGTAATTCAAAATTGACACTCCATACAATCCACGTAAAAGCATGTACAGTCCTTCCCCAGCAAAACAAATGTTCTTCTTTATTCATAGAAAAAGTAGTTCTTCATACAAATAACCCAACATGCTTGCGCTAGTGAAAGTCCTCTCTATTCTATCTTCTACTCCTATTTATAATACTATTACAAATGGCTCTTTGACTACCCTAACTTTAGAGATTCCCTGACTTTTCAACTTCAAAATTTGTCCTCTAGTGCCTTGCACTAGGAAAATAAAATAATAAATTACATAAAGTACCAAAATATAGAAAAGATAAATTTCAAGTGGGTTTAGTTGGTCTTGAGATGTACTCTCCCCATGCATTTGCCTCTTTTGGAATAGTTCGGTAATCCACTGGCTCCAGTAGTCCTACAGTTAGCTCATGCACGGCCATCTGTTACTCCACTTCTGCTAATTTTGGTGGGGTTACTCTTTACATGTCTTCAAAGAGAAAATTACTTACACATGCTTGTGCAGTCCAGGTTTTAACCACTTCCTCACTAATGCCTTCAATTTTTTGAATGTTTTGTTCATCTTCATGCAACCTGTCTTGAAGAGACTTCAGGTGTTGATCTCTATCTGGAAACTCTTTGATCTTCATTGCTGGAGATGCCTGGAATTTATTGTGAACCAAGCACATTTTCTTGTATAACTTTGCGCATATTTATAGAGTCTTTTCGACTACATCAATCAATCTCAAAGCAGATTTGTTGTCGAAATATATGAGTTCTAACTCTATCTTCAAAGATTCTGCTATATTTTGAGGCAAGTGTATGGGAAATGCTGAATTGGCTTCCAACCAACTCAATTGGCCTTGAAAATTTTCCACAACCTTTAACAGCCTTGTTCTGAAATCAAGCGATACTGTTGAAATATCATTCAGCCTTGCCTCTACCCGCTTGACCTTATATATTTCTTCTGTGAGTTTTAATTGTACTTGATAAATATTCCTCCAGTTTAGGCAATATTGATCATGGAAGGGAGTGATATCAGGCTGCCTTTCATTGAATGTCTTAAGTCGAGTCTCCAGTGCTCTGTTTTGTACATCCATCTCTTCTACTCGAGTTCTTAGCTATTTTGTTTGTATGTTTCCTACAGATTTTTGTGCTTCTAATTCCAAACTATTGTCTTCAAGATATTTTTTCTCTCCTTCCATGATTGTAACAAAAAGCTCCAGTGCATCCTTCCCTATTTCTAAGTCTTGATACTATTTTTTGAGACTCTCCTTTTCAGATATTGTAGCCTCATGTTTTCTCTTTAACTCTCGTCCTTCTCCTCTTTCCTTTACCAGAGTGTCCTTCATCTTAAGTATTAGTTCCTTATAATGTTCAGTATCTCCTACCAACTTGTCAACATTATCGACATTGGCTTGCACGACCGCTATGCTTACAAATGCTAGGAATTGAGGATCATGATTTGTGCCTTGCATGACAGTCTTCTCGGTCACTGTGGCCACATCAGGTTGATCGCCGATCTTTAATCTCTTTTTGGATATTCTAACAATGATTTTCTTTTTCTTGTCTAAGAATATCGTTTCTAAGAAATCCATTGAATAATGCTTGGATGTAGTGAAAGGAACCAATCCAAGCTCTGCAAGAGGAACATGGCCTCTTCTTTTTGTGTCACTGGATGGAGCAGGAGGATTGGTTGGATTATCTTGGGTAGATTCCTGGTCCAAAATCTCTCTGTATTTTTCTTCTTGTTCCTTCTTTCTCCACTCTTCAACTGCTTGTTCATCTTCTCTTTGTGCTCTTTCTTCTGATTCCATTTTTAGTATTTCCTCTTCTTCCTTTTGTAGTTTTTATTCTTTTGATTTTTTCCTTTGAGCCTCTTCAGCTTCTCAGCTTCTTCCAGTAGCTTTCAGGAATCTTATTCTTGTTTCCTTGTATCTTCTTCCTACTGCTTTTGGTGTTTTGTTGTGTTGTTGTTTCCTATTCCTCCACTAGTGTTGATATTATTTTTGAACTGCTTACTCAAGGCAGTCATGTTGCGGTCACTTCTATATGTCTCTTCATATTTGGTCAAAATGATTACAATATTCAAAATGAACTCCTACAAACACACAATTCTTTGCAACCTTGTCATGGGCGTCATTCCTGTGGAAACTCTTTTCCCGGAAGTGGAAGCCTTCTAGATCTTTCACAAATTCTGATGCATTCTTTACCTTTGTGAATTTATAGCTACCAATGCAGAATGGTAGTGGTGGGAAAACGACCTTCTTCATGTCAAACATAAAATTTTGTACTCCATCTATATATAAATGTCGAACGGATTCTTTGTGTACTATGTAGTATGTGGCATATATAGGCAACAATGATGGAGCTCGAGATCCTCCATACATCCTTAGGTAGGTCCATCCTTAGAGAAATAGTAGTATCGATATTCACATATCATTTCCATTGCACCTTCAGACATACAGTTGCACTCTTTGAGGAAAATTAGCTCATACAGAGGCATCATAAATTATTCACATATGAGCTTATAGAAGTTGGATTACTTGTGTGCCCAAAGAATATGATAGGAAGCATATATGGGGGTCTTGGTGTAACTCCATGTACAATTAAGCTTCAAGAATCATAGGCATAAAATACAATCAATCAACTAAGAACCCATGTAAAATTCTGACCTTCTTTGAGTTAGGCCTCCTTGTGCAACAACTATACATGACGAAAAGTTGCTTGATACAATATCCACCTTGTTAAAAATAGTGCCTTGCATATCCACATGGTATATCAATGGGATCCAACTTAACTTGTAGAATTTCCCATTTTCCCGACCAAATATTTTGTTTAGCATTAGGTCTATGATCATGTAGGGGGTGTGTAAACTCATAGTCTCATGCTTGTTCTAATCACTCAGATCACTATGTTACCAATACTACACATAAGAATCATATAATCATAACAGATATAAGAAACAAGGATAGTAGGTTGAATAACAACTTTATATTACATAATAACACATGTGGGTTCATACAAACATCAAACTGAATCAAGTTTGTATCTGGCTCAACAGCCTATATATATGATTACAAAACAGTTACAAATAACTACTTGTCTATTAAATCAATCGACATGACCTATGGATGCCGATCTAATCTCCAATTAGTTGGATAACTAGTCTAGTTGGATAACCAACTAGGTCCTCCAATATCTCCCCCAAGGACAAAATATTTCTTCACCCCAAAGAAATAGGGGAGGTACAAAATAGAATTTCTGAAGTAGTTTTTACAATTGCTTTGTCTCATGGGCTGTGTTGTAGAATATATGGTTTTTTCTTGATGCATATCTCCACAATGGATTCTGCTGCAATTTTGTCCAGTTGCGGAGTGCTTTCTGAATGTTGATGGTCAAGGTGGTTATGCTTGACAGGGTCAACATATTCTCCTATATTGATAGATTTATAATATTATCCAAGTTAGGGCCCAAAATTTGTGCCTTATCCTCTGCTGTATAGAGTAATCTCTTCACGTGTGGACAAATATTATCAAGAATTTCAAGGCTAGGGATTTCTTGATTCATCCACTAATGTGCTTGTTTTTCTAATTTTTTGAGTTTTGTTGTTTCTAGTACTATATGATATTGTACAGTACATTCTACTGCATCTGGAAGTCCCTGTTGGTTCTTCAATGTCTTAATTTACTTGCGGGTATCTCAGGAATGTTGGAATACTTGACCATAGTATGTGTACCAACTTCTTAAGACTTCCTTTGTAGTAGTAGACTCCTCAATATGTTCTTGGAGTACTCTGTAAGCTTCCGAGAATTCTATATACTGTTGTCTTAGTAAAACAAAAATTTCTTCTATTTTTTCATCTTTATTTTCCTATAAATATGTCTGAAGTTTGGAGACGACACTTTCAAACAGCTGGTAAGCTCTTTCCAGTGGTTTGTCGATGTTGGTTTCTGCTGCTCCTGGTAAAACTATTTGAGTCAAATTCCTGCATTTTTTTTCAGAAATTCTATTTGCTCTGTCTTAAGTTTCTCAATTTTTTCTTTCTTTCTTTCTTTTCTTATCCTTGCTTCCTTGTTGAGGGATTTCAATAGTTGATCCAATTCTCCATCCCTGATTTTTGGTGTCTCGACTACAGTAATCGATCCAAGCTGATGTAGGTGGATAATTGTCGGTACATGTTGTAATGCTGATTGTGTCTGTTGTTGTTCATGTTATTTCATCTTTTTTTCTTTTATTTTTATTTTATGCTAAGAATAATGTGCAACTTATTCTCTGGTTGACACTATTTCGGGTTGGTGTTGTTTTGTCTGTTGCTCTTGAGTTGGTTAAAATTATGTCGGTTGATCCGCTAAACTTCCTGGTAATTCAAGTCTAACAATTGTGTTTCTCGAAAGGGTCCTGTGGATGGTTGAGGTATTTCTGGTGGTAAAGAAGGTGGAACTGAAGTTGATGGTGGAGTAGGTGAAGTTGGTTGTTCAGGGGCTTTTGGGCTGGTCGGGATGGTATATTTCGACATAGTGTTCTCGACAACTCGTGGTGATTCAACAAGTCCATTATATTCGACAGCGCCGATGAGGTTGTTCATTTCTTGGTCTATTTCTAATATATCCCCTTAGTCATATGGAATGGATTCATCTGGTATGGCTCCTTTCTCGGCATCATTGATCGGTAATAAGGGAATTGTAGCATATGGTGTAAAGGATGAAGTTTCTGATGCGACAACCTGATAGTTTTTGTCGGTATTTCTTATGAATGTCGATTTGATTACTCTGACAAATCTTGGATTTGGTGCAGGTTGGGGTGATTGGTCGAATTGCTGAGTAATAAGGATTTGACGTGAAGAGATTGACTCGATAACCGGCCATGTGATATTTGTTTGCTGGGTAGTGCAGAAAATATCAAGAATCCCATTGATAAATGAGTTTAGGTCGACGTGGTTGTCGAATCTTTCTTTGATTTTTTCCGCTAACACTTGATAAGAATATGGTGAAGGATCCGAAGTTGGTTCCTCCAGATATATTTGGGTTGGGGATGGAATTGGTGGGGTGGAAGTTAAATCAACAGAGTCTTTTGTAGGAGGGGTGGTGATTCTTACCTTCTTTGATTTTGCTTCTTTGGCTTCTGATTTCTACGAATTGTTGGAACTGTTTTTCAACATATATATTGTTCTTTGCAGCATCCTCCAATATTTCTGTAGCTCTAGCGATTAATTATTCCTCGTAATTTGATTCTTAGGGGAGGATGAGTCGGTGCTTCCCTTTTCCTTTTGCATGACTATTTCTCTTTTTTCAGGACTCGACTATCTCCAGAGCTAACTGTCGGATATTTTGTTTCATCATGGCATACTCTAGTTTTTCAAACTATGTTTCTTCATCTGACTGCTCTCCCCCCTCCTCTTGTTGTTGTGTGGAAACGATGGCTTGTTGTGTTTATGGTACTGTTACAATTTGAAGAGGGTTTTCCTCTTCTACTTGGTTGTCTTCCAAAGTGAAAGTGCTGATATGATGGTGAGCTTCATAATCTTCTTCTTTCTCCTGGTCGGTGAGAGGATCGACAATCTATTGGTTAGTCTTTCTTGCAATTGTTGGTATAGAAATTTTGGTATTAGACTGTCAGGATACCTCTGCAAATATATCCTTGACTGATGGGTAGTATTTGAGTGCCTTAGCTTTCATTGTATCTCCTTGCATGTACCATAATGTAGTGTGGTCTAACTCCAATTGGATGTGAGTTGTCGGTGGAATACTTCTTCAAATGTTTTGGGGCACCCTCCATCTGGTTGTTTGGATTTTTAAATTTTGGAACCAATGTTCTAACAACACTTTGGATGCTTCTAGTTCCCATGAGTTCCCAGTCATTGAGAATGGCTTGAAATGCCACATATGAAGTCTTGTCAGTTCAAGGAACTGTTTATCTTCTACAGGACATAGGTGGTACATCACAATCCATATGATCAACGATAGAAATCTGATTGTATTGCCATCCTGCTGACACTTTGTGCAGATAGTCTTTACTAGGTTGGCTACATACTGTGCCCAGTAGTATATTTTCCCTTTGTCGGCTATACTTACAATGGCTTCAAGTCGTACCCATGTCCTGTGATGGTTAATCCTGCAGAAACGATTTTTGCAACCGTATTGGGTGTTGTGGCTTTTATTTGGATGATTATCAAACCTTTGGAGTTCTTCCCGGTAAGTGTACCTGTTATTTTTTCAACTCACTCAGGCTTTGATCCAACAGGAACATGCTCTCCTTTGTTAGACAACCCTGTGAGTTTGTAAATAATGTTGTCGGATATCTCAACAGGTTTATCAAAGTAAAACTTCCCATTGTGATATCGGTTGATGATGAATTTTGATATTGTTTCCTTTGTTCCGTCAAAGCTTGCCATGATAGGTGCATTGATATAGCCCATGATAGTGCTATCATGTACCTTCTGGTCTTCTCCTATAAATTTATTATCTACATATGCACTCTTCTTAACTTCTGCCCATAATCTTGCCCAAGAAGTTTCCTGAACTTTTTCTTTGCTAATATTTTGCAGTCTTTGTACTAACGGAGTTATGGTGGTTTCTATTTCTTTTGTTTTACTGGTTTCAGATAGGATCTTCTTTGGTTCCATTCTGTCAGTAGCAGGTTCATATTTTTGAATAGGTATTCTACGCTCAAGGGTTTGATAGCTCTGTCTCTCAAGCTCTTCGTAAAATGATATGAATTCTTCATCCGATGTAGTATTTATAGGCGGCGCGAATGGTGAATTTGTGGATGGGGGTATTAATGGTGGATTTGATGGATAAGGATGCTCTGTTGATGGTTCTTTTAATGCACTCTAATTTTGGCATTCCTTCTATTGGTTATCATGATGATCTGATTGGACCATTGAGCCCTCTTTTTGTCGATATCCATCATTGTTATGAAAATACCAATGAAATGATCGGTAATCATTATGTCAATGGTTTTAGTGTCGATTGCGGCTAATTCCACCCTAAGGATAGTTCCCTGTCATTTTTATATTGCTAGATTGCTTCTTTTTGTTTGTTAGTGTTTTATGGTTTTTATAGATTTTGTTAACAGCTTTGAAACCATTTTTTTTTATTTTTAGGTTTTTCAGTTTTGATACTTCTTTAGTCGGGAAGCATTGACAAGCTTCTGAAATACTCTGCCTTGTAAATTTCTTAGTCAAAATGATCCATTGGCATTGATTTATACAACTATGTAATTTCCCATCCACTCTATGTGTATTTTCTTCGGTTTTCCTTTTACCCGACTGTTATACAACACAAGATCTCCAACCGACAAGTTCTTTTTTTTATATTCCTGTCATGCCATGCTTTCTGTTGTTGCTTTTGGATTTCATGGTGTTGTATAGAAATTAGTCAATGTTCTTATAGCTTAGCTAGTTTCATTAGTCGGTCCTTCTTTGCTTCTTCGACATTACTATGTAATGTGTTGGCTATGACTGGTGTTTGTTGTCAAAAGTGTAGGAAAACTACTGCTTCTTGGCCATAGACTGGTCTGAATAGTTTTTTGGTCTGTGGATCTCTTGTATATTGTTCTATATGCCCATAATATAGCAGGAATTTTATCAGCCCAGTCATCTTTGTCAGTTTTACAAGTTTTTGTTAAGCCTCTTGTTAGGGTTTTGTTAAATGCTTCTATTGCCCCATTAGACTGAGGGTGATAAGTTGTGCTTCATCTGTGGTCGATTTTGAACTGATCTGTCAATGCTGCAATGGTTCTGCTGATAAAATGTGATCCTAAGCTACTGATTAGAGTCAGTGGACAAACAACTCTAGTGATTATATTATCGTATATGATTTTATCAGCTACCTCACTAGAACAGGTTTCGACAGGTTCTGCCTTTGCCCATTTAGTAACGTACTTTACTACTGTTATGATGTAGCATGCACCCATCCTTCTAACAGGAACTAGGAATGGTCCTATGAATTCAATATCCCAAATTTCAAATGTTAAACTTGGAATTACCGATATTAGGGTCATCTCATTACTTGTTAGTGGTCGGCCTAAAGGTTGGCATTGATCACATTTACTTACAAACTTTTGACAGTCTTTGTATAATGTCAGCCACCGTAGTCCCGACTGTTGGATCTTTTTAGTAGTCGTATCTGACTGGAAATGTCCTGCAATTGGGCCATAGTGTGCTTCATGGATTATTTTTTCTCTTTCATGCTCTAAAACACATCGACAGAGTACCTCATCCAATCCCATTTTATATAAGAATCCATTAATTAGACTATATGGTGCAACTTTCATTGCTATAATTTGTTTTATTTTAGTGCTCATACCTTCAGGTGCTTGACCATTCTCTAAAAACTGAGCAATTTATTCTAGTTTTTTCAGTACAAATTCTATTCAAAATAGGTGTGCATCTAGAAGATCATATTCAACTCCTGTCAGTTCATCCCTCGTGTCGATTCACAACAAGTAGTCGAGTCGGACATTTAGCTTTCCCGGTCTGACTATAACTTCAAACTCAAACTCTTGGAATAGTAACAGCCAATGACATATTCTTCCATGGTGTAAAGGTTTGTTTACTAGATATTTCAGTGCTTGATGATCAGTGTAAAATACAAAGGGGTTTGCTAATAGGTAATGTCGATATTTTTGGAGTGCAAAGACCATCCCTAATGCTTCCCTTTCAGTTGTAGAATAATTGTGTTCTTCTTTATTTAATTTTTTGTTGCTATACATGATTGGGTAGTCCATCCCATCATCTTTTGGTTGTATTAAGATTGGTGCTATCACTATGCCTGATGCGTCAATGTGTACGTGAAATTTGACTGAACAATTTGGAAACCTGAGAATAGGTGCTTTGACTAATTTTCTTTTTAGAGTGTTGAAGGATGCATCACATTCTTCAATCCATTCAAAATCCTGATCTTCTTTTAATAGTTCTTCTAAGGGGTAGGTCACATCTGAATAGTGACGAAATGAATTTTTTGTAATAGCTCATATGTCCTAATAACACTCTGACCTGTTTTGGATTCACTGGAGGTTTCAAGTCAAGAATGATTTTTATTTTTGCAAAGTCAACTTTGATTCCTTCTTTGCATACAATATGTCCCAATAAAATTCCTATAGGGGTTATAAAGATGCATTTCTTTATGTTGAGAGATAGCTGTATTTTTCGGCAGCGTTCTATAATTAGTCTTAACCATTTGCAATGTTCTTTCAGCATGGATTAAATTGTCCAGACATTGAAATACACAACCATTGTTTTATATATGTATTCCTGAAATGATTTGACTATTATTATTGAGAATACATTTGGTGCGTTCTTAAGATCAAATGGCATAACTCTGTAAGCGAATGAACCAAATTCACAGAAAAAAATGTTGTCTTCTTCTGATCTTCCTTGGCAATCGAGACTTGATTGTATCCTGAAAATCCATCTGTAAATGAGTAACACTCGTGTCCTACAACTTCATTTAGGATTTCAGATGCAAATGGTGTAGGAAATGGATCTGTTAAAGTGACTTTATTTAGTTCCCAGAAATCGACATAGATTCTTAGTTTTGTTAAGTTGTTCTTTTTCAGTTGAATGACCATTGGGATTTCCCATTTTGACTAGTCAATTGGATAAATGATTCTTGCTGCTAAGATATTGTCAATTTATTTTTTCACTATTTCCTTATATTTGTGGGCCAGTTTGTAAGGTGTTTTCTTGACAGGTCTTGCATCAGGTTTTGATATCAATCTTCATTTCACCCATCTCCTGTACTAACCCTTTAAGATATTTATAGTCTTGGGAAAAGACATCCTGAAATTATTTTAATAGATTAACTATTTATGTTGTTTGCTCGTCATCCCAATAGTCCCCTATTCTCTCCATTTTTAGTCTTTTGTCCTTAGATATGTCGATTTATTTGGTCTTGACCTTCGCGTCCATCCATTCTGGTGCCTTGCTTTCATTGATTTGTCAACTTCCCTCCTTGAACTGAGAAAATGATGCTGGGAAGTTTGCTGCTATCATCTGATCGGTATCTCCTTTGTCGGTCGATACAACTTTGAATATCATTCTAATTGGTTTTACCATTTTTGGATGATCATATTTCCACTAAAATCTTTTTCCATGTGTTTGCTCATTTTCCAGTCGAAGTCTTGTCGACTGTGGTATTCTATCAGATCGAATGTTATTACATGATGCTTTCGGTCGGTTATGATTTTGTGTCAAAGTATGATGAAAAATTGTTTGTATGAATGTTTCTATTTATTTTGTTGCTTCGACTAGTTTGTCATCTTCTAGTATGAATTTAAAGTCCCTGGTAAATTTTTCCTTGATTTCGTTCCATACAAACGTTTTGGCTCGTGCTTCTTCCATATTATAACACTTACTTGGTAAATCATCTAATGTGGATGGAAATAGGTGTGGCCATATACATTCATCTTTGTAACCAAGTCTTCTCCATTCTCTTTCACATACATTTATATGTTTTTTAGGATCTTGTCCTTGTGTGAAGATAGGTATTTGTGCATGTTTAGTTAGCTTCCTCTTGCCAAATCTTTCGATGAAGTATGTCGAAGTTGTTGTCCATGTTTGTAGCCTCGATTAATGGGTATCCAACCATCGAACATCTTGACCTATAAATGTTTCAACTAGGATTTGGAGTTGGATTTGCTCACCTAAGTTTTTGGAAAGTTGTTCAATATGGAGGACTGGTGATTCTCTTTCTTTATACCGAAGAGACTGTTTATTTTCTATTTGAATTGGCCCTAAAAAAAGGTATTTCTTAATTTTCCTTTCAAATATCTGTGGTATGATGGACATAGAGAAACATTGATGTGTCATTTTTTTCGAGATGGCCTGAATGGTCCAACATCCTCTTACTTGAGTTTCATAGTTTTCCATCCCCCAATCATATAATTCTACATCTAAATTATAGCCGACTGAGTCTTGATTCCCTAGATGAAGTTCTCCATAAGTGTTTGGCTCGGTATAATCTTCATCGTTTTGGATTTGATAAATTTCTCAGACATCAACCTCTTCTTCTATGGGTTTGGTCCATGGTTCTCCTTGTGAAGGATGAATCGGGACAATTACTTTCTTCTTGTTTCCTTTAAGTTTTATCCATTCTTTATCCAATGAAATAAAGGATTTCATCTTCCAACCCCATGGTCGGCCCACCAAGGTTGGTAAGGAGCTGGATCCTTCCTTAGGGTCTATGATTTCAAAGTCGACTTTTGTAGTGATGCCTTTTATGGTCGTGTCGACATTTCTCCATACCTCGATGGGTTCGATAAGTCCTTGGTCTTCTAATTTTAGATATATTCCTGATTCATTAAGTCGAGTTCTTCCCAATAGTTCCCATGTATCTCACGTCATAATATTCACTTGAGATACAAAATCAAGAACAACTTGTTGAACGTGATATCCTTCTATTTCTAGGTCGACAAGTGGGTCAGCATCACTCTTATTTTTTTATTTAGACTGCATATGTTCTTAGTTTTTTATTATTTATACTAGGTTTGTTCTTAATATTATATAGCAGATCAATAAATTGTGCTACTAATTTATCATTATGTATTAAGCTAAGTAGTTCTTGCGATATATTTTGTCGACTATCATCCATTGTTTCTTCTGATATATTATGTCAACTATCTTCTGTGAAAGTCCTGCAAGAAACAATTGAATTAATAGTTTTTCATCTATATTATACTCAAGTTGGATCAGTAGGTCCTTCAATCTCTTTTTGTAATCCCAGACAGTCTCTGTGGGTTTCTGAACTGTCGTTTTTTACTTTTTTGAAGCCAGATGCTTTGCATCTGGTGTTTGAAGAAGGATAAGAATTGTTTCTTAATATCTTCTTTGCTTGAATTGGGTGTTTTCTCAGTATATGTAATATACCAAGTCAGTGCTTGCTTCTTCAAGGCATCAGAGAATTGTGTCATCTGTCTATCTTCGCTTGTTACTATGTTTTCTTCCCATGTTGATTCGCAGATGACCCAATGTCATCTGGGATCCTCATCACCCTCATAGAGGGGGATGTATTCTACGTCATGCCCCATGTCATCGGTGGCGGAATCTTCTTCAGGCAGCGGTGGGATATTCTATGCAACTTTTTGTTGTTCACAGTTTGTTTTTACAGAACTCTTGTTCCCGTCGAAAGTTTTGTTTGTCGGTTCCTCCTCAACAAGTTGTCGGACTAGTTCGACTTCTTCCATTGATGTCCAAGCCAATTGATGTAGCTCATATATTCTTTCTTGTGAATCCGACTACTCTATGTTCTCTAAAGTTGTGTTTGGAAAGGGGGGTGCTCCTTCATGTCCTAGGTAGATAAGGTGGATACTTTGGTTATATGGTTACGATTGGAATGTGACCTAGTTTCCTTCCTCAGGTCAATGAATTACCAGATGGTCGACAACATTTCCTTCATCATCTAGTTGGCTCCATATTCCGAACTCACCAGCTCGTAGCCTTAGGTATTCATCAAAAATGGCTTGCACTCGGGAACTCAGGTTCAAGTTTATCAGATATAGAGATCTTACATCCTGGGGTATCTCAACCTAGAGAGCTTCTCGCTACTCTATCCATAAATATTCCTCCATTGGTGACACTTCTTCTTGATCCACGCCCTCTTCTTGTCGGTCATGACCCGACTCTGGTGGATTTTATTCATGTGCTGTCACCTTGGTGGCCATTCTTCTTTAGAGCATGATGTCCCATTCTCTTAATTCCTCCCTTCTCTTAAGCCTCTTATATTTCTCTATTTTCTGTAAATTTGGAGTGATTTTGTGAGTCACTGTCCAAACTATTTCTTTCTTGGCACAAATTTTCATTGCTAGAGGTTCCTTCCACAGTCGACTAGAATCCTTCTACTCTACCCGACACATGACCATCTACCCCCCCCATAGCCTACTTGATGCTTTAGTAAGCCCAGATAGTTTTGTCTATTTTTTCAAGAAGTACTCCCACTCTCTTTCTGCAATAAACTTCTCCCATGATTTCTGCTTCTCCGCCCAATTATTATTTGATGGCGGTTCTATTATTGATGGACAAGGCTCAACAATGTGTCCTACTCTCATGTTGATTAGGAACTTAAACAAAAGGGTCCGTAGTAAGAAAAGAAACTACTCAATGAAATTGTTATATAATCTCGCTTCGATACTCTCGACAGAGACTCTCTTCCACAGCGCGGTCTTCACAGAACTCGTCTGCAAATTTTTAAAACCACTCCAACAGATTCGTTCATCCTCCTCTTATCAGTTTCTGGAGCAATTCTTGGTCCTTAATTTCTACCAGCTTTTTCATCCAGTAATTTCTTCAGAAGTTGAGGCATTGATTCTACAAAATTCTCATGTGTTTCAGTGAAGAATTTCTCCTTCTCCTAGGCAATAGTGAGCTTGTTTCTCTGAGTGTAGTTCTACAAATAGTTCATGATCTTATGCTCCCACCAATCCTTAATCTCTTGATCTGAGATCATTTGCTAATGGTCATTTCATCCATACGTTTAATACCGAAAACAGAACCAATGTTTTAATCACTCAGATCACTAAGTTACCAATAATACACATAAGAATCATATAATCAAATCAGAGATTAGAGACAAGGATAGTAGGTTGAATAACAACTTTATATTACACAATAAACCCATGTAGGTTCATACAAACATCAAACCGAACCAAGTTCGTATCTCAAAATAGTTAGAAATAACTACTTGTTGGTTCAGTCAACCGACACAACTATGGAGGTCGATTGAATCTCTAATTAATCGACTAACCGACTATCTCCTCCAACAGTACTCATCAGTGGATTTCTGGCGTAGTTTCTTTCCTGCTACAATTATCCAATTAGCACATTCAAAGACATCTAAATTCACACATTTCACCCAGTCATCCGTCATCATCGTCAGTGGAGTGGGTAGTTTGCAAGCCTTGGTTATATATGCATGGGTGAAGGAAGCAAATGCTTGTCCTTCTGTGTTGGAAATAATCATAGTGGTTGAGTCTGTTCAAGATAGGATCCATCTGATTACCTCATCACAAGGGAAGAGCTCGGGGCGCGTGGCTACCTTTGTGATACCTAATTTTCTTATGTTTCATATAAAGGTATATCTTTCAGGCCTACATCCGGGACATTATGGTCTTTGATCATATTATATATTTGACCCCACTGAAACTCCTATTTATCCCCTGTGACAACCTTCATGTCTTTATAAATGAATTCCATTCTGGGCATAACCTCCACATATGAATCGTCTTCAGTGACCTTGGAATTCTTCTTTCCACCCTTCTTCGGCATGTTGTGATGTGTGGACTAAAACTGTAGCATGATCATAGCAATAAATGTCTTACTCATAGAAACATGCATTTTCATCAACATGAAATAACTAAAATAAGAAGCTAAGATATAAATGTTAAAAACAACAAATCATTGTTTGTTTCAAAGAGTACGATTACAATCACATTAGAGGAAATTTCAACTCAAAATGGGCCTCCTAAGGAAAATTAATAAATTAATAGTTAAACTAATAAAATAATATTTATTAATTTTGGAGGAAGAAAAGAAAAAACTACTTTTTTGTTCGTATTTTTGACATATCTCCCTGTTTTTTTACTCAAATTTCAATTGGGAGAGCTCATTGAATGCATAATTAAATTCCGCATCCAACGAGTACCCACTCGACATACTTTTGACGGGCCCCGGTACCCAAAAAACAAGAAATATCTGAACAAAATGTGATGATGATTTCATCATAACATTTTTTCAGGTATTTCTTGTTTTTGGGGTAGTGGGGCTTGTCAAAAGTATGTCGAGTGGGTATGCGTTGGATGCAGAATTAAATTCTGCATCCAATGAGCTCTCCTGATTGAAATTTGAGTAAAAACACAGGGAGATATGTCGAAAATATGAACAAAAAAAGTAGTTTTTTTTATGATACCTATCCCCAAATTTATATTAAAAAATTGTTTAAGAGGTGCTCCCTTTTTGAATTATAAAGAATTTTGATTGGCTAATACATTATGACATGGAATTTGTATTATTTTTCGAAGACCCGTTTTAAATTGAAATTTCCTCTAATGTTTTTTAGTATGATGGAGGATAACAAAGATGTATTTACCAATTAATTATTGGCCATTCAAAAGTAACTTTGTGAGGTAGAGAAATCTCTCCCAAAGATTGCCTAGTCAGTTTCACTTACAAATAGGGTATATATATTAGGTAAAAACTTAAATTAAACTCATCAATACATGTGCAGGTGTTGTTTTGGGAGTTACATCACTGTTCTAATACATTCATTTTATGCTTCTAATTAGGTCAAGATACAGGAGGATAATCAAATCTAGTTTTAAGGGAAATATTATTTCTACTCTTTATTCATTTAGCTTTAAACCTCAAAACGCAGAGACTTCTTTACTTGACTTCCAAGAGTAAGAAAACAACCAGTAAACACGAAAAAGGTTTTGTGACCCGAAACCAAATGCACCTTGGGGAAACTGGAAACCCTAGTTTGCACCTAAAAATCGTCGAAACCCCCTTGCTTGACAAAACTGACCCTCCTAAGGAGGGAAAAAATACCTGCAACGAAACCCTGACCCTATGTTTTAACACATAGAAGCACTCGAACTCAAAATTTTCCAAGGGTTCTATTGTCATCGCATATAAAAATAAACCAAACAAGGCACAGTTGGTGAAACCTTCATCGCGACGTAACTTTATCAATAAAACCATAGAGCTTTCACAAACCCATATCTATTGATTGAGAGACAAAATCAAACACAACTGTAAAGGTGGATACAAAACCCATCATGACCAAGCTAGCAGGTTGGGAAAATGCTCAGTGTCATCGAGGGTTTCTTAGAAATAAACTCGGGAAGGATCCGGTGTTCGACCAGTCAAATGAGAGAAACTACGGGATGGGGTTGGATTTTGAAACAAGGCCATGGACAACAAAAAACCTATCACTGTGACCCTAAACCCCCCAAAAATGAAGTTCCTTCAAGATTCTATAACAACATAAATTTAAAGATAATATTTTAGGGCCTAACTGACAATTGTAAGCATGGGTACGGTGGAGGTAGTCCAAAATATCCAAGTGGGAAATGTCGGCTGGATGTGTCCAAAACAGAGTAAATTGGTAACAAACCGTAAAACCAACTGTACCTATATATATATATAATGATGAAACAACAATAAATGCGGTTGCTGGGGTAATAAATGTCGCACAGGTGAAAAAAATCGTTTCGACACTTAACTTAAAAATTAGTCACAGACTTTTCCCAAAGTTTACTGACAGATCGACGTCAAACTTTGAGTTGCCCACGATAGTGTCGGCTGCAATATCTGAGTTTTACCGACACCCTTGATGGGAACATGTCAAACGTCTCCGAAAAAAAACCGTTTATTGAAATCAAAAAAGAGTTTCGATGAAAAGATGTCGATAAAAAAATCTAAGTCTTTCTGAACATGTCAGCTACAAATTCTGAGTTTCACCGACACCGTTGTAAAAAATTGGCAGGAGCTTCCTATAAAATTCCTCCAATAGCGAGTGTCAGCAAGAAAAGGTAAGTTTTCGCCGGTAGTGTTGGCTCAAAATATTGAGTTTCATCGACACTAACGACAAAACTTGGCAAAATATTCCAACAAAGACTCACCAAATAAACAAAATCGGCTCAAAAAGCGTCAGACATAAAAGTTGAGTTCTTCTAAAATGTCAGCTCGAAAGTCCGAGTTTCGTCGATGTTGTCGGCAGGAACTCTCCAAATAGTTTTGATAAAGACTTAGGCCTTGGTCAAAAATAAAACAAAGTCAGCTAAAGAACATCAGATGGAGAAGTTGAGTTCTTCCGACGTGTCAGCTCGACTCGTTGAGTTCTTCCGACACATCGGAAGAAAAAGGCGAGTTTTAACTTAGTGAAAAAAAAATTTATGGCTTGTTCAAAGAAAAACTAAGTCATGGAATGAACAATCCAAGGAGGATAATTAAGGCTAAGGAAGGCTTGAAACTAAAAATCTCAGGAGGGACCCTAAAAACATAAAATTTTGGGAAAGTGGTTGTAGCGGCAACACTTACCTGTGTCCCATGTGTTCGGGCCACGTGGGTGCACCTAGGGGTATAGTGGTAGTGGGATTGGATCCTTAAACCCTGTGTCACGCGAGTACAACCCCAATCCCAAGTTGTTTATTCCCCTAGTACAAAAAAAGTCTGCTTGGAATATAAGGAATGAAATGGAATATTTTTTGTAGATATATTACACTGTGGAGAACCATTGAGCACTTCCTCTCATTCCAAGGATGGAACCCATGGTAAATCCAAGATTATTTAGAGCACAAGGTCAAGTCAACAGTAGGGATCAAATCCATTACACCAATATACTCATTATGAGCTCAACATGTCACTAGTTCGAATACAACATCAGTGGGGAGGATAACACTCCATCCCACTACCACTCAGGATAAACCCAATTGACAACATGATAGGGAGTCTATGTCTACAAGTCGGGGAAAAAAAGGAATAATTTTAAAAAGAGTTTGAATAACAAAATTAGTAGCTATATAATATAGGGGAATCCCCTTAGGTAATTTTTGAGAATTCACGTTCACATTGGGAGGTTTATAATCTTGAGAGACTAGGAAGGTGTAAGACAAGAAATGAAATAATAAAAATACACTTTAACAAGTTCCTTTTGATGTCCACATCAATTTCAAAGTACATCTTATATCTAAAGTCTTAACAACATATTTTAAAGATAAACAAAAAAAAACTCTTAAGGTCATTTCGATCTTAATTTGGGATCTAAGGGTTTTTTTATAGTATATTTCATTAGCTTAGATGATAGGAACAAGATCATAGATGGTGGTCTGCATTTCTACTTCTCAGCGGGCCTCTTTTTATGACCATGGAAGGAAAAATTCACCCCAAAAAAGGAGGACATGAGGATGCTCCAGTATAGATCTGATTATATTCTCTCCCGCAGGAATATTGGGATTCGAAAATCTTAGAAGAATTGAGGAATTGTTAAGGTTATTTCATTAAAATATCTAAACAAACTAAGTCCCAACACTACACTGCTTATGCCCGTATCTGCATTTATATGGATCTTTCTTAGGCTTTGCTGGAAGCTATTAAGATGATATGGGAGGATTAAGAATGGGTTCAAAATATCGACTATGAACAAGTTCCATTTCACTATCACAAATGCCATGAATATAGTCATTTATTTCAAGAATTCCCTCTGAATCATCCCAAAAATAAGTCTGGTAAATAAAGTGACCCATTGGATTCGGGATTTATCAAAGTGGCATCTCACAAAAGAGGTAATGAAAAACAAGATCAACAAGAAAGTTCCAAGAAAATGAATAACTCTAACTCCTTTGAGCTTCTGGCTCACCAAGAGGAAGATTCACTGGTCCAGTGCATCCAAAATGGTAATCTTTCTAGTGTAGCTTCTGGAGGGCCAAATATGGACCATTCCTCAGTTATAAATCATAAGAGTCTCTTTGTTACAACAAGTACTATTGATAACTCTAGAAAATATATTGAGGACATGAATATTTTCCAGCACGAAGAGGCGCTGACTGAAACTGAAGATATGGATATTGGGGAGTTGGATATTGATGGTATTGAAAGAGCCTTTTCGGATAAAGACATCCACTATGTTCCCTAAGAACAGGTTAGTCTCCTCAAATAAGTCATTCTGAAATCTAAAACCTCAAATTCTCTAGGTATTAACTCAGGATATTTTAAAGAAACCAAAATAATAGCGGAAAAGTGTGATTGGAAACCAGGCTGTAAATCCAATAAACAAATGGTGGTAGATGTTGGGAGAAGGTTGGTCGAATTGGGTCAATAACCAACTATCAAAGCTTCCCTTGGATTTTATAAAATCCCATAATGAAACTCCTCTCTTGGAATATTCAAGGCATTGATAGCCTGCGAAAAATGAAAATTCTCCGTCAAAAGATCAAGAAAGCAAATACGACAATTATATTTTTACAAGAAACCAAATGCTTGGCTAATTATATTCATGATTGTAGGGGTAAAATATGGGCAAAGTGTGAAAGTATGGGTATTGATTCAAGAGGGTTCTCTAGAGGTTTATGTATTTTATGGGATTCGGATCGGGTGTCTCTTTCAAATTTTCAAGGCACCCGTCACTCTCTTTCAGCTAACTTCAAAATGGTTGGTTTCCCCATTTCTGGTTTTATAACGATTGTCTATGGACCTCAAAAAGCTGGGGACAAACATAGTTTTCTTGAATCCCTGATCCACCTAAGGGCTGGTCAGCCTTTGGTTCACTGGGTACTTGGTGGATATTTTAATCTTATTATTTACATGGAGGAAAAAAAAGGCGGGCGTCACTGCTTAGAAGAGGAATGTAACCTTTTTAAAGATACTATTAATGATTTGGGCCTAGTAGACATTACCCTAGGGGAGGGATGGTTTACCTATAATAACAAACGAACTGGAGATCGACATATTGCTTCCAGATTGGACCGGTTCTTAGTCTCGGAATCTATCATTGACCTGGGTAGTGATATTCATTGTGCTACTCTCTCAGGAAGGGGATCAGATCACTAGCTGATTGAACTAAGATGGAGTGGCTTAGCATCCCAATTTAAGAAAACATTTCTCTTTGAACAATTATGGCTGGCTAATCCAAATTTTGAGGGAAATATCAAATCATGGTGGGATGAAATACGCCTGGATCAGATTCCTAATATATTTTCTTACCAGCAAAATTTGAAGGCTATGAAGTCAAAAATCAAGAAATGGAATCAGGAGGAATTTGGGAATAATTTTCGTGAAAAAAATATTTTGGAATTTTGTCTCCATGAGCTTCAAACCAAAGGGTTAAATGAAGGCTATTCTCAAGCCCTAGTCGAGGAAGAGAGGTTGTTGGAAACCCAGATCGAGGAATGGGAAAAACAAGAGGAACTTCTATGGTGGCAAATGTCTCGGATTAAATTGTTGATGGAGGGAAATAAGAATACCAAATTCTGTCACCACTTTGTCATCTAGAATAGATTCCATAATAAAATATATATGATTAAAAATGCTGCAGGGGAAAAATTTGAGGCTCATGAAGAAATTGAGGACATATTTAATACCCACTTTTATGATATTCTAACTGATCCAAGACGTGATCGATTGGAAGAAATTGAGGTAATCACAAGCAAAATTCCTACCCTAATATCGAAGGAATAGAACCAACTCTTAATGAAAACTATTTCTCATCAAGAGGTTCGGGACGTTGTTTTTCAGATGAAGGAGGGCACATCTCCTGGTCCTCATAGTTTTACTGTAAATTTTTTTCATCATTTTTGGGAGATGGTGAAGCTAGATGTTTGGAAAATAGTGGAGAAATTGAGGGTTTATGGATGCATTCTTCCTAAACTTGATTCTTAAATGTGAGGGAGCTGACTCTCCTGACAAATTCCAACCAATCAGTCTTTGTAATTTTATATACAAAATCATTACGAAATTTATTGCTAATCGTCTAAAACCGATTCATTAGAGGAAATTTCAATTTAAAATGGGCCTTCCAAAAATAATACAAATTCCATGTCATCATGTATTAGCCAATCAAAATGCTTTAAAATTCAAAAGGGAGCACCTCTTAAACAAATTTTTAATATAAATTTGGGGATAGGTATCATAAAAAAAACTACTTTTTTTGTTCGTATTTTCGACATATCTTCCTGTGTTTTTACTCAAATTTCGATTAGGAGAGCTTGTTGGATGTAGAATTAAATTACACATGCAACGAGTACCCACTCGGTATAATTTTAGTGGGACCCGCTATCCCAAAAACAAGAAATACCTAAAAAAACATGATGATGATGCCATCATCACGTTTTTTCAGGTATTTCTTGTTTTGGTGTAGCAGGGATAGTCAAAAGTATTTCAAGTGGGTACTCGTTGGATGTGAAATTTATTTCCACATCCAACGAGCTCTCCCGATCGAAATTTGAGTAAAAACACAGGGAGATATGTCGAAAATACAAACAAAAAAGTAGTTTTTTCTTTTCTTCCTCCAAAATTAATAAATATTATTTTATTATTTTAACTATTATTTTATTAATTTTTCTTAGGAGGCCTATTTTGAGTTGAAATTTCCTCTAATGTTACCTTCTCTGATTTCTCCTAAACAATTAGGATTTGTAGAAGGGAGGCAGATATCAAAGGAGATTATTTTGGTGCATGAAATATTACACTCCATTAAAAGCAGGAAATTACCGGGGATGTTGGTGAAACTTGATATTGCTAAATCCTATGATAAAATCAACTGGAAATTCATAAGGAAAATGTTAGAATCATTCGGGTTTGGGTGGAATTGGGTCAACTAGATTATGCAGCTGGTCTCTTCGACCTTTTTTTCGATTTTAATCAACGGTGTTCCCTCAGGGATCATTAAACCTACCCGTGGCATACGTCAAGGAGATCCTCTATCACGCTTTATGTTTATTCATATGGCTGAAGGTTTAGGAATATCTCTCTCGGCTTTGCGAGAAGACAATTCGATCAGAGGCCTTTGAGGCACTATTGAAGGGGCTCGACACTCTCATCATCAGTTTTTTGATGATACAATGTTATTGGGTTATTCATCGGTACAAGAGGCAGCAAGTTTTAAAACTTGTCTGGATCAATTTGGCCAAGCCTCAGGTTTAGAGGTAAACGCTCAGAAGTATCAGGTATTTTTCTTCAATACTTCTAGAATTACCCAGTGTAACATTATCCGTATTTTAGGTTTTTCAGAAGGTACTCTTTCATCTAAATTCTTGGGTACTCCTCTGATTAATGCTACTGCAAAAAAGGAATCTTGGTTTGAATTATAGGATAATATGAAGAAATGTTTGGGTAATTGGACTCTAAGACCCTTGAATTTACCGGGAATCCTAGTTTTTGTTAATTCCATCCTCCAATCTATGCCAACATTTATTTTTTCTACAATGATGGATCCTAATTATGTTCTCTAGGAATTGCATAATATCCAAGGAAATTACTATGGAGTGGCCCTCAGGACTCTCATAAATGGGCCCTGGTTAAATGAGATATTGTTTGCAAACCAAAAACGTAGGGAGGATTGGGGCTTTGAGATCCAGAAATTGTTGGCTTAATTGCGGGTTCTAAGTTGTGGTGGCGATGGCTAACCCATTCCTAGGAGCCATGGGTTAAATTGTGGCTTGACAAATATGCTTTCAACTGGGACACTCAGGATCTTATCCAGTTTTCAGAAGATAAACCAGGGTCTCATATCTAGAAAACAACTTGGTCTAGGAGGAGTCTGGTTCAGCAGCATTGTTTCTGGGAAATCAGAAATGGTCAAATAGTAAGGATTTGGGAGGACACTTGGCAACAAATTCCTCCCCTAGAAAATTTGGGTAATATCCCTATGTTTCAGGTTGAAATTGGCAACACAAGAATCCTAAAAGTAGCATATTTATGGATGGATCATGACCCTGTTTCATCTTATCGCTCTTGGGTTTCTTGTCCGTTCCTGGACAGGATGGGCCAGAGGTTGGAAGTTATTAGGCTCGAGGAAGAACTTATCTCATGCTGAATAAAAAAGCAGGAGGGTCCTGATAAAATTAGATGGGATTATAGCTTGAAGGGGTTTTTTCCCTTAAAAAGACATACAACCTTCTTATCAATAATACTATGCACCCCGATGATAAATCTTGGAGAAAATTTTGGTGTCGGAAGCTCTGGCCAAACATTACTACCTTCTGTTAGTTAATCTTGCATAACAGAATATTAATTGGGGAAAATTTAAAGAGAAGAGGGATATACGGCCCTTACCGATGCCCATTATCCCTGGAGGAGGAAGAAACAATGGCACATCTTCTGGACGCCTGTAAGTTCTCGTCTACTCTCTGGACGTCACTCTAAACCACTGGCCCAAAACCCTTTTACTAATAAAATTATGAATCGACTATGGAAAATATTTCCCCATTTCTTGCTTTGGGAAATTTGGAATGAGAGGAATTCTATACTTTTCTGCACAAAGGTTTCCCCTCCTTATGTCATTTGTGACTGCATGTCATCTAAAATCAAAGAGACCATTAGGATGGGTAATTGGTCGGAGAAGGATAAAGAACAGTTTGCAATGGAAAGATGCATACTGGTGAAATGGGGCTTGTCAAATGAAGAGATGGTGCTATTAACCAAACCCTAGAGTATGCTACCTATTCAGAGCCCGGACCACTATTCTCCTCCACCTCAAGGTATTCTAAAGCTTAATTTTGATGGCGTTTCAAAGGGGAACCTGGGTAATGACGGTTTTAGATTTATCGTGCAAACCTCGCAAGAGGAGATGGCTGGCTTTGGTTATGGGTCCACAGGAATTGATACAAAAAACGCGACTGAATTGGAGGGCCTGCTTAAGGCGCTATTTTGGGTCTTAGCAAATTTTTGTATCCCAATCATAGTTGAGGGTGATTCATAGATGATTATACACTTTGCATCCAAACTTCAAAATGGATGTCGTATCACTAAGTTGTTGTCCTCTTGGTGATTGGAACATCATTTCGACTCGCTTCGCTCTCTACTCATTAATGACTCTACAGTCACTTTCTCTCATATCCGTCATAAAGGTAACCAAGTGGTGGATGTCTTAACTAACCTCGGGGTCGGCATGTGTAAGATGTTTAATGCTAAGGACTGGGATTTGATTCCTAACTTGACTATCCGTGCCCAGTGTAAGATGTTAACTCAAGTAGAGGGTACTTATGTCTAGGTGGAGGGTTGAAATAGTTACAACAATGGCAGGAAATCCTTTCAGCATGTGGTCTCCCCTAAGGGAGATCTTTGATTTAGCCCCTGACTAGGCAGTGTATTATTATATGATGGTCTGAGCATATGTTTTTCTCTATCTGACGGTGGAAGGTACATCTTCTCATCATGAATTCAAAGGGGGAAATGTTGTGTTTTAATGGAAAATTTGATTTGATATCGGTGGATGGGATGTTTTGAATTAACTTCAATGAGGTTTCCATCATGACAACATCAAAGGTGTGGTTATATATTCCAATGTAGGGTGGTGAGTTAAGCATCGTTTGGACGTGGGCTAACTCGTCTTCTGGTTTTTGCTTGTTTGTTGTAAAATTTTTGAAGGTTTCCTTCTAGTTCATCATGGGTGGGGACAAAGATAAAGGTAAGAGATCGGCCTCTCAGACTGATCCCTAGGCTCCGGTGTCCCAGGCTCAACGTAAAACTTGTGGGAATCCCGTCTATTTGATTTGGAACTTCTGCAATACATTTAGAACCATATCAATGCTACCGAGAAATGTCTGTGGCAAGAGATTGAGAATCAGAAACTAAAAGAGGAATGCAAAAAGGTTGAATAATGGATTCTAGACCCTGTTCATGCAGTGGCCTGAGTAAGTTTATATGATAATACAGTTGCATTGTTATGGGTCATGAAGAACTTAATTGGCCGGGCCATATGGGATCATTCTTTTGAGTCCTCGCATGGTGCTCTTTTGGACCCTTGGAGGAATTCTATTGTTGCTTTTGTCGAGCGTCTTGAGGCAAAAGTGGATAGAACTGAGGCAAAAATCGATTTTTTGACCTCCTGTTTGGGTTTCAAATATCCATCCTCATCTGGGACTACTGATATGAAGCCTGATTTCCCCGGAAACATTCATGCGGGAGGTTAGGACTTATTGTATATCTTACTATAATCCTCCTATTGCACCTTTTGTCTTCCCCAGGAGTTTTCTCTCGATAATGTTTCAGCTTCTATTGATATTCTACTACTCCTCGAACGTCTTGTATTCATCTTTAAGTCTCTGGTTTTTAAATTTGGTATCGTTGGCATGTTTTGTGTCTTAGTATGTTGGCTTCTTTTTGGGTATAGAGGCTATAGAGGGCCATTAGGCTAGGATTCTGCTGACTACTGTAATGGGGTTTTCTCTAGGTTTTGAGTCTGTGGGAAGTAAGGGAAGGTCTTTTCTAGTTTTGAGTCTGTGGGAAGTAAGGGAACAAAGTTGTTTTTTTATCTTTGTAATGTGGGTAAGGGGACAACAATTTCCTTATGCTGGTTAGAAGTGTGGTATGGGAAGGGTGGAAAAGAAGTTTAAGTTGGGATACTGAACAATTAGTTTTTCTGCTGATGTAATGTAACCTGTTTTGACAAGTTTTTGGTTTTAATATAATGTAAATACTAGACTTACACAAAAATAAAATATAGTTTTATTTCCCTCAGAAAACACTTATTTTTTTTTGTAGGAGACAAGTATAGTATGTAGGAATGTCACTCATATTTAAGGCATATTTTCATGAATGTATCATATATCAAATATTAAAAAGAGAGGTTGGTGGAAATGAAGATGATATAATGGTGTTTTTAAGGATAATATTCATATTTAACAAACATGCATATTTTCTGAGAGGAAATAAATTGTTGAGCAATTAATAATTCAATAATTTACATGTGTTGAGTACTTGAAAACAAGAATCCCTTTAGACAACTAAACCATGTAACATAATAAATGACAAATGATAACATCATGTTTTCCATATAATTTCATTCACAAACATATTCATATTGTAGAGGATGGAACAAGGAAATTTCCTTAGGCATATATTATCTGAATTTTAGGTACGCAAAATATGAATAGACAGGAAAAATGTAGAAATGTATTAACCTATAAATATTAAAAACTCATACAAAACACAAGTGGATGAAACTCAAATAAAAACAACATAATATTACAATGCTACCCAAAACAATCCCTAGAAAATAGGTCTAACACTGGAGAAAAAACCCTATCCTTCCCCCAAAACTGATCGTTGTCTTGAGTAGCTTCAAATCCTTCTTAAGTAAGTCGATTTTCCTCCTTATAAATGATTTTACCACTGATTCTTTTCTTGATACTAGCTTTCCTTGCATGATTCCACCTTTTCTACCTAGGTTGATTTGAGTTAGACCCCTGGACTTGCTGAGGTGTCTATGATGCCTAAGATTGTAACTGTCTATCGACCATTTCATATCAGGCGATTTTATTCTAACTTTTTATTAAGGGATACCTTAATTATTTCATATTGAGAAAGGTGTCTTCCATATTAGTATATTCCTCATAACTAGGTGGTAGTATGTCCCCCAACACTATCTTTAGCATGGAAAATAACTCAAAGTATTCACTTATCCAATTGACAATATCATTTCCTACCAAAGAGGATCCTACATTTGAAAAGATAATAGCACCGCACCACATATTTTTTCTTTTCTTTTTTTGTACACTTTAGTGGAAAGTAAGTCTCCATTTCCATCCCATGGAATTGGATTTCCTTTAAGAAAAATAAATTTTAATAGATATATGAAGTGTACCACTTTGTCTTTCATCTGATCCTTCAACTTTCCTGCTCTAGTTCTACCAGGCGCCCCCAGTTGCTTTAACTCAAATTGGATTTTAGAATTGCGGAGTTGGATGACTATAATGGATAATTTTGGTTTGTATTACAAATCCTTTTAAGCAACTATAATACCATTTCTTGTATGTATAACTAAATCTATTCTTCACTTTCCAATACAAAAGAGTCCGAAAAGTTAAAATTTCACTTAGAAATAATATCCCAAATGATGAATTTGGCACTTCTTAAGGCATCCCTTCCACCAATTTCTATTTTTTTGTTTAAATGTTGTTGTAGATTATTTTTCTCTATGATGAAAGCTATTATAGCCTATTCTCTTTGTTTTTCCAAATTATCAAAAACATCTGTATGTTCTTAATCCTTTTCCAAGTCATTTTTTCAAATTGAGAGGATTTAGTTTAAAGATGTTGTTAATTATGTCAATAATTTAGATCACTCATATGGAGATATGTGAACCTCTTGCTAGGAATATAATGACTGAGATTTAATGATAGCGTGTTATTGGACTTCATTAAAATTTTCTATCCTCTATGTAGATAGGTGAATTTCCAATTCTACTACCTTATTCTTCCAAGCATCTGCATCCACTATGTATTAATGCATCTCACCTTTTAGTACGTGATTCTCTTCTTCTAGTGTAGCTACTTTAGTAGTGGGTGTAAATTCATTCCCTAGTACTATCATATGCTTCCTTAGGGCTATAATTTAATTTTCTTTTTCTTTAAATATCCGAGCTTATATAGATGGGCCATCAGCTATATTAGGTACCAATTTAACTGCTACTTTCTCTAACTCATTGATCCTAGTATGTTTGGATCTATTTTCAACCTTTAACTTTATAGTATGATTTTCCAAACTATTTATAGTTTTATGTGAATTTTTTGGACTTGAAGTAGAAAACACTACATATCTATATAAAACTTCACTATTATGCCTATGGAATTCAATTCCGACCAAAGGATTGGTCTACTACAGATTGATCTTGAGCTATGTGACCTTGTAGTCTCTAGTGCTCTTTTCTTTGAATGTTGTGGGTTCTAGTAATGTTATATTAAATGTATTCTTTTGTAATACACTGCAGACAACATTTTATTTTGAGACTTTCTTGGGTCCCAAACATTAGGGGACACCTCTTGTCTCTTTATATCCTTATATTTAGTGAATAGAGAGGTAGTTTGACTAGATTATGTTGTTTCAGGAATGGAGACCATTTCTAATTGTTGAATGGCCATTAACAAAGGCTTATGCTTTCCCATTTCACTTGGATCTTCTCCTATTAGATCCAAATAATCCTCAATATCAATTACACTGACCTCTTGCTCGGTTGATTCCATTATTGTCTCTAAACCTTGAAAAGCAGTGTCAATCAAGGCTAGTTTTTGGTTGGATGTTTCTTCAAATTTAGCTTCTTTATTGCTCTTTCTTCTTCATCAATGTCCATTTCCTCCTATGCATCTGAGAATTTCCTTTTACTTGGATTTTCTTCCACCATGGGGGTTTTAAGGAGGAAATATTGAGAAAAAAATTCATCCATATTATCTATATCAATAAACTTAGTTGACTTTGTTGACTATGTTGCTTGTTGTTTTGGTGGATGACTAGAATCAATCTCCATTGGTTTCTCTGCATCTTGTAAATCATGTTTGACATATTCCCATGTATAGAATTTATCAACTTTCTACAAGGATTTGTTTCATTGATGAGTATATGTTGAATATTTTTCCCAAACGTTTGTTTTGAAATCACATGTGGGTCATCAACCTATGATTCTACTTTCTGGAAGTTCAATGTGCCATGATTTCTTCTATGATTGCCAAGGCTTCCCTATTTTTAACTAAGAAAGGGCCTACTATTTGAGGCAATTTGAAAAGAGCAGTTCAAAGTGAAACCATTCAGAAATGATTCTCTCCCTAATATACTCTAGTGAAAAAAACATGTGAGTGAGGAAAAATGGAAAAATGTAAGGTTCTCCCTCAAAACCATAAATCCTAAGGATAGTATGGTTCTAAAAAAGATGTAAACAAACATTTTTTTACAATCTCCTAAAAAGGATGGTTCTAAAAAAGGAAACAATCTCCAAATCGAGAGGCTGGGAACAATTGTAGGAATGGCTTGAGGTCAGAAAAAATATTGGGTGGATGGAAACCCTCAAACAAAGTGTATATAACATACATGAATTTGGCAATGAAATGGGTTACTTCCTTGATTTTTTGGCGGCCTTTTGGGTATGTGTGTCCATTCATATATAGGCCATGAGTTTCCTAAAACATATGTAATATGTAATCTAATTTTCCAAAGTGAGATGGATTTTGGTATAGTATGAGGTATAGAAGGTATGCTTCATATTTGAAGTATCTATTAGCATGGAATTGTACTATTTATTGGTATATTTCATTAAGTAATAATTGGAAATAGAAAAACCTAGGGCATGCACTAGTATCATCGAGTAACGAAAGTAAAAATAACAAAAGGTGAGACTCTTCAATCTCCTGATCATCATAATTCCCCAGTACTTGACACATAATTGTAAAGAGTTTCATTGTATTCTCATTGACTAGGGATGAAATATAGGGAAAGGGATTGGTAAGAAAGGGGGTGACCTTAGGTAGACATTTGGTAAGTAGTTTATCTTTTTCTAGTTGGGATAGGCTATGATATCTTGCTTCCAACAAATCATCACTGAAGGATAGTAAATCTAGAGATAGAGGGAAAAGTAACATATGTGCAATGATGTGTCTAGTAATATAATGGAGGGTTCTATCACCTTAGGCTGTAATGATGACCCTATTCTTTATTTATTTTGGGTAGTTCACTGAACACCATTCGTAGTTTGCTACAAGTTCTGAAAAATGGTAAGTACGGGGAAGGGATATACGAGTGTAGTCTAACTCCCATAGGTGGAAGTGGTGGTGTCCAATCAAGAAACTAACCGGAGCATCTTTTATTACCTTTTATAAATTATTAGATGATGTTTTGGGGTAAAAAAGCACACTGTCATCATCGCTCAAGCGTTCATTAAATAAGTTAGGGCCTATGAATGTCCTAGGAGCCCTACTTTTCGATGGTGTGACCATTTCAAAACCTTGGAAGATATATTGATTGGATAAAAATGTATCAAATGAAAAAAATGATCAAACTTACCCGTGACGATGAAGATGGAAGGAATTGGAACAATGAGCTCTACCTGCTAGCAGTTGGGGAGTCAACATAATTACTCATGACTTCCATTATCCAAAATAACAATAAAAAAAAAATTTGGCCATAATTTCCCTTTAGACTATTATCCCTAAAACTGACATATTAGGTTTCCACATGTCACCTCCTGAAGGGTTTATCTCTGTCCCTGTTATTCTTCATGCTACAACACTTTCTTAGGTCCACCTATCATATATGCATTCTCCATTTGGGCCACATCACCCTTATGTTAAATGGTATGTGGACAAAGTGGTTTCAGGGGTGAATATAAGCGGTTTATAAAATGCTAGTGTTCCCTTCAAAACAATAGCAAGTAAACCATAATTTCCATTTTTGGGGTCATTCCAAAATTTTAAACATCCCACTACTTCCCCCCTTGAAATAAATTTGTGTCGTTGATTTATGAATGCAATCAATGGTTTGATTTGATCGCACTTTTTTTCTAGGGGCACATAGACAATTATATTATCTCGTACCTCAATGGTAAGTGGAGTAAGATGTTGGAATTGGATGCCACCTCAGGGAGTGGGGATCATGTGGTTTATATTCATTCATGCTTGAAGCACATCAATGCATTTCATTCGTTCCCAATCAATATTTCACATACCTGTTTGTTTTTCATTACCATTTGTTGCAGACATGGTTGATTGGAATAAACCATTGCTAATCAGTTTCATATCGATCTCAGTATTTATATTGATACGGTTCATATCCATTGAGACAAAGTGTCCTTAGTGTGTATAGATCCTTCACAATAACCCCTCATCGTTCATTCATCCTCTTGCCTATTTCAAACTATGCGAAAAATGGCGAATTCAAGGATGCAAATGATGTGTTTGACAAAATTCTTATGTGTGATTTAGTTGCATGAATTCATGGTTCCAAGTTCCTGTATCATTCCATTTAATGAGGATGATCCCTACCACCAATAATACAATTTGGGAAAACCTCTCTTGGTAGTGGTACATTTTTTGGTATTTTTCTAGGAGCTAGAAGTTTAATACACTAAGGAAACTCATATTAAATCGTGAGGGTTGTTTTCCATCCATTCATTATCAAAATTATATGGTATCCATGAATTATGATTAATAATTGGAATTTGGGCATGATTGGCTTTATGTTTTCATGTTCATGGCTTAATTTCCATGTGGATCTGGGCATGATTCTCATTATGTTTTCCATATTAATAATTGGAATTTTGATATTCATGTTTTAAGTGTTGTGTGAATTTTATAAGAAAAAGCACCAAGGAACAAAACCAATTTGAAATAGATCCAATTTTCTTATTAGTGATTAACATCTTAAAAGTGTTGGATTTGAACTTCTAGATATGCAAAGGAAGTTTTATTGCTAGCATAATAAGAATGTGGAGAGAGAGTTTTAGTGCACTTGTATCCTTTGTTGGACAATAATCTCATAATTATAAGAAAGTAAACCAAGCATACAAGTCATGAAACCAATCTAAATAGAGATCGAGAAGCTTTGAGTTGGGCTGACAGAGAATTGCAAGACATTAAAGTTTCATTTTGCATTGATGATATGTGTCGGAAAATTACCATGAAAAGACAAAATGTGTAGAAACCCCTTCTTGGGAACTGATTGGTTCAATTCACTTAGTGGCATGGTATTTTACAATGAATTTCCTTGAGGCAGAAAGGAAACTGTAACATTCTATAGTAAACCAACAATGATTAAGAATGATCAAACACATAAAATTTTTTAATGAATCAATACTATGAATGGGCACTCAAACTAAAAAAAATGATAATTAGGGAAACATTTAATTTGTTGGCTTATTTTCTCACTTGGAAAATGTAATTATGCTTGAAGGACTTTAAATTTTACCTTAAAACTTAGAACATCATAGGTATAACCAACACCCAAGTGGAAGGACAAACTCAAAAAAATTCTTATGTTTTTTTTATGAATTTTAAGGGTAAGTTATGTATGATGACCTATGGATGTATGGGAAGTTAATTGAAGGTATGGTAGATGGAAGACAATGCTCTGAGGGGTAAATTATAGTCCTAAGAGGGACTAGGGTCTAAAGAGGAGATCATGTACACTTGATGCATGTTGGCTAGTGTGTAACGTTTAATTGAATTTAACTTTAATATTTACTTTCTTTAGGTAATCAAATATTTTTGGATCACTGCGAGGTAGATTATTGAGGAGTTGGTTGCATAAATTGGGTTTACTTTATTTTCAAATAGACAAAAAAAGGGATTGGACAAATTTGAAGATGAGGCATAATTTCTATAATTGATTCTTCAAAATGATATGATATAGAATCTTTCTTTGTTGTAACTTGTAGTGATTTATATTTTAAGTGATGTGCAAATTGGTTGCATGTAGAATGTCAAGGGAATACGAAGATGGGGTTGAAGAATTCATAGATTTTTATATGAGGCATTCAGAGGATAAGAAGAACACTATATGCCATTGTAAAAAATGTTGCAATGTTGCAATACTAACATTGGAGGAAGTGCATGACCACTTAATGATTCATGGTATAATGAGTACATATAAAACTTGGTTTTTCCATTGAGAGAGGACTCCTAATCAAGTTTGATCATAAGATATTGTTAAATAAAGTATCATTTCCATGTAAATAATAGAAATTCTAAATTTCAATTTACATAGAAGTATTTTATATATATATTCTAACTTGTTTTTTATTTTCTCCTCTAGACATCTATATCTAACATGGGCAAGAAATGCTATGCAAATGAGATGCATGATTTACCATGAGAAATTTCACATTTAATGGTACATAAAATGAAATGCAAGTGCTCACACCTTTATGTGTGCACTGTTGTTTCAGGGTCAATTATATGAAAACGAACATTTTCCCTAAGAATGTTCTATATAGACATTATTGATGTTTCTAATGTATTTTTTTCTTTACATTGTATTTGTGATATCCAAATGAGAGGGTGATGAGCATATAGTCAAACATGAATATGACAATCATGTTGATGAGTCTACAACATTTCCTACAAATTATCTTGATGTTTTCTAGAATGAAAACAATGATTATGCAACCATGATTGATGATCATATGATTCAAATGGTGAATGATGTCTATAAATGTTTTAATGAAAATCCAGATGTGAATAGTGAAAATAGCCAAGCAAAATCAATGGATGAAATGAATGATATAAATCAACATAAGAAGTTAAATGATGATGCCAAGACACCATTGTACCAAAGTAGCACTAATTTCACTAAGCTATTAGGCACTGTGAAAATTTACAACCGTAAAGTGAAAAATGGATGCTCCAACACAAGTTTTACCCAATTATTGAAGTTGTAGTGAGAAATTATTCCTGAAGAAAATACACGTCTAGTTTCTGCATATGTTGCATATATGTTAATTAAATCATTGGATTTACACCATGAAATTATCAATGAATGTTAAAATGATTGTATCTTATATTGGGGAAAATATGAAAATAAAGTTGAATTCCCAACATGTAGTAAATCTGTAAGGAAGGTTGATGCTCATTGTAGAAAGTTGTGTAATGGTGTCCTAAGCAAAGTGTTGAGGTATTTCGCCATAGTAACAAGGTTGAAGAGAATGTATAGGTATGATTTTGAAGAGAATGTATATGCATTCTTTTGAACTCTTTTAATTCTATTATAGCATGTACCTTCATGTACTATCAACCTACTCACAAATCATCTTCTTTATTCTTCTTACATACTGTAATGTACATATTAAAATTCTTCAATTTTTTACGACTCTCCGCACATCTGAATAAAAATGAGGTGGAAACATGATAATTCAAGTGATGATGGAATAATGCACCGCCCAATTGATATCCCAACATGGACAACTATAGATTCTAAATGTGCTAATTTTTCTAGCGATCCTCGCAATGTGCGACTTGTAATGGAAGTGGATGGATTTAATCCTTTTGGAAAATTGAGTAGAGTATACATTGTTTGGCCAATTATACCAGTCACATATAACCTTCTTCCATGGCTATGCAGAGAAAGGAGCTTGTGTATGTTGTCATTGTTAATATTTGGTCCCAAGAAACCAGGAAATGAGATGATGTTTTTTCGGAACCTTGGTAGATGAACTAAAGGTAGCATGGGATGAAGGGGTAAGGACATATGATGATCATTCAAGGTCATTATTTAATATGAATGCTATATTGATGTAGGTAATCCATTACTTTCCTTCTTTTGGTAATATGGGTGGTTGCACGATTAAAGTGTTTTATGCATGTCCGATATGTGGAAGGAACAAATATTCAAAGTATCTCAAATTCATTAGGAAGTGTGTGTACACGGGACATAGAAGATATCTTCTAGTAAGCATGAGTATCATTCTCAAAAGTACCATTTAATGGGAATCTTGAGCATCGCATTGCACCTAAAATTGTACATAGAAGATATCTTTTGGTAAATCATAAGTATCATTCTCAAAAAGGACCATTTAATGGGAATACTGAGCATCTCATTGCACCTAAAATTGTACAAGTGAAAGATGTTTTTGCAGAAACAAAAGAAAAGGAGGAAAACTGGGTAAGAGTGAAAACAAAGACAAATATAAAAAAGGTGAAAATTGCATCGTTGTTGTGTAGAAGAAAAGGTCAATTCTATTCAATTTCACATGATATTGGGTGGTATGTACACACATTAAAATCTAGGTAATTATTAAATGTATGATGCTTGAAACCTTTCACTAGTTTATATGTCTTATTTTAATCCATTGTTTAACTTTTCCTCCACGGTATCATGCATTGATTTTGATACTATTAGATGCAGAAAATCCTAGTACGTCACATTTTAGATGTAATGAACGTAGAAAAAAATGTATTTGAAAATATTTTTGTCACCCTTCTAGATATAAAAGGAAAATCAAAGGATGGAAAAAAATATGGTGATGACTTACAACGGTTGGGTACAAGGAGGTCACTATGTGTTAAACTAGTAGCAACGAGGAAGGTCTTCCTACATGCATGTAGAAGACTTAAATTAGGAAACCAGTTGTATTTAATTTACTTTTCCTAAGTTTACTTTGGAAAATAAATTAAAGTGATCTAAATTAACTTTAGTGAACCACTAGTTAAAGTGAAAGTGAAATTAGGGTTTTCGCTTTACCACTAGTTAAAGTGAAAGTGAAATTAGGGTTTTCGCTTTACCTAAAGTTATAAAAGAGAGATCAATTGGTGGAGAGAACACACACACTCGTATTCCGACAGAGACAGGATATAGACAGGTAGATAAAGTCAAATAGAGGATTTAGTTGAAGATGGAGGAGCGAGCAGCAGGATCATCGAGCTTCGTACAACTGGAACGTACACTCACACATGAGAGTGTTGAGGTTTAGCTGGGATTTTCCTAGTGATTCTGTCGAGTACTTCATTCGTCAGGTTTGGGTGAATTTGCAATGATTGTAAAAGTTCCATATTTTTTCATAATAAAATCTATATCTGACTACTGCACCAGGTTTCCCGTCTTGTATTTTTCCGAGTTCTGTACCAAAAATAATAGTGTCAATATTGTGATGTGATGTTGTGAGTTATTTCTTAGTTTTTGATTTCGATGCATACTGTAAAAGATATTCATGTGTGGTTATCAGTTGATATTTTGCATGCACTGTTTAGCCCTAGTTGAATATTAAAGGAAAATTTACATGGTATTAGAGCTCTGGTGAGATAAAGCTAAGAGATTTGTAGTAGCAGTGATAGATCAAGGGAAGATATATAGGAAGACACAAACCTAGACTTCCAGATCTAGGGTTTGACAGGTACACTTCACTAGGCCATGTAGTTGAGATTTGAGGATAAACTCCAGGGTGCTCAAAACTTTCCTACATGGAAAGAGAGGATCTCAAGGATCCTGGACTTCAGTGATGTTGAGGAGCACATTGACTCCACAAAATTTGCACCCACAAATCTGACAGATCTGATAGCCTAGAAGAAGATTGATTCCATATCCATGTCAATTATCATGGATGGAGTGAAGGACCATATAGTCCCTCACCTTTCTGGTAAGAAGACCGCATTGGAGATGTGGAAGGATTTGGAAAGTATGTACCAGAGCAAGAACAAGAACTGAAGGATGGTGTTACAAGAGAATATGCGCAACACTAAGATGACCAAGGGAAAAGGAGTGGTGCCTTATCTCATGAGGATATCAGAAATCAGGGATAAGCTTGTAGTTGTTGGCTCTAAAATTGATGATGAGGAGCTAGTTCGGATAGCCCTCAATGGCTTCTCTAAGCCATGGGACACCTTTGTCAAAGGTTTTTTGGCTATGGATAATCTCCCTGATTGGCAGAGACTATGGGATGACTTTGTGTAGGAGGACACCCGCATGGGTCAAGGATCAGGCTCATTCAGTAGTGCCCCACAGATTGTGGATAAGGAGGCTCTAGCCCTTACAGGGAAGAGAAAGGGGAAGGAAAAGGAGAAGAAGGATGGAAAGAAGAACCATGATGTGTCAAACCCAACACATGGACCACGGGGCTTACCCTCTGATGGAAAGTATTTTTTTGTTGCAGATCCTCTGCACTATTTCATCAAGTGATGTTGTTTCAGTTGAGAGAAGACACATACATTTTGCAAAAATTCCCATGAGTTGGTTTGCAGCATCATCAAATGCTATCACACCATGAATGGATCTGGTAACATCTTCCAAGTCAACGTTTAGTATATATCGGTAGTCACATTCAAGAAACTCTCCATCACATTTAGCACAATGCCAGATGTCTCCAACTTTCTGAGCAATCTTTTTCATGCATTGTATTCCGTCAACAAAAAGAGGGCATGCAAGGAAATAAAATTCATCCATGTTAACATTTGTGATGGTTGCTTCAAGAGAGTACCAAACATCTTTTTCAGATGATTGAAGAGTTTGCAGATCCTTGATGGTAGTGACTTTACGAGAACCAGAGTGAGAGGCATTAAACTTTCGGCTCAGCGATGGTGATGCTAAACGAAATCCATTTTCATGAAACCAGTTTTGGAGAATTGAAGTTTGTTCAATATCTGGGTTTATAAAAACAGTAGTGTTGGAAATAGTTCCAACAGTTTTTCTATTAAATTCTATAACGCGGCCACCTTTGATTTCTACAGCTGGAGGCATAGGTAAACCACATAGGTTGGCAAGTTCGGCTCCTTCAATTTGGAAATGGTCACCCCAAATTGTTATGTCAATACTATTTCCTGACATGCCACAGAGTCCAATAGTGTGCCTAACAGTCTCAACGCCATCTCATTTTCGTATTGTGGGTGATGGAGAAATTGAAATTACAAGGCCAACAAGATCCACCATGGAATTGACAGGTATAGTTTGTATCTCATGAATAGTTTTAAAGTTAAAGAAAAAGAAAGGTATTAAGGGGTATTCATTTAAGCATGGTTGGATGGTTAAGGAGGAACCTAGGAAAATCTCATTATGGCTTTTCAAATGGTTGAAAATTGGATTGGATGCTTTCATTGTGCCATTTGATACTATGTACACTATTCCTATATCTATTTGTTCATACAAAGAGAGTGCCAATTCATTGAATGCAGATATATGTATTTCATTGTGTGAAGCATTAACAATGTCAAATCCAAATATTTTTCCAGACCCTCGTTGGTTTCCATATTTGTGTAGCTTTTTCTTGGCAATAACTAGAACTTGAATGTTCCATACTTTTCTAGAACAGTTTAGTGATGTGAATGGAATAGTTGATGCATCCAAGGCATGGTTATCATCTTCTGAGCTAGGATTCACTGGAACAGAGGAACAACTCTGGGAGGGAGAAGGTACAGGTAAGTGGTAAGGTGCAGGATCTCCAATACTCGATGCATCCACTGTGACAACCTCGAGTGCAAGCAATGCAATAGTCCTATGAGAATAAGCATGTTAGAGTTGAATAGGATATAAAAACACTGGATGCATGAACAGGGTGAAAATGATTAAGTGGTAAAAGACAAAATGGAAATTAAACATACGTTACACTATGTACAATGTTCGATGTACACTTGGTAAGTTTGATTATAGATCCTTCTTTGAGTTGTCCAGTTTCTACAAGACTACTATATATAGTTGGAAGTAATATCTCATGCTTGTGAAGCCCGTTTGAGATAGAAATTCGAAACCGAATAGATGATGAGTTTAGTGAGTTCACTTGGTTTAACGAGGACACTTGTACCAGCGGGAAAATGTTGACAGCACCATGCAGCAAGAGTGGTATATAATCTTCAGTTAGCATACTCTCCATAGTGTGACCATTTTTTTTCTTGTGAAATGAAAAAGGGAAAGAAAAAAAAATCACAATGTCACATATTCATGTGATCCAATGACAACACATACTTGCAGATATCATAAATTTTTTTTCCGATTGAACTTACATGAAAATATGTTTTTTTAATTTCTACCTATCAGCATGAGACAATCACTCTGTAGATTGATTCTATGGTAGTTGTTCAAAATTTGCAATAAACATTAATAGATTAATTTGTGTCGTATTTCAATTTTTCACTATAAATATTGTAATTCTTAAATAATTTTGAAACTAACATGAGCACTATCAACAGTAATTTCTTTTCAAACTTTCTGAGAAAATATGTACTTTCACTATAAATATTGTAATTCTTAATTGTATTCATTTAGTCTTCTTAATACAATATATAGATTAATAAATAATCCACTATCTCACAAACCACACCCCGCAAGTGCGGGCTGTGGGGTACGAGATTACTAAATAATATTTCATTCACCACCCTCATCCCGTAGCCCACATCCCCCAAATTTCCCAAGCGGCAACACACAATCCTGCAAAATGCAGGTTTCGAGGTACGAGATTACTTAAAAATATTTCATTCACCACCCTCATCCGGCAGCTCGCATCCCACAATTTCCCAGGCGGCAACGGGCAATCCTGCAAAATGTGGGTTGCGGGTTGCGGAAACACAAAATAAAAATCCTAAATCAAAGGCGTTTACCGTTTGCAGCTTCAGAGTTGCATTATTTGGTTGAACTAAAACAAAGAAAGGATTATGTCATTCTCTTTAAGCCAAAGCAACAATAACAGCAAAACAAATCAAGGGTGTTGAAACATCTCGTAATTAGACTAAATGAATATTCAAAAAATTTCAGTAGACTAAAGGAATACTTGCAAATTTAAAGAAACTGCAAATTGCAAAAGAAAATACATTAATAACTAATAATCAGACAAAGCAACAATAACAAGAAAACAAAGTAGGGGGCAAACTAAAGGAATGCCTGCAAATTTAAAGAAACTGCAAAATGTGAAGTGTAAATGAAGCACACCAAAATAAATATGTGGTTACCTAAAGGTCTGTTGATATGTGCAAAGAAAAGGCGATGCAACAACAAATGTGAAAAATCCAGTATTGTAACATGGTTTTCAAGATCACCATAAGCTAAGCAAAGATGAAGATATTGACCCATGTCAGAATCATATGACAAGCTTTCTTCCATTAATTGAAAAACGATGCATTGATGAAACATTAATGCCAGTGGATAAAGGGACATGGGAAAACTGTATTGAATTCAATGAAGCGCTAGTAAAACAAAAGCTCAACCAAATTGTGAGCGTAAAGATAGAAAACTCATCCTGAATAGCATCTGCTAAATCCAAAAAAACCGGTGAAGCGAAACTCCGTAATATCATCGGGAATGAGTTTCCTGAATCGAGATAAATGAACCGCGGGAAAGGACAGTAAAATCCTGTAAAAAATAATTGCCCGAACCGGTGGTTTAGGACAACAGATGGAAGAGTACATAATACACGCAAACCATCTGTTAGGAAAACACAGTAAACGGCAACTGCAAAGAACAACCTGCAGCTGGCAACCAATCCATCAATACATTCACTTGCAGCAATGGCCGTAACACACAGGACATCAGTGGTCTACGGGGTAGAAGTTTTCCTATCGAGATGGCAGAATTAGGGACCAAATAAAATACATTAGCTAAACACCAACTCCAAAGAATGACCTGCAGCTGCCAATCAATCCATCAATCCATTCACATGGAGGAACAGCCGTAACACATAGGACACCAGTGGTCTACAGGACAGAAGTTCGCGAATCGAGATTGCAGAATTGGGACCCAACTAAAACGGAGAGGAAAAAAATTCTCATTGATCAGCACAACGCTTGTCCACGATCAATTGGATAATCCGACATGACACTTTTCGAACTATGAATGGGCAGGGAGATGAGGAATCTTTGAGACTGTGTCTCCATAGGGAAAACACCTTCGACGTAATTACAGTTATGGTGAGGACTATATAAGTTTATATTCATATCTTTGTTGTGAAATATTTTGAAAAAAGTTAAAAGGAGTTTTGTGGCAAAAAATTGTGAATATTTTTTCAAATTTATATAAAATATGTAGATGTTGTATTACATGTTTATGGGATTATTTAAGGAAATTATGTCCACGTCATATTTTCTTGACCACCAAGAAAAATCACATAAGCATTGCCCTAGAGAACCAATTAAAGGTTTTAGAACTAGATGTAATTGAAAATGACACGGTTCTTTTTTATGAGAATTATGAAATTAAGAACCTACAACTATCTATTGATGATTACAAGGAAATAGTTCATTTCAATGTTGTATCCGTGTATCAAGAAAAGTTGGCATAATTATAGGGTCGCCCTAGATGGATGCAATGGATACCTTCAGTTTAACCACAAGTAAAAAAAAATTGACATTTCCTTATAAAACATTTCACATTGCATGACACTACAATAAAGTCGGAGTTAGAAACTCCATCATTTGAAGACTTCAGAGATATCTCAAATGTAATTTCAAAGAAAATTAGAGATCAATACAAAATATTCAGAAAGAATTTGACAAAGTTATCGTATATAAAGAAAAAGAAAAAAATATGACTCGTCTAAGAGATCACAGTGAAAAATTACTTGTTCAAATCAAGAAAAGAAAGGATAGAACACAACGTAGTCAAAAGTTAGAAGAGTAGAATTGAGATCTTTAGAAAATTTTATTAGGAAAAGATGAAGAAAATTCTTCGTTAAAGAAGGTTAATCAATAATTGATAGGGAAAATAAAAAGGTTAAGAGAAGGAGAGCAAGAGAATCATGATACTCAAAATTAAGTCAACAAGTTAGATTATAAGGAAGAACACTTACGCTTAAGGAGACAAAATCGACTTTCTCATACAAGTTAGAAAGTTAAAGCATGATAAGAAATATTTAGAAGAAGAGTTAGATCACAAAGGATTATTAATCAATAAAGAAACAGTAAGACATTTTATCATCATTAACTCAAATTCAAAAGAATTCTTATATTTACATATCACTACAAACATAAAAAAAAATGGTTGCGAGGAATAATCACAAAATATTAATACGCCTTATCATCATCCAAATCATAAGAATTGATATGAACAACAATCACAAAATATTATGATACCTTAGCGTCATCCACATCACAAGGATCATTATGACCAATGGCAAGGTTAAAATAAACATAAACAATATTATTCTTACAAACAAATGAGTTATGATATTAAAAAAGAATGGGGACAAAATCAACAATCTCTGTGGAAACAGAAAATGAGAAGTTCCATCCAAGAAATCAATCAACAAAAGGTTCCAATGAGGTTAAATTGGGATGGACCACTTCACAAATGATGCAACATTTTTACTCAATGTTTAAAAGAACATATCAACTCGTTTCATCAAGTGTCACAGCTACCAGAATAAAAGATATCGAGATGACATTACAAGCAAGAGTAAAGAATTAAGCATTTCATCAATATGCTTTGAGGATAAATAATTTCTAAAGAGTAAGGAAATTTTATTAACATAAATAACAGGAATATATATAAGATAATATCAATAATAAATAATAATAATAATTAATAAAGAGACATAATAAAAAGATGTGTCTTATAAAAAAGACGTGACTATTAATGAAAGGGAACTCTATTTAAATATATATATAGGACCTCAGTTGTAATCTATCATCTCATTCCTCCTTATACATTTTACTCAATATATTATTATTTTCAAATGGCTTACTGTATATTCCAAATATTTTGGATAATTTAAGTGTGAGCAAACTTTGCTTGTCTCAATATGTTTGGCGTATTTTCAAAAGGACGTGATAAATGCATGGTGTCATAGTTACTTGAGTTGTTTATGTTGATTGCAATTACATGCATTGATGTTTATTAGTACCATAATTTTTGTTGTACAGTTTGATACAAATCTTAGAAGATAATATTTTTATCTCACACCAAAGAGAGGATCAATACTTGCATTAATTTTATGGTTGCAAAACTCTAAGAACACTTCAATATTTGAATAGAGATGGTGTAAATCAAGGGATCATGTCACCTCTATTCACTATGTTGATGAAACCAAGCTACAATCTCATGAAACAACCACTTAAGCATCTATTACTTTTCACTTATGCCTAACTCTTTTTTTCTATGTCCTACCGAGCTTCTATGGATTACCCAGCTTGTACTCCTATAGTAATATACCGTATCCCTGGGTTGATCTGCCTCAATAACCAGGGAGGGCACTTTACAAGTAAACAAATGGTGAGATGCTTGACAGAGCTTGCTGAGGTGTTCCCTCATAAAAGAATTCCCTCACTTATGGGAAGTTCAAACCCCCCAAAAGTTAGTAATATTTTGAATAAGGATTAGGCAAAGGAGGAAATAATCAATCTCTAGGTAAAATGTGCTAAGTGTGAGATTTGAATTTCAATTTGATATGATAACAGAGATGAAATTAGTTAGAAATTCATATGTATGTTGTTCTTTTGATATGTCTAGTTTTTTTTATTAAAATTGAGATCATATTTCTAGTTAGTCTTTATGCTTATATTGCATAGACATGATTTTGTATGGGAATCAGCCTATAAGTTATGTTGAAACATAGAATGGTAGAACAAAATTCTGGTTTGGACGGAATAATTACAGTAATATTAGTTTTTGTTATATGATAGTTTAAGGGGACGAAACTGTAATCAATTTGAGATGGAAAAAGTTTTGTTCCAAGAAACTTTTGTAAACTTTGATTCCAAAACCCTCATAAATCTAAGTTTGCACCACTCTTGTAATTTTTGGGTGTCACTTGCTACAATGATACATCGTATCACTTGAAAATTTCTGATTTTCCCAAGCATCCTCAACATCGATTATCATACTTAAAGTACACCAGATTTTGTTTGCATGTTATTGACCATTATTCCCTTTGTGACTTTACATACTGTGGGATATAATACCATTAATCATTCTATTACAAATTTAAATAGTCCATATACTGTTGATGGTGTTCTCCTTCACATTGATATGAATAATTTGAAGTTCATAAGTATTACTATTGATTTAGAATTACATTAATTGAAGAACATAAGGGGATTTGTTGTATCATTTGCATCACATATATTGGTGCCCAAATAATTCTTTTTGATAGATACAAAGTGTGCTTCTATTATTTTATGGTTTCTATTATGGGGGTTTCAAAATATTATGCATTGCTATGAGGGGGTTTTAAACTGCCCCTATAGCCTACTATGAGTGGGGTTCTAAATTTTTTTATAGGTGGCTACAAGGGGTGGTTCTAAATTGTCCATGTAGGTGGCTACAAGGGAGAGTCCTAATTGCTCCCATACATTGCTATGAAGGGGGTTTCAAAATGACCTCTTACAATACTACTAGGGGGTTTCAAATAGTCTTCTTATAGTGCTACGAGGGGGGTTTCTAAAATGTCTCTGTACAAATATATGAGTGGGTTCCCAAACTTTCCTCTTAAGTTGCTACAACATAGGTTTAGAACCCCTCATGTACATATCTATGATGGGTATCCCAAACCACCCTCTTAGGTCACCACAAGGGGGTTCCCAACCACCCCTTTCAGACTCTACAAAACCACTCATGTAGGTCTCTAATATTACATGAGCGGGATTCCTAAATTCCCTTGCAGCTATTTATGAGAGGGATCTCAAAACCACTCATGTAGGTCTCTAGGAGGGGGGTTCTGAACCAACCCCTTAGGCTTCTATGGGTAGGGTCTATAGGGGAATCTTTGGAAAAACCACCCTCGTAAGTATTTATGAGGGTGGTCTATTGGGGTGTTCAAAATCACCCCCATAGGTCTCTATGGGGGGTGTGGTTCAAATTCAGTCAAAAGCAACCCTTAAAGGAAAAATATTTTAAAATTGGTGTCTTAGGGGTGGGTTTCCAAAAACCACCCCTAAAGCCAAAAATTCCCTCATAGGATGATTTGGGGAACATATGACAACCCCCCTTAAATGTCAAAAATGTAGTAGTGGTGTATTCTCCCTTAGCACCTACAAATCCATTCTCAAATTTTCTTCATGCTCATATTCATTCTTGGAGTAAATAATAATGTCATCTAGGAAAACAAAAACAAACTTGTCCAAATACTTGTTGAAAAAACTAATCACGAGACATATAAATGTAGTTGGTACATTAATGAGACCAAATGTCACAACCATAAACTCATAGTTTCCATACCTTGTTCTAAAGGCTATCTTGTGGATGTCGTATTCCTTTATTCTGACTTGATGGTACCCCAACCTCAAATAAATATTTGAAAACACTTTTTCCCCTCTCATTTGATAAAACAGATCATCTATTTTATGCAAGGGCTACTTGTTCTTTACTGTCACTTTGTTCAAGAACATGTGATCAATACATAACTTGAGTCTTCCACCCTTATTTTTCACAAATAGCATGAGTGCTCCCCATGGAGACACACATAGACAAATATACGTATTTTCCATTAACTCTTGTAATTGCATTTTTATCTCTATAAATTCTAGTGTACTCATTCTATAAGGTGTCTTAGACACTACTGCAAATCCTGGAACAAGATGAATTTTGAAATCAATATCTCTTTTTGGAGGAATTCTTGGCAATTCATCTAGAAACACATCCTTGGATCTTGCAAGACTCAATAGTCCTCCAACTTAGGAAATTATTTTTTTGTTTTATCCAATACATGGGTTGTATATAATTGATAACCCTTTCTAAAGAAATTCTTTAGCTCCAAGGTTGATATTTTCCTAATAGAAACCACCTTTGGAATTCCCTTTACTATTCTTGGGTTTCCTTCTTCATAAATACATTCGAAAGTTTTGTTGTAGCAATCAAGTTTAACTAATTTGTCTGCTTCTAGACAATCCATTCCAATGACAACATCGTAAGAACCAAGTGGAAATATATTTAGATTTTCCAATTTGAAGAGTCCATCCATTTCCAATGGACATTTCTACACCATTTCACTAACATTCATCTTGGTTCTAGTGGATAGATGGACCAGCCATTCTTTATTATGATTTGTATTCTTAAAAGCACAAATCTCAACAATTTGAGGAGTGATATGACTATTTACAGGGTCAATCAAAATAGAAATATGTTTCTTAGGAATATTACCTTCAACCTCAACCACAATGGATTGATGGTCTGCTTGGCAGTCGTATAGTGCAACATAGATTCTAGGGATAGTCCTTATTGCCTCATCCACGGTTTCATCCTTTTTTATGTTGTGAACATGCTCGGTACTCGTGCTTCGATGTGGACAATTTATAAAGAAAATGGCCCTCTCCACATCCCTAACATCAAAGTGTCTCTCTTGGAATGTCTCCCATCATCCTAGATGACTTACTCACACCTTGTGGTGGATACTTTTGCTGATTTCTGAAATGAGAAGGCTTGAATTCCCTCTTTATTTGGTTAAACTTCTCATTTTTCTTGTCTTTCCATGCATTAAGGAATTTTTGCATGATTTTTTTATGATAACAATCCTTGGCCTTATGATTTCATTTAGAGTTTGAGGTTCATCAAAATCAATTATGTCCTTGTATGTTTAAGGTAATCCACTTTGAACGAACTGAATTTTGACCTTATCATCTTTGACATACTTAACATACTCAATATCTCCAAGAATTTATTGGCATACTCCTTAATGGTCTTTTTTCCCAATTTCAATTCATGAAACTTATTAATTTTTTCATCATAGTACCTATCCGAGAGGTATTTTTGCTTGAATTGCTTCCATGCAATCTTCCATTCATTGATATTATTAACTTGTATAAGATAATCCCTCCATATATATTCCCTTCCATTTATATTAAGTATGGAAACCATTTCCTTCATGTTCTCAGAGTAGTCTTGGACTTGGAAATACTTCCCCATCCCAAGAAGCCAGGCCTCAACTTCTTGACTAGATTTTACTTCACCATCAAAAGTGGGAGATTTGGCATTTTAAAATTCCCTGTGTGAGATGTTATTGAAAGGCGTCTTCCTATTCTTCATATGATATGAATAGATTGAACCTTAAATGGATTCTTTAGAGGCATGTGACTCACTAGAAGAGAATTTTGGAGTATATGTCATATATCTAGAAACCCTTCTTAAACTATGGGGCCTCTTTTGAGAATGCATCAAGATACTCTCACTATTTTACTCCTTTCCTAAGTACTGAACATGGTGAATATTCCTCTGAATTCTAGTTAATATTTAGAGCATGGTTGTGTTCATTTGATTATGTTCTTCCTGGGCTTTAATTAGCCTCTCATTATATTCTCTACAATTTTGTAATTCCACTCTTATACTTCTCATGGTTTCTACAATGTTTATGGGAGTTACTTTATTTATTTGGTCATTAGATTCTATATCTACATTATCAACATGTATATTTTCTCCCATGACATCTATCTCAATAGCATAAGGATCTTGTGCATAATCCATGACGACGGTTTTCTTGGCCTGACTAAGACCAAATATTTTCGATTTGCAATATACCAAATGTTGAGCTTTAATTGTCCCTGGTATGATATTGTATCTATAAAAGTGTTCATATAATCACACTTTTCGACTTCATTACATACTTAGAAAATCATAAAATAAGTTTTCATGGATTCTGGGAACTACCCTTATTGACATTTTTTTTTGTCAAATTATGGCTTCGGACACTTTTCTAATCAACTTTTAGAAACATCTAAATCACCCATTTAGAATTTTATAGTGCAATTTTTTTCACCTACGGATAATATCTTCAATGAATGTAGGTATTCCCATTTACAATTTATGGGAAAAAAAGTTATAGCCTACCAAAATTGTCAATTTTCCCATTCTGCAATTTTTCGCCAGGTCCATTTAGCTTCAAATACCAACTTCAAACACCAAATTTAGACACGTGTAGAAGAAAATATAGGGATAACTAGGAAAAAATTTATATTGGGCACCGATAATAATCATTACAAGGATTACTCAACAACTTTCAGATTTTTTATATGATGCTCTAGTCAATTTCTATAATTTTCAGGATTTGACTACTTTTGACTTTTGCATCTTTTCCAGACTTTGTTTATATTCCAAAATCTAATATCTCCCAAACTGAGCATTTCTAGAAAAAAATGCACTATCCAAAGTTGTTCATTTTGATGAGATTTAGGTAAAATTTTGAAATCATTAAAAAAAATGATTTCTCGGGTCACTTTTCCTTCTTGCGCGATTTACAAAATCCCCAAAAGGTGCCCTAGAATAGTAGATTTTGGCCTTATTTTACACCCTGGATTCACACATTTTATAATTTGGCCACAAGCTACCAGAGTTACCTATGTGTCTATATCATGACTACACCATAACAATTTTAGCCTTGATAGGGCCCCCATTTAATCTCTTAGAACCGATCTTTAAAAGTCACATTTTTTCATTTTTGGGGAAACTAAAGCAGAATAAGCTCATGTCCCTCACTATAATTCCTATAGGATTCATTAATGGCGTCAAAATTCCAGAAGTCTCATCAAATTTTGAGTTGGTATGCCTATGTTATGGCCAAAACAAGTTTTTGTCTCCATTTTAAAATATATATTTTTCTAAATTTTCTATTAATGTGGTAGTATGTTGGTGTGGCATGACATGTGGTGGTTTAAATGTCTTCACATCCCATGTCAATCATATGCGGAATCTCCTGGATCCAACATGTCATAGTCCTGTCAACCCCTCTTCCCATGTCATCACAGTCATTTTTCCCATCGTACAAATGGTCTAGATTTGTCTCCCCCAAGGGACCAGATTAAATCTCATCCATTCATGTCCATGTACCTATGTTTAACCTTTTATATTATACTTTAGCATTAATGGTGTTGGCCATACAACCAAAACATGCTCAATGAATCTGAGTTGTCCACATACGTGTGCCTCTTGTTAACCTTCTATCTTGTCCATTGGTGTGAATGGTTCCAATTGCATCACTAAAGCATGCTTGATGAATTTGAGCCATCTACATGCATGTACCATCGGATAACCTTTTATCCTATCCCTCAATGCAAATGGTCAATATCTAATGATGGAAATTGTTGAAGTCGATTTGGTCATTTGTAATAGACCTTGAACTACATGTATCCAATTGGGTGCCAACAAGGAAACTCGACCGTTCCATTTACGAATCTTTTCCAATGTGGATGGTCCACTTCGCATGCCATGTCCATGTGTCTCCTCTGCATTACACTTTCATCCACATGGTGCAGGTGGGGCCCATCTCAAATTTTCCTAATTTTTTGAAACTTCATAATTATGTAAAATTTCAATTTGGCAACAAGGGGATTATTTGGAAATTACTTATGGCCCCTTTTTCCCTACGGAAACTTATTGATCACTTAACAAAATCATATTTCCCAATATTATATATACAATTTTTTTTTTTCAAAATTTCCCACACTAATCTACCATATTTTCCATTGGCCATAAAATATAGCTCATGGATTTAATAAGAATATCACCTGAAAAACTAAATCCACAAATTTTCATAGAATAATCTCACCAAACACTTCCTATGCAAACTCTAATTTCTACCTATAAGTGTGGATGTGGTCCATATAGCCCCATTGTTGCAACCACGAGCTCTGATATCACTCTCTCACATCCCCATCCATAAATCCGACTAGAGGGGATATTTAGAAATTCATAGCTTCTGGATTTCTCCCCATCGGCCATAATATGAATTCATAAATAAGAACTGTATGTGTAATTTTAGAATGCAAAACACAATGAAATTAAAAATCTATCTACACATACATCATGCATAAATAATCACACTCATCACATGAAGAAAATCAAATCATTCCATTATCATGTACAAAGAGAATGCTTATATTTAAATAAGAATATCTAAACAATTGGTTGTGTAAGAGTGACTTTTGACCCAATCGTAGGTATTAGTTGCAGATACCACCCCTAAGTTGGGCTATGAGGCCATTAGGGTGAAGGAACACGTACAAGCTTCTCTCTTTCAACCCACAACCCCAATTGCCTCAATGCTTATCCTTAGCTTCTATAGGAATCCGACTCAACAATCACAACCATGGAATCCTTCCAACTACCCCACACAACACAAGGAAAAAATTTTCCTTAACTAATCCACAAATCTCTCAGGAAATCCGACCCTTACAATGTTTATCGGTGTGTATAGTAAGAGTCAAATCTATTATGGGCATTTCAAGCATTCCAGGTAGAATTGACCATGGTTCTCAAGCATCTCTTGAGCAACAAAATTCAACGGGTAAAGATTCATATCTTTATTAGCCTTTGTGCTCACCTACAACCATATATAATTAGAATTTTTTTCTATTTTTTAGTTTGGTAATGGTAATGGCGATGGAGAGGATAGCATCAAAAAACTATGCGTGAGATAATTGTGACAAGATTACTAGAATAACTTATGGATGTAGAAGGAAGGACCCTTACTACTTTCATAAAATTGTATACATCCCATGCTTCAATAACTACATGAGAATAATCCCCACCCACCTCACACATGCATTCAATGATTGGATGTAAAGTTCAAAAGGAAGTAATTGCATCATTTAAGGCACATGGCAACAATTTGATGAGTTGGAAATAGACTTGATTTAATCCCCCATATTCCCTCTTTCCTCTTTCCCTCCATTGGAATCATGGTCCCTATACTAGTACTTTTTACACAACCATATTGGACCGTTTTATTATATTTCCAACATAATATTGACATAGCTTTTGATTTAGCATGAAAATCCAACCACATGGTCAATATAGAAATATTTACACTATACGTGTCTAGCCATTTACTAGTTGGTCCTTGGCCTTGAGATCCACACTAGGAATCCATAATAGAAAATTTACATCATTTACATAAATTTGATTTTATACATTCCAAGTCAAAACTAGGGATATCATACAAATTCTAGGCATGTATGATGGCCTTAGCATCCCCTATGATGGATCGGTTCTGTTGCTCTGTGAACCCACTTTGTTCTTGGTTGTATGGATAATAAACTTCCTCTTGATTCCTACATCCTTGTATAAATCCTTGAAATCATTGGAGGTATACTTTCCCCCATTGTGTGATCTCAAAAAATTGATCTTCTTCCTTATTTAGTTCTCAGCTAGAGCTTTGATCTCCTAAAACTTGCTAAGGACCTCATCCTTGGTATTTATAAAGTAGATCTAAGTTTGGAAGACAAGTCATTAATGAAGGAACAATATTACATGATTCATAGTATTGACAATATTGTCATCATTATACATACATCCAAATGCACTATATATAGAATCCCTTTAGAATTGCACTCACTACTTGGGAATTAAACCTTAACATGATTTCCAAGCACACACCCTTCTACTCAATGATAAACTCCGGAATACCTATGACTATCACCCTCATAATAGGTAGCACTTTGTGATGTAGGTTCCCCATTCTCTTGTGCCAATATAGGTCACACAAGTTATCTAAGTTATGCACTAGGGATTGAACATGCTCATCCTCTAACTTGCATAAATTTCCTTCCCTAACTCCGATCACTTGAGTTGATCCTGGGATAGAATCCTTTGGTCTAAATAGGACTTGTTAGTTATTGAACTCTACTACAAGTCCCTTATCTTCCATTACCAAAACTAAAAGAAAATTATTCATGAGACATGGAAGAAACAACACATCATCAAATTATAAAGAGTTTCCTGACTAGAGTTGGAAAGGAATGGTACCAAATTCTACTACTGGATACTTGGAATTATCACCAAGATCGACCCAAACTCTTGATATGTGCTCTTTTAGACTTGAAAATAATCTTAGGATGATGCCATATTCTTAGATACTCCATTTTCTACATCCTAAGCATTATTTAGAATCTTTCTAGAATAAAGGCAATATACCATCAATATATCCTTCTCAAACTTAGAGGAAAACTCATTCATTTGAGTTTCAACTGAGGTTTCTACCCGATTTTGTTGCTAGTCCCCTTTACCCTTTTTCTTCTTTCAAAACTATGATGCTTAATGGTCATGCTTATGACATATGGAGCACTTGATTTTACTCAATTCCTTTTTCCATAGCTATGAGGTTGACTCCTCACTCCTCACCTTACCTTTGTTAAGTCCTTTATTACCATCCTTCTTTGTTTATCCAAATAGGGCATGATCATTGTCACCTCCTTTCTAGTTGTCCTTTGACTCCATTTCTCCCGAGTACAAACAAACTAGAAAAATGTTTCCTATTGATATGTGAACCCATTTAGTGCTTGGTTACTATCTCTTTGTCTTCAACCTTCTTGGGTCCAATTGCTACAATTTGATTGTGAAGATCTTCATCAGGTAAGTGGTGATAGTGTTTGATCTTGTTATCTCTACAAATATGAGTCTATTATGTAATATCATATTCTTGTTTATGTTATCGCTCCGGTAAAAGATAACTAGGGAATCAAACATCTCCTTCACCATCTTATTTTCATATATATGAAGGATCAAATGATTTGTTATATCATCCATGATCATCTAGATGGATTTCAATCCTTTCTTGTTGTGAACTGTCAATGTTAGTGGATCTATCGGCATTACTTCTACATCCTTGACGATATCCCAGAGATCATTATCATCTAATAGAAGTGTTAGCTTGAATTTACATGATAGGAAATTCAAGTCACCTTCCAATATATCCTCTAACCTAAGTCTAGTTGACACCATCTATGATATTCACACAAAATCCCAAAATTTATAAGAAATACCTTTGAAACCCTCTAACATGTTCCATGTAGCTAGTTCAAATAGTTTTTTTTCGTAGTTGATCTGATGTTGTAAAATAATTTGATTCTATAAATCATAGATGCTATGATACTAGGTGAATTTCCTAAACCCTAGGTGACTATTGTACTTATGTTCTCAACTAAACAAAGCTTTTATTTAATTGTAGAAATTAAATTCTTCACATATCAGTAAGTACACATAAAACTGGAAAATAAATAGTGAAATAAAAAACTCAATAGACACATAATTTAATCCTTGAAATGATATTTTCATTAACACTTCAAATCTCAAAAGGAAACCTCCACAACTTTCAAACTAACAGTTGTATGGCGCACCCAAAACAAAATAGATATACACATTTACTGTGGAAAAATCTACTTTCCAAAACCAAAAAAACTACCTGCTAGTTATTCCTATTGTATTATATATTGTTGTTACACAATCTATATGTTTGTACAATTATGTCCATACATGTTTGTATGACTATACAAATCTATCATGTACATATATATGTGCTACTATAACCTGATTGTTTACTTTGTCCCCTCTTCGGTTCTCTAACTCTGCTCCATAGATGAATAAAATCAACTCTTGACAAAACTTGTCTGTAAGGGAAATGAATGTGTTTATTAACCCTCTACCTTGACTTGCCTTTATACTTGAGTTGAAACCCTAATCTACAAAATTCCTAATCTCATAGTGAAATGTATGGTTGAAATTAGTCTAAATCTCTAATGTATAAAAATACACATTATTAGACCCAACAACTAAATATAAGACTCACTTTATTGTAAAAGCAAATTACAGAGTAGATTTTCTCAAACTACTTTCGATGATTTTGACACTAATATTATGTGAAATTTCTTGTCCAGGCTACAATCTTCAAAACTTCACTTGGTTAGTCAAGTGGTGGTATCTCTTTAATTATTGTAACCTACGGTTCCAAGGATTTTAGGTGAATATCAACCAATGTTGGAGGGAAATTTTGGAGGTTTGTGTAGTGGTGTGAATAGTGGTCGTAGATGCCACATAACACAAACATGTGGTTGGTGCATAATACCTTATTACATTGGTCGGTAGTGATGGGGAGATAAATATTGACTACTAAAATGGTTGGGTCATTACTCTCCTCCTAAACATGGATATGAATATGCAAAATAGAAAACTTTGTACATTGATGTGTGTTGTAACAAAATATATCACAAACGGAACAAGGGTTTAAATCCTTCTCGATGTTGTAGGGGAGGTGGTGACAATCATGTCCAAGGTAGATTGAACTACCACATTCTTCATATTTCCTTAACCTTCTCTTGGGGGTAGGCTAGGTTGAAGGGATGGTTTTCGTACTAACTAGAGGGGGTGGGCTAGAATTATAAGTATGGATCAAATTGATGAGTGTTAACACCACTTGAGGAGTGGGATGGGATTTTGGTGGTGTAAGGTTACTAATGAGGACTCAAAAATTAATTCCTGGAATGTTAAGAGTGGTATTCATAGGGATTCCAATAATCCTTGGAGGAGGAAGGAGGAAAGTTACTTGATGAATAGGATCTCCCACCCAGGGATGTCCAACTCCTAGGGCATGATTGGATGAACTTTATTGTTGGAAGGAAGTATTTTCAGATGTGATAGTGCACAATTCTAAAAGTCCCTCTTGGGTGGTAAGAGGAGGAGTAAATAAAAAAGTTTTAATTGACACCAAGTCTTGGAATATTCTAGGAACAACTCTAATGAACGAAGGCATAGAGAGGATTCCATTGACATTAGGAAAAATATTGTCCATGTTAGAGGGAAAGTTGGGATCATGATATGTGAGATAATAAAGTGTGATATTCTTCCCATTATGATGGAACATAATAAATTAAAACATAATGGAAGTGATCACTTGCATAACATACATATAGCTACAGTCAAGCGGGATGTTGTAGTCTAACTAGGCATCTACAAATTGAATATCTATGAATATAGTTTTACCCACAAGTTCAATAGGAAGATTTTGGAGGATGTCTTATGACTTGGAAGGAAAACCACCATACATACGTAACATCATTAGGAACATAATCAACTTGATGGATCCGAGTTTATTTTAAATGTGGGATTGCATGACACATGTAGAGGCTCATTCATCAATTTGATGGTGATAGGAACCTAAAAGGCTACTGAAGAAGGCACATGGGTTTCAACTCTATCCAAATAAAAAGTGATTAGATGAGTGTCAGAAGGATCAATCACACCCAAATTTAATATAAGGGACTTACATTGCATAAGAAAATTCTACATAACTTATAAGGTAGACATGGTCGCAGGGGATTGGACTAAGTCATCCATAACACAATGGTTGTGGGAATCTCTAACATTTTTGTTATTGGTTGTGCGACATAAGGGTATTTTGGGTACCTTTGGAGTAGATTCAATATTGTGTTGTGGGATATGTAAAATTCCTTTTGGCGAAGGTGAATACTTGTCCTTGTTGGAAGTGATAGCTTCTACTAACATACCATATTAATTACGTTGAGTTTGAAGATTGATCTCAATGGGTTTCATAAAGATGTTCTGGAAATATGGGTCACCAAGATTGGTTGGAATACATGGATAGTAAGGGTGAGGCATCATCGACTAATATATTACTAAACCTTGTAGGGTAATGGTTTTTTCAATATTATAGGTTGTATAGTCAATGGATGAGTTATTTGGGTAATGTGTTGGACATTAGAGATGTTACCAATCTCACATTTATTGACCTCATCCTACAATTAACTATATTGAGTAATGTGTGGGGAATGGTGGGTATAATATCCTTATACTTTGTATAAGGAACTTACCATGTTTGGTGGGTTTATTGGGATCCTGATTCATGGGGTTAGGATCACTCTAGTGTTAGTAGCATGGTTAGGGTGTTGGCCGCCACCTTCCTAGTTTGGGTTATTCCCTTTATTCTTCCCCATATTATTCTTTTTTATGAGGTTAGGATACACATTTTGATAGTTGGTTTCAGTTTGGTTGGGTTTGTTCTACTAAGAATAAATCTATTTTTGCATGAAAGGGGAAAGTTTAGGATGTTGTGGTATTGTAGGTCTTGACATAGGGATAAGAAATGGAAAGTAATAACTATGGGTTGGTGGAGAGAAACTTGTAATAGAATAACTACTACACATAGTGATACTACATGAAGTACCATGAACATGGGAAAAATGAAAAATAACTAATTATGTGGTACTCATTCCTACATGAAAGGAAGAATGCGTGGCGTTGGGAGGGAAATAGGGAATATGTGGTTGCCCTAGGTTAGATCATTAACCAATATGGGTATTACCATTTGGGTTAGTTCCAGTATAAGGTAGCATCTGATTCTATGGGTGTTAGGTATATGTAGTTTCACTGATCACTCCATTTGTAGAATAGAGCTCTCAAATGATCTCTTCATGACGAGTCACCATAGGGGGAATCTATGATGGTAGAGTACAAATATTTAGATTGAGAATATATCAAATCGTATTAGTCAACATTAATAAGAGGTTCCTCTTTCGTTTTGATCATTTGAAACCGACATCCTTATCTATGAAAAGTATGATAGATTTTAAGAACCAATCTAGAAACAAGCAGTCATGTAACTTCATTTTAATAAGCATTATTCATCTTCGCCACTAGTGAATGTGATCCATGATATGGGTATTCATATTTTGATAGAACAACAAAATAATTTCCACTTTCTAGTCATATTAAATGGGTAACTCGAAGAATGTGAGAAAAATGGAGGATAATGACACAAAGTTGGGATGCCTCACAAAAAGTTTTTCATTGTACCACTTTGTTGCACACTAGTAACGGTTATTTAAAATAAGTGCAAATAGATAGAATCATCTATGATGCAATTATAGGAACACCATAGATGGAAATACATGATATGGTTGGAGGGTCCCTCTTCTTCCTTACCTTCAGGCTTAAGGAAGTCTGAGGGTAATTTGGTGGGAATAAGAGGCCACGTAGGGTCATGTATAATAGGATTGATGGTTAGTCACATCAAGTCTAGTATATTTAGATTAGACATAAATGGGAGGGACCACATCCTAGGTACATCCCTAGTAATGTTTTAATTCACATTTAGATTGATATTTGTATGGGCATGATTAAGAGAGTTGGGGGAACAAATTCCATACATATTGGTTGTTGGATTTCCAAATGGGGTAGTGATACTAGGTAAAGGTCGTGATATGGGATGAGAGGATCGTAAATTAGATGACCACAATGAGTAAATAGGGGGGGTGGGGGTTTTTGTTGTTTGATTTTCACATGATAAGGTATCTAATCACATGGCTAGAAATTTGGAGAGTCGTAGTCAATCCTAAAAGTCATCTACAATAGATAGGGGGTTCAATATTGACGATGGGGTATACCCACTAACTCAAATAATATATCTACACATGAATAATGATAGGCGATCAAATTAACTAACATTAATTCTAAAAAATACTTAAATAAAATAAAGTGCAAAGTGGTCATAATAAGTGATTTAACTAACTAACAAACTAATGTAAAAATGAACATCCTATTAAAAAAAAGGCTTACCAGTCCTAGGAGATAACTATATGAAAAATAATGTGAAAATAAATCAAAACATTCTCAAATCTTCCTCAATAAGTGGGATAGAAAGTTCCAATGAATTATAAGAAATAGAAAGACAAATAAGGACCTTTCAACTACACTACTTAATGAGATGTCAAATACACCAAGGGAGTGAATGAGATAGTTAGATTGTAGGACATTGGGGAAAACTCTAGTAGTCCTACATCTATCAGTCTTAAGTGCCCTCCCTCCTATGAGAGCCACCTAGGTAGTGTTATAAACATTAAAAATAATATAAATAAAAATAATAACAATAACAATAACAATAATAATAATAATAATAATAATAATAATAAATAACATATAATGAATAGATATTAATTAATTAATCGAAGAGTGGTGACCTTTACATTGAAAAGGTGCAATGACTAATATAAAATCCCAGATATTATAATGTAATATATCATCTATTTTTTTCAACATAAATTTATAAATTTATTACTGAAGATGGATTCTCTTCTTTAACATCCGGATACAGATTTTCCCATAACACTTGGACTCGGTGTTATAGTGGTATCAGAGTTGACACGTGGTTTTAGAAGAAAAAGGTAAGAAAGACTCATGAAAAAAAAGTAAAAAGAAAATAAGTTAAAAAGAAAAACAAGAAATAAATCACTTTAATGAAAAATGACAAAAAAATATAAGTAAAACCACATGTGGTCTTTTCCAAAGTGTGAGACAAAATAATAAAAATATTATTATTTAATAACTATTATTAAAATATTTTTTATTTTTCATAAAATGTGAAATGACCTAAAATTATTTGACTCCACATACTAGAATATTGATGGCTAACTTAAAAAACAATTCGATAAATTGGAGGCAAGGATGAACGACAAGATAGAATCCACCATAAAGAGGATGAAAACTTATAGATCTAGTAATCCTCCTAAACAACAAATTACTTCGAGTAAACTGATGGCCTCATCCACATCGTTATGAAGGAGATACCCCTTATCGTTGAGGAGGTACACACTAATGACAAGCAACAGAGGGAAGTTCCATAATTCTCAATTAGTCAAAAGGGATCACAAACTAGGGTACACAATAGTCACAAGTAGTAGAGTGAAGTTACACTAGGCTCAGTTAGTAAAAAATGGATCAGAAACTGAACAACCTCACAATGGTGTAAATAAGAAAAATATTGTAGAAGATATAGCCAAAGTATATCATGTCTCCTAGCCACTTCTAAATTCTGAACCAGTAGCCACTAATACATAATATCAAAATTGCGACGGTTTTTCATTGCTATTCCCACATTTTTTTCGTCTCACTTGTGATGATAACAGTCGTGACGTTTCATGGCAATTATTGCGTGGATATATCGACGAACTTTATAAGCCATCGATATAGAGACAAAAAATGGTTGCCACATGTCTTATATATGGTGGCCTTGGAATTGATTTTTTAGAATTCATTTTCTACGTTTCGCCGCTCTATCAACATAGTTTTCGTCCCTACAACGTCACAAATATGGCCAAAAACTGCTACACAAAATCTAGTTTCCACGAAAAACCGCAGAAAACGTTCGACAATCATTTGTCTCTCTATCGACGAATTATGGAATTTGAACAGAAAATTCTTCCATGCAGTCGTCGCTCTATCGACCAATTTGTCGTCCCTAGAACGACGAAAATATGACCAAGAACTGCTAGACAAAATTTAGTTTCCACGTAAAACCGTGGAACATATTCGACGGAAGTTGGTCACTTTATCGACAAATTCTGGAATTTGAACAGAAATTTCTTCCACGAAAAACCATGGAAAACCAAAGACTTTCAATGAAATCTGCAAGTTGAACAGTAATTGTTCCACAAAACCACGTCACTAGAGCAACAATATTCCTGGAAAGCCACACCGGGTTTCGACGATTTTGCAGTACCCACGATGAAAGTTGGTCGATATTGAGACAAAACCTGGAGGTTTCAAAATAAAAAATAAAAACCGTGGAAAGGCACCTTCCTTTCCACAGTTTTGGATCTTCAATAAGTGCTTGTGAACAAATACATACTATATTTTAAAGACAAAGAAATGGATAAAATATAACACAGGAAAGGTGATTTATAGAAAATAAATATATGGGGAAAGTAAGATATGGGAAAAAACATATTGAACTAAAAGGAAAAAAAATAAATGGGAAGTTTAGGGGGAGGTCAAAAAGTGTTAACTAGCTCTAAAAAATAAGGCATAATTATTTAAAAAGTGCCCAAAAGTACCCAAAGTGCCCCTAATCACCCTAATTATTGCCTCAAAAGCTGTTTTCCGATTAGGATGAACAAATTCATAATAATTGGCTAAAATACATAATTAGAGGCTAAAGTGGCACCTCTTAGAACAGATTCTATGACAAGGCAGGAGGGTACGTCTATAAAAATACCATCAATAAAATATGTTGTAACCACCACAGGGATCGTATAAACATTAATTAAATGATATTCTAGGCACCATTGAGAGATGATTTCTATGATAAGGTAGGGGGGTACATCTATAAAAATACTATCGATAAAAGACGTAGGCACCACTGGGCTTGGATCAAATTATAGTGATCCGAATTCAAGTTAATCCCACTAGGGTTTAAAGAGCCCACAAGGTCTTGGAAGGATTCCCACAGAGCTTGGAAGAAGCCCACAGAGGCCTGTAGATACCCGCAGAAGCTTAAAGAAACCCACAAGTCAGAAGTAAAGGAATCCCATGTTTTGAAGATGAAGGGAGCCTGAGGAAATCCGCAGGTGTAAATGAATCCAGAGAAGGTCAACCTCACAATTTTCGAAAGAGATGAAAATGAAAAATTGATCCTTCTTATGCAACCACCTCAAGCATGGCCAAAATCGGTCAAAGTTAGTACCAAATATTCCTGAAAGAAAAAAAAAAGTCCCTCGAGCACATGATAGGAAAGAGACATGTTAATCAACAAAAAATTGACAACTTATTTTATTCTTTTTCTATGCGTATAAAAAAATCATCATATATCACCTTTTGGCATTGATTAGAAGCAGGTTTCAAAGTTGAGCATGCAATTTGTAGTTTAGAAACCATATCAAAATTACCTTAGAGACACTCCTCATAAAATATCATCACTTGCTCTACTACGTGTGAAGAGGTACTAGTGATCATTCATCATACTACAAAAAACATACGGTGCATTGAATTCGTCTTTATTGAATAATAAATAAATAATAAAAAATAACTCAACCCTTAGGGAAAAAGATTAGTTGTTCACTTAGAAAATCTGTGTAGGATCTCTATAGTTCCAACTGGTGGTAATTTGTTTTGATGTTGCTCATTATTGGAAGAGGTGAATATGAAAATTTTATCCTTCTTATGCAACCACCTCAAGCATGGCCAAAATTGGTCAATTTAGTATTAAATATGCCCATAAGATAAAAACAGTCCCCTAAGCACATGACGGGAAAGAGACATGTTAGTCAACAAATAATTGATAACTTATTTCTATTATATTACTAGGATTGATCTCATGTAGAAAAAAACTCATCATAAATTACCTTTTGGCACTGAGAAGTAGGTTGCATAGTTGAGCATGCAATTTGTAGTTTAGAAACCATATCATAATTTCCTTGGAGACACTCCTCATGTAATAACATCACTTTATCTGCTACCTTTGAATATCTAGACATATGAATTTACGGTCCACATATGTGCCATGCAACAACTGAAAGTTTATCATCATAGTAATCAGAACATGTAAAATAGTACAACCAATAACTAGTGTTAATCATTTAAAGTGCCATTTAGCATATGATTTCCATATATGTGTATGTGATAGCATAGATATAAAATACTAACTTAATGAAAATTTAGTGCCAAGCTAACCATAATGTTATTATCATTCACTCGATCCTGTATGTAAGATTTGAAATATAAAATCATCAAGTCCCTTACCATCACCCAGCTCTCAATAGCAATAATTAGTACTAAGAAAATCCAAAACAATACTAAGTAAAATAATGTCAGAACTATATCATTGTGCATTCAGAGATGTAAGGTTCCAGATATCAGTAAAAAATAAGACTTACATTTACCCAGAAAACTAATGCAAATAGGGAAGAAAACTAATCAAATCAATAAGATATATTTATACAAAATACACCAACATCTAAATAGTTTGAAATACTAACTTGTTTTATGTTTTGAGTGTGTAGATAAGGCAGTTAGGGCATACGAGGTCTGCAGTACATATTGCAGACCTGTGTTTGATAAAGCAGAGGGCTCGGATTGTGGGAGCAACAGTTCTGCGTTTTTAGGGTTTTACACAGAAATTCTTTTCTTAGGGCTTTCTTTTTTGATAAAATAAAAGTTACAAAAGCACATAAAAATTAAGTCTAAAACCTAAGAGAAACAAAAATAACCTAAGATTAATATTTACAAGTATACAAATAAGAAAATTTAGTTTTGAAAGATAGATGAACAATTAGGGTTTGAAAAAATAAAATTTATTAACCTGGGGTTTCATCATGCCAAAATTATAGGAAGAAGGGCCGAAAAAAGCCTAATTTCTTCTACGTGATTTTTCTTCTATTTTTCTACGTTGCTAAGAAGCATTTGTGTTTTATGTAGAAGGTTGTCTCCTAGTTTGGATGATAGTCTAAAAGTAGTTATTTACTATCAGTTGTATCTCTTGTATATTAATAGAATGAAATAGAATTTAAGGATAAAGACAAACACATTAAGGATAAAGAACACGTCAAAACCCTTACCTTATCATTGTCCTTTCGCCAGATCCATTTGCCCATACAACTTGATAAGAGTTGCCCATGAGATGCATTTCCATCACCAAGACCTGCATAAATCATCAAAGATAGAATTTTTATATGAGAAAATAATATACAAGCAAATAAACAGTCATTTAAATCCTACTATAAAGTCCTGTAGAAATCAATGAACCGTAAAATGTTAAATTTATTAACAATTTTTTAAGAAATAGACATGCATTTAAAAATTTACAACCATCTTTAATACATAGTAATAAAAGAGTATTTATACCTTGTTGAGATCTGCTATGTTTCGAGAACAATTTTATACTCCCTACTGAACAGGGCCAACCACGTGAAGGTGGAATCTCATATGGCCCCTCCCCACCCTCACATTGCTCTCAATTCCCCATACCCAATAAATGATGTTGTTTACATAGAAAACATTTGAACGTTCATGCATAACTAGGCTAGTCATCAAAACATATAAACATAAAAACATTAAAGCATAATGAGGTAATTCATATAAACATTGTTTTAGACTAACAACATCGATATAAATCCAAATACAAGTCATGAATTTATACATCTACTTTTTCTTTGATTTCTATTTTTTTGCATTGAAATAACTGACGATAATTGGGATAGTATCATCATCATTTGGTGGATTATCTACAAATCCATGTCCTGCTAGTGTTTGTGTTTCCATGCCCTCATGTATCATGCTTCTTGTACATCATTGACTAGAGCATGGAGGCAATTTTGAAGGGGCGTGAACTGCAACAACGAAAATGGGCATATCGATATGTTGAAATATTATTGAAATTAATAGTTCATCATTTTGATTAAAATTACAATATTTCTCTTTACCTGTCTGTGTAGATGTGACAGCTGGGGTGTTAATTGTTTCTCTACTTGCTAATTCCTCTTACGGTTCACCCTCCTAAGCTTCACGGTCCTCGATTGAAAGAAGAAAATTTAAAAGTATACATCAGGAAATAAATATCTATAATCACAGTAGATATTTCTATTTCCAAAGCACACATACCAAAATGGACACTCTGCTCCCCACTATCATGGGGCATGCACACCCCAACATCAGCTGGTACGTGCGAAGTACCACTAGATTCAGTGATGCGGTTGCACTGTTGCTTAAAAGAAAACATAAATATTTAGTTATAGGTGATATAATAAAAAATGAATAGACTTTAATAGTATACTGCAATGATGTCCTTATTCATTTTATTTACCTGCATCTGCGTCATTGGAGAGATTGGAGTCTGCCCCAAGCTTTTCCGATATTCAATGACACTTTTTAAACCATAATTGAAACCAAGCTTTAGGTCTTCCTCGGTGGCATCATCTTGGAACGTATTTCCCTGCAATGCATAACACATAGAAAAGTCCCTCTATCAAAAACAAATATTTTTTCACTACTTTGAAATAAATATTCCCCATAGTTAATTATTTAATTCTTACGATTCAGGCTCTTAGTTTTCTATAGCCACCCTAGCCCAGTCTATGTTGCCCGTGATTTTTCACTCTAGCCTTGGTTTCTTTGGAGGTGTCTAGTAGCCTATATATGAAAATTTTGAAAAACGTTAGATATCAGAATTCTTGCTTAAAACAAAAAAGAAAAAAATAAATGAGCATATTTCACTAAAAATATGATATGTGTTGTACCTTGCTTTTCCAGGCCGTGGTTGTTTTCCTTGTCTTTTTAGCAAGTTCTCCTTTGCATCCTCTATGAGTGCCTTCCACTCTTTCTCCAAAACCATGGGAGGTCGCTCATGCTTGAGGTCAACTTGCAATTTATCCCTATATTGGGCCTTGGTATGATTTAAATTCTCGCCGGCTAACTTTGCAACCACTTTCTTGTTGAATGTATTGTCAAACAAGTTTACCATGTGGTCTATCAATACATCTCTCTTTGCGCTGTCGTGGCTATTCCACCTTGTGCGAATTGTGGGGCCAAACAGCTCCAATGCCTTATCATTCAAATTCCTGTAGAAAACATTGTTTCCTGCATAAACGTGTAATCCATTACTTTATAATAATTTCAGCATATTTCCATTTCAATTTCATGATTAAAATGAATAAATTAATTAATAAATACCTGCAATCTTTTGAATCTTTATCAAAACACAAGTGTCATCCACCAGAAAGCTTAGATCTAGTGATCCGATGCTTTTAACTCGTTCTGCTCCAGGAAAAGTTTCCTGGCCATCTACAGTAGGTTCATCTCTAGAGTCATGTGGAGTCCTAGGCTCCATCTCATCATGCTCTGGCATGTCATGCTGATCAAAATCGGTGCCCTCATCAATGGATTCGAGGCCAACCGGAGGAGTGTCAAAAAGCCTCATCAGTACATTGCTTTGTCGACGTTGTCGTTGCATTGGTGCATGACTGTTACCTATACCTATCTCGATAATTTCTCTAGTCACAGGTTGTAAAAACCCCTACAAACAAAAAAATTTACTGTATCAGAACAGTTGGAAAAATAGAAAACATAATATCAGATATGAAATCCTATGTCAAAACCCCAAATTTTCACAAAAATTTAAAATTTTGATATAACAATAAATGCTAAAACCTGCGGTCTAATAACAGCTAACGGTTTTCAATAAAAGAAACAATCAAGTAACTAGTTTCACTAAATCTTAATTGTATTAACTCAACAGTTCATTTTTTGGTAACAAGAATAAAGTCTTCTTGCATATTGTTTAACTTCAGTTTAATGATGAGTCTTTTCATGTCAAGTAGGTGGAATCTACTTTTGAATCCAAGGCTTACTCAGCAATCGTGCTAATGCAGATGATTACTGATTCTTATAGGTTTACAGGTATGATCGATCGAGTACGTATTAAAAATTCTTTAAAGTATCCAGTAGTATTTATTTGCAATTAAAAAGCTTAGTAATGAAGCTGCTAAACTTTAATCAGTTTCTGTGAGGTAAAACCATTTGGCTTCCTTCAGTTGTTCTTGTAATCATGTTCAGAAGTAAGTAACGACAGTAAGATATGTTTGCAACTCTAAGCATTAGAATCTTAGTTACAAATCATTTCTACTTTAGTCTATGTAATTTGAAATGTTATAATGATTGTATTGTCAGTATTTATGCAATAGTACATTATCTTATCTGGGTAACAATTGACCCACATTTCGCTTCTGCAAGATAACTTACCGCCTGTTAATCTTTGGACAGTATAAGTTCGATTGTGCAAATTGCAAACCATCATGCCTTACTACATAAGATCATTGTTTGCCTACACTTTAATTTCATGTCGAACCATGAGGTTATAATAACTTTTGGACTCAATAGATTCATTCCTATTCAATTTCTTAATTTTCTATTATACTTCTCTTGAATTACATTACTGTCTACAAACAGTTTATTTGAGATTGATGTTCTCGAAACAGGTCAACTTTCTAATTATCTTGTTTAGTTATATAACTACTTTACTACCCAATTAATGTGGTGAATCTTTAGTAATTTCCAAGTTGAGTCGTAACCACAATCCATCAAAGTATTGTCGCTTTGAACTATGTAACAGAGTTTCATAATAGTGTTCTTACAATCCATTTTGTTCACTTCATAGTTCTCCTATCAATGAGTTATTAGTTCTTATGTGACTGATAAACATGCATACTCTAATTGTTAATAGACATTCAGTCTATATCTAGCTCAAGGTTATAAACATGTTGAGATTAGAGTTTACGATTCTCCAACTTATTACCTTATACCATTTATAAAAATTATAACTTGTGAAGTCTTTGTATAAGAGATTTACCATGTATAAACTATAGTCTTTTACAAAGGTAAACTATAGTTGTTCATTGATTAACATGATCTCTCCCATAAAATATTTGATCTCTTATCTATAGTAAAGACATGAAACATTGAGCTCTATCTATAATTAAGACATAAAATATTCGATTTCTATTTATAATAAAAACAACGTTTGGAGAAAAGAAATGCAACTATCCAAATTGCATTTGTAATGTTATAATATATAAGTTGTAAGGTTAAAAGGTGAAATGAGTATTATGCATGCATTATTTTCGGGCTTAAACTAAGGTTTAAAAGTGACATTCCATGATAGGTCAACGTAATCGTAATGTTGATATTCTATCACTACACTAGCATATGATAAGGTGCATGTTAATATCGATTTGCATGGAAAATTATTGGGTGGATGATAAAGTTTACTCCTCGTTCCAATGATTTGATAATTGGTTTTTTATTTATGTAGGCACTATAGTATACGACCCACTGCATGTTTGATTTTATGTGAGCACGTGGTCGTCTCCTAACCAAGCGTGGAGAATATAAAACATCATCATAACCCTAACTCTTATCATTTCCTTCCCGCAGTTTGCGCTGGCCCTTAAGGCTGCTCTGCTTGGCTTCCATGGCGGCTGTCGTTCCTCCTTGCTCCGGTTGCCTTGTGTCTTGATTCAGTGCTACTTTTTTCACTGGTGTGTGGGTTTAAAAGCCATTCTCAGTGGCTAGGTTCTCACTCTGCAACTTTTGGAGATTATTATTGCTCGTGGCTTGCTGTCTATGTAGTTTTCCTTTCGTTGTCTTTGTGGATCATTGTCTGCTCCAGTTTCTCTTGCCGTCCTCATGGTTTGCTGTTGTGTGAGGTTTTTACTTTGCAGGTTGTTTGAGTCTTCATTTTTCAAAGCATGTAGGTGACAGTGCTTTGATGAGGTTGTTCGTTGCTTCCATTGACAGGTAAATAAATAACTTAGAGTTCATTTTCTTCGCTGTAAATGCTTGGATGTTACCGTGGTTTAAAATAGGTATTTGTTAATTGACAAAGATCTTTTACATTGCTTGCAGGTGCTCACCACTGTAAACTTTCATGGCAGAGAAAATAGACAGTCAATCAACGATTTATGTGGCTCGTGGTTTGTTTCGGGTAAGCCCCGTGGTCTAGTGTGATCTTGGTGTTCTTTGATTCTACTAGACATATTATATAGGCTCTTTAGCAATAAGAAAGGTAGGTTCATCTTTGATTCACTACTAAGGTGTTGAAGGAACCTGAAATGGTATTTGAAGATGAAGGCATACCTTCCTTCACATGTGATGTAACTTTGGAAAACCTTGATAGGTTCTACCCGTTCAGCTCTAAAGTTATGGATGGGAACTCCCTTGCCCCAATCTGGAACAATACTAGGCAATAGATACCTTTGTGTATTAAAAGTAAATGGCACTTTCTTAATCCAAATCTCTCCTTCATTTTTAACCCCTGTTGCCTCAGCCACCAAATCTATGTTCAATTTGAATTTCAAAGTATCAAAAGATACAGTATCTTTTTCATAACACTGAGCAAACTTGTGAGAAACTTCAGCATTGTATCCATCAATTTTCTTAAAAAATATCAACCATCAAGCATTTTCAAATAGCTCAGCACATCCTGGAAATTTATCCACCCAACTGAGATCGGTGGGATCAGCCCTATTGGTTTTTCCACTTCTCTTCATCTTCTGTAGGGTTTTCCAGCACCTGTTAGTAATTTCACAGCCTATTTTTCTTCAAGTTTACACAGTCTATCCTATCACCAATTCAGGAAATGCTTTGTGCCAAGTTTCAATAATTTGGCTTAATCACAGAACCAGAAATCTCCAACAGTGCTATTCTGAACTTTACTAACTCAAACGATGCCTATTTAGATATTTTGATTAATATCTCATCATTGAAAATTTGTTGAGTAAGTAAATTCATGTTTTCCTTTAAAAATTTGACATCATAGGGCTTGTTAGAAAAAACCCCAATTTTAACAAGTCATGACAAAGGTCACGTGGGATACCTCATTTAAAGCTTAATACAGGCGTTGGAAATTGATTCCCTGACCGGCTAGGTGTCGAATTGAACGTTCCAAGTGTCTTCAAACCTCCAGATCGCTTCTAACTGTCACCGCTAGGAAACCCTAATTCTTCCTTCAACTGTCAAATTCCCGAATTTTCAGCAATATGTCTCCACTACAACGTTCAATAGCTTCGTAATCTTTAGTTTGAGAACCTCTTCCCGAAAATTTTGCCTCATTCCACTCTCTGTCTTGATTTTGCCATGCATTTGCATTGAACTGCCATGATTTCCCTCACATGATGACCAAACACCTGTTTACATGATTATCCTGGCACGACACATATCAAACCTACTAATAGGAATGAAATCATTGAAAAAATCGGATTGAAAAATGACCAATTGGGCACTCGCAACTTTCTTGTAGCGCGCCAGTGCGTTATTTTCACTCTTGCGCTACAAGAAAGTTCAAACATATAATTTTTGTCATTTGATCACTAATCTAGCTTTAAAATTGAGTTCATATGATTAACCTTTGATCTTAGTGTCATTGATGAAACCATTAATCGAAATACACCCTATAGAACCCTTCAAAAATGAACTTTACGCAAAATTTTCATAAAAGCAAGATTTAAAAAAAAACATAGGAAAAAACCAAAAATGATGAAAACCTAAAGGCATAAACTCAAGTTTGAACTCTAAGCCAAAATTTCCTAGAAGTAAGAACATTAGAAAATTTCAAAAACATAAACAAATATAAAACTAAAGAAGACAAATTCATGACTTAATAGTTTTTATTCCTATGTTAGGTGAAAATTAAGTCAAATATTAATTTAAAACTAGTAGAAGGATCCACACTATCCATTCTTGTGGTGTAATTTGTTGAAAAATAGGAACAACATTTTGTAAGAAAAGACCTGTGTTTGGTCTTGTCTCTTTGAACTTTTTATAAGGTTTTTCATCAAGTGGACTTTTCAAGGGGTTTTGAACTTTAATGACTTCCCACATCCCTTCTTTGAAATGAAGGGTAGTACTAATCCTTGGTAGGAATTTGTAATGTGGCCAAGAATCCTTGCTACAGGTTTGCTGATATGACTGAGGTTAACTACTAGAAACTGCCTCAAAGTATTTCTCAGGTGTTTCCCTTCAATGTTGTTATGAATTTACTATTTAGGGTTATTTGGCTTTCATCAAAACAAGGCTATCGAACATAGAATCAATGCTGCCACCTAGAATAGTCATAGTCATAAAGAAATGAATTTTCCACCTATTACATGCTGCCATTGAAGGCTATAAGTATGGAATGAATGTCCCTTCAGGAGTGTACATAAAACAATAGACCTGAACATCCGAATAATTCCTTGAAGATGCAGATAGATACCTTAAATTCATGGTGTAAGCAATGTTGGCCTTGAATTACTCATAGTACCTATAATTCTAGGAGGGATGACCTTGAGATATTCTCCCATCATACCTATGCCTTGGGGACCTCAGATTATAACCTATGTCTTTGAAACATACTTTTCAGCCTTCCTTTTTACCCACCCTATGAATCACACCTACAACTTGAGAATATCCTGAAACTCTTCCTTTGGACCCTATGGCCTCATACCTACTCCTTGGGACGAGCCTTGGGAAATCACACTTTTGTGGGACTATCCTAACCTATGCGTCAGACCTAAAACTCATACTTACTGAATTTAATCATTCCTAGTATGAACCCTACCATATGTGTGATAGAGTCTAAGCGAAGCCAAAGTAATGTAGGTTATTTGAATCATACCGTAAATAACTATATGAAGCTAATAGAAGCTAAAGTTTATCTAAGATAATAACAAGAATGTACTTAAGGGATGTTGTTCTTGCATGTAAAGATTTGGTACAAGGGGATGGGGTTCCTAGCATGCCATCCATTCATACTAATGTTCTTCTACATCTCTTCCAGTTCTAATGACTATTCTCCGTCCACTCACTGACTCAATGTTCCTAGATTTTAGCCAAAATATCTCAAAATGTAGGATATCAAATTAACAAGATAGTCCAACTAGTCCAATTATTGTAGGCAACGAAAAATTTATTGATTAGTCCATGTAACGTCCCAAACCCTCTTACCGGAGAAGAGGACACTACCGAACCATCAAAAAACTCCGAGAAACTAGCCCCATGAGCATGAACATACATAAACTTGAAATGCTTGAACATAAAACATGCTAAGATGCATAATCATTTACATACACAGCAGAAGCAAACATACATTCATTTAGGAATTCAACATGTTCAACATCATTCATTAAACATTAAATATGATTATAGAAGTAAAGTAGACAACCAAGTCAACACAGTTGGGTTTATCAAGCCGTCAAGGAGCTAGGAAAGGCTGAATGCTAAACTGGTGTGCTCATGGAAGAGCCAAGGATGCCTACACCAGGGCTAGTCTGACTTCTAAGACACCCACACACACCCGACACCAGAAATCAGTCCCTTCTCTACTTCATAGTCCCTCAAGCCCTGAATTCCCTTGCCAGTGCTCTTCCGGGGTTGTGGAGAAGAAAGCTAGCCATCTAACTCTCTCTGTGTGGCTCCCAAAACCAGGTTTCTCAAGCATACCTAGCCTTCAATCCCACTCCACACAGTCCGAAGACCAACCACTGCATACTTGCAGTGAAACAATCAGTTCACAGCTCTGTGAAGATAACCAAAGGAAACAGGGTGACAAACCAAAATGGTGAACCCAGATCAAGCCAAACAAGGAGATTCAGAGTTGTTCTTGGCCCTAGTGTGGACAAAACAACTCAGCAGTGACCTAAAATATAATTTCACACTCAGCAACCCAAAACCAGGGGAAGAACAACATCCCCGATCTCACAATGAAACAACGACAACATTACACAGTTTGCAAATGGGAGAGAAGCCAGAATCCCAGTATTGACAGGGGAAAACATAAACACAGACCACAATTGGTAACATACACGGTCACAATAGGAAAGGAGACATACACCTACCACTGAAACTAGTATGTAACACACAAACACACAGCCCCAGCGTGAATGGCTCTTGCACAGGGAAAATCGTGGGTGACAGTAACTCTTTTTCCAGCTCCCTACATGAGATGAAAATACGATGGAGATTCCCACCAAACGATGTGCATGAGGAAGCTGAATGTCTCTGCAGGAGAATGAGCAAGACCAAATCCTCAGGAGAGTGGCATCGTGGGAGAGTGGAGAGAGTGTTTTCTTCTACCCCACGCGATGTGAAGAGGAAGAGTCTGCTGGAGGAGTGGGAACATGGGAAAGGACTGACAGTCCTGCCACACCCACCACTACTCAGAAATAACTGCTCTTAACTAACAGACAACAGAAATTTAAAAGGGGTGGTTGACACATGGATTTTCCCCATAGGCCCAAAGTTCAACAATTCCCCCTCCTTATCCTTAGGAAAATCATGCCCTATTCATTAACATTGCACCGTTGTAGCTGGCTGTAGGTTCATTTTAATTAATGTACATATTTACATGATGCCAAACTATAATGTGCCGGTTAGCATGATATACCATCGGCAACGATCCCCATTTCCGAAACATAACACAACCAAATCAATGGTGGGGATTTTGTCTTTAGCTCCACACCACGATTAATTACAATATATACATCATGTATCTTTTAATGTAACTGTGGTCAAAACTGGGGGTATTACAATCCCCTCCCCCTTGGAATAACACCGTCCTCGGTGTTCCAATACATAGGAATACATATACAATTTGCACATCCAAAATTTCAAAATTTTGCAGATCTGTCCCATGTTGAATTATTTACTCAAACTTTCAGGACCAAGCCCATCGGCTTCCACAAGATTTTCTTGCTGGTTCTCAGCTTTTGGCTCATCCCCAAGTCTAGGAACTTTGTGTTTGCTACCCTCTTTATGTTCCCTCGTTGGGCAGTCTCGGCGGTAATGATGTCCTCCGCATTTCCAACATTTTGCTGGTTGCTTCATCTTTACCTGCTCAATTTCTTTTGAGTATTAATGCATGGAACATTTCTTAATGGATCGCTTGGATGAATGTCCCATCATTGATCCACTTTCCTTTCCTTTATGGATTTCTCCCAGAAAGATTTTTACCTCCTTTTGCAGACAAATAGAGTGTTGCAAAATCTGGTGGTTCATCTCATTCTGCCTTTTTTGTATCTTGAGCATCTCTCCAAGATTCTCTTGGGTCTTGGAAATCATTTGAAGGAGACTTCTAGCCAAATCTAGTAGCTTCTGGTCTGCTACCATGATCAATGTGCACGACTGGATTTCACTTTTCTCACCTGTGAAATGCATCATTGAAATTTTGTTAGACCAAGCATAATATATGCATTAAAATCAGTCAATTAATTGCCCAATTGGCATGACAGTCCAAGTGTCATCAAGGAGACTTTCATATTTTTCATGCCTTCCCAACAGGTACATGAGCTCATTCATGTCCATTCTTGGGCAGGGAATTAACTATTCCAGTATTCATAATTTACTTTAAGCAAATACACACATTCTATTTCCAGTCATACATGCATTCAACAACCTTTTGTTTTCACAATGCATAAACACACACACACACACACATATATATATATATATATATATATATATATATTATAATAATAATAATAATAATAATAAAGGCAAGAGAGAGCAGCAAGAGTTTTTCCCTTCTTTGTTTTGTTCCATCCTAGAACCCACACCACCGCTGTGGCTTTTCATGCTCTCAGCCTCTTTCACTTCACCATGAATGCTAGATTAATCCCTCTTGGTCATGACACTTAGCGTCTCCAGTCTATTTCAGACCTCTCAACCATGGAGCCTCCCCACATGGTTTGTCTCGGCTACTAGGAACTTCACAGTCTCAGTAGCACCTTTTTCATTTCTTCTCATTCTGAGCTCTTCAAGACAGTCACATGTCAACATGCACCCCTATGATGCTTTCATAGTCCTTGCTTCCAGCGATACCTATATTCAAACATTGAATAAATTCACATGTTTAGTTTATTCTCATCAATTTTTATCTCTTAACCAAGAGCTTAAAACATCATAACCAAATCATATACACATGTATATTCATAAGCAAGAAATTGCAAAATAATCCAATACTTATCTATATTATGTGTTTCCTCTTTGGTCCACAGGATTCTGCTTCGCTTTGCAAACCTTGGGATTTCCTATGGACTTGGATGTTAGGTCAGCACGCAATTTTCTTCACAACATCCTTTTATATATATCAAGCACAGTCAAGCAAACCTACAGTTGGTTTTATCAGACCGTCCAACCAAGCCAATATACAATTGGGTTTTTTAGGCTGCAGCCAATCAAGCCAATACACTACCGGGTTTATCAGGCTACTCAGCCAAGCCAGCTAACAGTTGGGTTTATCAGACTGCAGGTAGTCAAGCCAACACTGTAACATTTAGTTGGGTTTATCAGACCGTCCAGCTAGTACACCTTCATGCTAACTGGGCTTTGAACTTTACCATTACCATTTCCAGGTTTCATTTCCAGTAGTGAGCTCCAATTCCACTACCCCATACAATAAAAGAAACCACTCCCTTCTCTGCTCTTCAGTCCCTCAGGAATGTCTCCTTCTCTGTGCTCTTCAGTAGAAGGGAGGATGAGCCCAAGTCATTGTCCATTTAGTGTGCAACACCAGATTGCATCTGTTTATCCTGACAACACAAGCAATATAAACAAACTCATCAACGTTATTGATCTAAAACTGTAATCATATTTCACATCATTCACTATCAAGTATTGAGACACCAGGAGTGTGTCCACTCCCTAGGGTGTAATCAATATTGAAAACCCATTCATGATCTGACATCGGGAAAGTGTGCACCCCTTTCCGATGTGTACCAGGTAGGCCCTATTCATACTCAAGCAATCTACCATAATAGAAATAAAATGAAAACATGCTTTGCATATTGAATTTAACAATTTGACATGCATATTCTTAGCGAGGGTCACAGAACACTTATCCATTTGCCGAGACAGTATTCCTTCTTTAAGGAGGAATGGGGGCCCCCTTCTCTGAGTTGACAGTCCCTTAGTTTTCCATCCCAACTCCTTTTTACATTTCATATCCACACATGTCTTACCGACATAATATATACCATCTCACTCATGTTGCTTACCAAACATGTAGTGAAGATGAGACATTTCGAAAATGTCCAATGGAGTTTCACTCGAAACGCATTTCCAAGAAAGGGGAAAACTTCCCCATGAATTTTGGATCCTGCAGGCCATCACACATGATCTTCCTGCAATGTATACCCCTGGCACATTCATCAAGTAGCCAAACAGTCAAATACAATCCTTATCTACTAATATAATCCAAATTTGATTGTTCCATAACCAAGCAATGACATTAGTAATTAAATTCAATAGGAATTTGCAACTCTGTCTACTACAGAAATTGATTTTCTTAGAAATGAGGTGATCCTCATTTGTGGGTCTCTTGTAAGCAGCACCACTATGCCCATTATGATTTTATGCTTACTAGCATAACATGAACACCCACTTACAATGCGTCCTTCTGACACAATTATATGCAAGCCAATAGTGATTAGTAGTTGTCGGCAATTTCTCAAACCTGAAATTTACAAATTTAAATTGACAATTCATTCAACATACAAACTATTTTCACAACCATGAGACTCTTCTCATGAGGTTTGGCTCTTTCACAAGGTAGATTCCAATATTTGTCATGGTCTTACCCACTTTTCCATGCCCCAAACAATCTACCTGAAATCTGAACTTCAATCAGCCACACACTTGGTAAGTCTTGATGCATATAATTTTTTCCATTGCTGCAACAATCACTTAAGCATTTCCAGAACTATAGACTTCAAATACTTCCGGCTATTAACAAATCAATATTACCAAAACTCATTTACTTCACGCAATCATTATCGTACTAAAATTGCAAGGTATGGTCACATCATTTATGCAATCTAAATGAAATATTTAGATACTCCTTACTTCACAAGCGTATCATTTGTACCACCTTTCCCTTCCATAGAGCATTTTCAGCGGCTAATCGATTATGACTACCCTCTTCATGCTCTTACTATCCTGCATCCATAATAGCTCTTAAAATGGTTCCAGAATTATCATCAATTCATCATTTCAGCCATTAGTTATTCATAATGACACATGCATTATCTTGATGCATTCATGCAATGCATCACAACATTTTCACCCATACTTATGTATGCACATTTACTCATACTTTTCATATGCATCTATTCAATGCATAACCACAATATTTATGAAATATTTTAATGCATATCCACTCAATGCTACCTTGCATTGATTTAGGATTGTTGTGCATTCAAACATACCATGCATGTCCTAACCATGACTACTTCATACAGGATGCATTACTATAATCAAGACCATCAGTATGTACTTTCTTTGGGCTACTAGGCTCATAATAGCATATACAGGCATGATACCTTTCTATATGGATTTAGTATAAATTTTAAATAACCACATGGTATGAAACCTCTTGATTTTACCACTCCATGCAATTGTCATAATTAAACCATTTCCTACATGGATCCTACTTACACCCTTGACGTTACCAGTTTGGTTGGTCTCTTGCATGAGATTGCAGAATTCTCTCACCAACTTTTGATTCTGGACTTGTTGCCTTATCCCTTTCTCCATAGGGTTGCTGGTCACAATCGTCAGCATCAGCAACATATTTATCCATGTCCATGTTGTCGTTGGTTTTCCCACTTTTTCAAGTCCCTCATCTTTGCATGGAACTCCTCTTCCACACAACAGCCGGTTTGACTTCATGGTCTTGCTACCTCTAGGCATGAAATTCATGGATTTGTCCATATTGACAGTAGCACATTTCCTTTTCAAACAACCACTAGTACTTTGCAGCTCCACATTCAAACTTAGGTGATTACTACTTGTTCCCTGCTGGATATGCTTTCCAATGCCTATCCACATGCTTCATTCTGAACTTGGGTGTGAAAACCACACCACTTCTAAAATGATGATTTTTACCAAATTTACAACTGTATTCTGGTCTGAAATGCCAACTTTGGCCACCTAAAATTTTTCTTCATTTTTAGCATTGAAACTGCCCCCCCCCAAAAAAAATCCACTAGAAAATAGTTGGAAATCGCTGATAAAATCCCACTCGAAAACACAAAAATTTCCTTTTTCCCAATCAGATCTCTTTCCCACTAAATTTTCGACACTTCGGAAATCCAATCCACAATTTCGTCTGGCGCTCATCGGCTGCTGATACATCGGAAGCTTCCAATGTATCGGATCCCTAGTTATCTAAGATTCTGGACCATTTATCGGTGATGCCAAAACTAATATGTGTGGGCAATCGGGAATGTTGACTGCTACAACATCAGTGAGGAAACCCACTTCTGCAATGCACTATCGGCAGTCGGAACCACTAAACACTATGTGTCAGCTGCGCAAAAATAAACGCTTCTGCTGCGTCGGTGACCCAAACAACTAACATTTTTTGATGCCCATCGGCAGACCAAACCACTAAAGTTTTTCAATAATTCGGACCGCTCCTCCCCTGGCTTCTGACATGTCGGTGGTCTGATCTTCTATTTTCCTCCGATATGTCAGCAGCTCAATCAACAAACTTTTTTCACCGCATCGACGGTCCAAACCTCTAATCCTTTCCAATGTATTGACGATCCGAACAACTAACTTTTGCCAACGTCTTTCGATGCATCGGTGACTCTATCATGTAATTTTCGCTGACAATTCGGCAAAACTTCCTTCTTTGTCTTCCGCGTCGGTGCCCTTATCATCTAAATTTAGTTGACGATTTCCATACTTAGAGGATTTTCGGAAAAAATTTCCTTTTTCCCATCGATGTATCGGCACCTGCATTACCTATTTCTTGCCGATGTTTCGGTAATCTTCGGGAGTTCTCTGCCAAAACTGCGGCTCTGCCTTCAACTATTTTCCGTCGAAGGTATCGGAACCTTCATCATCTAATCTTTGCTGATGTATGGGTGGTTCCATCTTTTATTTTTTGTTGACGTTCATCGGCGATCTCTTCAATTAAACTTTTCCGACGGTGGTGACATTTCGATGACTCCATCACCTAATTATCGACGATTCAATCAGCTAAACTTTGCCGATCACCAATGGACTCATGACGTAGAAAAATTTTCGAAATTTTTCTCTTAATCTTCTTTTTGCCGTCGCTGTCGGTGGCTCCTCCAACTAACTTCCTCTCTTTTCCGCTGACGTTATGGCTATGCCATCAACTAGTCATCGATGATCCAATCAACTAATCATCGCTGATCACCGATGGTCTTATCAATTATAAAAAATTTCAAAGATTTCTTCTTTCATGTCAGTGACCTATCTTTTATCTTCCACCGACGTATCAACACCCTGATCATCTATTTTCTGCCGATCCCATCAACTTCGCTGAAAATTCCTTTATCCTCCGTCAATGTATCAAAACTTCATCTTCTATCTGTTGACGATACAATCAACTAATCATCACTGCCGCTTCGACGATATTTAGCTATACGGAGCCGACGTTTCGGTGCTTTCATCATCATTCTTCTGCCGATCCAAATAGCTGAATATCGCAACTCCAAACAACTAATTATCGTCGCCGTTTCAGTATTTCCTTTGTCGGTCGATTCGACTTTGAATATAATTCTAATTGGTTTTACCATTTCTGGATCATCATATTTCCACTAAAATCTTTTTCCATGTGTTTTCTCATTTTCCAGTCGAAGTCTAGTCGACTGTGGTATTCAATCAGACCGAATGTTATTACATGATGCTTTCAGTCGGTTATGATTTTGTGTCAAAGTATGATGAAAAATCGTTTGTATGAATGTTTCTATTTGTTTCATTGCTTCGACCAGTTTGTCATCTTCTAGTATGAATTTAAAGTCCCTGGTAAATTTTTCCTTGATTTCATTCCATACAAACGTTTTGGCTCGTGCTTCTTCCATACTCTACCACTTATTTGGTAAATCGTCCAATGTGGATGGAAATAGGTGTGGCCATATACGTTCATCTTTGTAACCAAGTCTTCTCCATTCTCTTTCACATACATTTATATGTTTTTCAGGATCTTTTCCTTGTGTGAAGACAGTTATTTGTGCATGTTTAGTTAGCTTCCTCCCACCGAATCTTTCGATGAAGTATGTCGAAGTTGTTCTCCATGTGTGTAGCCTTGATTAATGGGTATCCAACCATCGAGCATATTGACCTATAAACGTTTCAACCAGGATTTGGAGTTGGATTCGCTCACCTAAGTTTTTGGAAACTTGTTCGATATGGAGGATTGGTGATTCTCTTTCTTTATACCGAAGAGACTATTTATTTTCTATTTGAATTGGCACTAAAAAAGGGTATTCCCTAATTTTCCTTTCAAATATCTTTGGTATGATGGACATAGAGAAACATTGATGTGTCAGTTTTTCCGAGATGGCCTGAATGATCCAACATCCTCTTGCTTGAGTTTCATAGTTTTACATCCCCCAATCATATAATTCTACATCTAAATTATAGTCGACTGAGTCTTGATTCCCTAGATGAAGTTCTCCATAAGTGTTTGGCTCAGTATAATCTTCATCGTTTTGGATTTGATAAATTTCTTGGACATCAACCTCTTCTTTTATGGGTTTGGTCCATGGTTCTCCTTGTGAAGGATGAATCAGGACAATTACTTTCTTCTTGTTTCCTTTAAGTTTTATCCATTATTTATCCAATGAAATAGAGGATTTCATCTTTTGACCCCATGGTCGGCCCACCAAGGCTGGGAAGGAGCTAGATCCTTCCTTAGGGTCTATAATTTCAAAGTTGACTTTTGTAGTGATGCCTTTTATGGTTGTGTTGACATTTCTCCATACCCCGATAAGTTCGATAAGTCCTTGGTCTGCTAATTTTAGATATATTCCTGATTCGTTAAGTCGAGCTCTTCCCAATTGTTCCCATGTATCTCACGTCATAATATTCACTTGAGATACAAAATCAAGAACAACTTGTTGAACGTGATATCCTTCTATTTCTAGGTCGACAAGTGGGTCAGCATCACTCTTATTTTTTTATTTAGATTGCATATATTCTTAGTTTTTTTATCCATACTAGGTTTGTTCTTAATATTATATAGCAGATCAATATATTGTGCTATTGGTTTATCATTATGTATTAAGCTAAGTAGTTCTTGTGATATATTTTGTCGACTATCATCCATTGTTTCTTCTAATATATTATGTCGATTATCTTTTGTGAAAGTCCTGCAAGAAACCATTGAATTAATAGTTTTTCATCTATATTATAATCAAGTTGTATTAGTAGGTCCTTCAGTCTCTTTTCGTAATCCCGGACAATCTCTGTGGGTTTCTGAACTGTTGTTTTTTACTTTTTTGAAGCCAGATGCTTCGCATCTGGTGTTTGAAGAAGGATAAGAATTGTTTCTTAATATCTTCTTTGGTTGCATTGGGTGTTTTCTTAGTATATGTAATATACCAAGTTAGTGCTTGATTCTTCAAGGCATTAGAGAACTGTGTCATCTGTTTATCTCTACTTGTGACTGCGTTTTCTTCCCATGTTGATTTGCAGATGAACCAGTGTCATCTGGGATCCTCATCACCCTCATAGAGGGGGATGTGTTCTGCGTCATGCCCCATGTCGTCGGTGTCGGCATCTTCTTCGGGCGGCGGTGGGGGGGTGGTGGGATATTCTATGCAACTTTGTGTTGTTCACAATTGTTTTCGATGGAACTCTTGTTCATGTCAGAAGTTTTGTTTGTTGGGGTTCCTCCTCAACAAGTTGTCGGACTAGTTCGACTTCTTCTATTGATGTCCAAGCCAAATGATGTAGCTTGGATATTCTTTCTTGTGAATCCTACTACTCTGTTTTCTCTAAAGTTGTGTTTGGAAAGGGGGGTTCTCCTTCATGTCCTGGCTAGATAAGGTGGATACTTTGGTTAGGTGGTTACGATTGGAATGTGACCTAATTTCCTTCCTCAGGTCAACGAATCACCAGATGGTCGTCATCATTTTCTTCATCGTCTAGTCGGATCCATATGCTGAACTCACCATCTCGTAGCCTTAGGTATTTTTCGACAATGGCTTTCACTCGGGAACTCAGGTTCAAATTTATCGGAGATAGAGGTCTTACATCCTGGGGTATCTCAACCTAGAGAGCTTCTTGCTGCTCTATCCACAAATATTCCTCCATTGGTGACACTTCTTCTTGATCCACGCCCTCTTCTTATCAGTCATGACCTGACTCTGATAGATTTTATTCATGTGATGTCACCCTCCTAGCCATTCTCCTTTGGAGCATGATGGCCCACTCTCTTAATTCCTCCCTTCTCTTAAGCCTCTTATATCTCTCTATTTTTTGTAAATATGGAGGCTTTTGTGAGTCACTGTCCAAATTATTTATTTCTTGGCAATACTTTTCATTGCTAGTGGTTCCTTCCATAGTCGACTAGATGTGGAAATTGAACACAGTGATAGAACAATTACACTCACAACAATTATCAATTGTACATGCAAAATCACTCACAAAAGAGACTGAATATGGAGCTGAACACTAAACTGTATTGAATAAGTGTACAATAGCCAACCCTGTAATGACATAGGCTACTGCATTAAATAATTACATAAGGGATTTGAATCCATGAGGAGGCAATTCGAATCTAGTCAAAAGCAGGCTTACTAAAATTAAGCAATTCCCCCATAGGTGCATAAAGTAGTTTCCAAATCAGCTAAGGAGCTCACGAATTGGCAAAAGAACTTAGTGTTGGAGTAGGGTCCCATAGCTACAGGAGAAGCTGCCATTTTGGCGGATAGATAGTTTTGACGAAGATATAAGAGATAAGGAAAAGCTACGACACCGTAGCATGTTTCTAGTTGCAGGTAAGAGCCGGAAACTGTGACTATTGGGGCAGAGAAGTCAAAGAATATGGTAGTACCTGAGCAGCCGAGAAGAGAGATCTCACCCACTACATTCAAGGTAGTGGCAAAGATAGGAGGGCTTAGCTACCCTCATAAAGGAAAAAGGAGCAACGAGGCCGAGGTATTGAAGACGAAAGATAGAAAGGGAAGCGGCGCCCAGTACCCATGGTCAGTACCGGGAAGCATGGAAGACTGCAGGGAGCAGTGGTGTGATGGAAAGCGACAGCTCGAGTACAGATAGACCGACTATCATTAGTTAGGGTTTTTGGGTTACTGTTGGGACAGGCCCACAGTGTTGTAATGGCGAGACCTTCGGGCCGCCTATAAAGGGATGTATTTTGTATTGAGAAAGGTTAGCTAGTCAGATGTAAACTATATTGAGAAAGGTTAGCTAGTCAGATAACCTGTAGCGAGTCAGTCTATTAGCTCATAGTTGTATTGTATTTTAATAGAGTCGAGCTCTGGTTCTGTGTTCAGTCTGTAGTATCTGACTGTAACCAGCAGTTGGCTCATAGAAGCATGTATGTAACAATCCGCAGGGATTGAGAGAGAGAGAGAGAGAGAGAGAGAGAGAGGGAATATTGTAAGAAGGCAATATAGGGAAGGAGAAGAGATCTAGGAGAGAAGGGCTCCCGGCAGAGAGTGTGGAGTTACCCAGAAGATCTCTAGCTGCACAACAGGTTGCAGTAGAACTGTGTACTCTCTCTCAAGATATAATAAACACAGTTCTATGGATGTAGCTTCTACCCTGGAAGTGAACCACGTAAAACAAGCGTGTTATGTGATTATTTCATGTGATTGTGCTTTATTTAGTTGATATCTGTTATCTGTTACATTAATGTTGTTTATCAGTCAGTAAATGTCTGTATGTCCTCATTTAGTTACAGCAGTTGCAGAAGGTAAAAGGATAATTTACATGTATCAAGCACCTGCATATGATTTTATCAGTACAAGCTTCATACAGTAATAAGTTAGTCTGTTAACGCATTTCTAGTATACTTATTCGAACAGTAAGTATAGTTGAGGTAGAGTGTGATGAACTGTGGAAGTTCACGTCAGAGGGTTTAATGCCTTGTTGAAAGATAGCCAAGACATTCCACCTGGTGCGATAGCCTTTGGACCGTGAGGGTTGCAGTAGGCCGTACTATAGTGAATATTGGGTTGACAGTAGATGATATCGCACTGCCAGAGGAGCTGCGGTGTGAGATAGCACAGATCGCAGGTTAAGAGGAAGAGAGAGTTGCACATAGCCAGAGTCGTTGCGATGCGATAGGATTCCTTCCCCTGTCAGAACCCGCGAGGAAGAGAGACTGTGCATCGTGGATAGAGACCTCGCTGGTTACAAGAACCAGTGAGTCCCTAGGATGCTACAGAACCCGGTTGAAGACACTTGAGTCTTTGGCCAACCCATAAGATCACTTCGGGTGAGACTTCAGGCCGCTCCGCGGTCTGTCGCCAAAAGGGCCAGTGAGCTAGGGGTGTTGTTGGTACATTACAGTAAACCCGGGTCTGCCCATAGAACCAACAAATGGTTCCATTGCCAATTTTGAACAAACTGAACACTGATGTTCTGTTGGCGTCCTACTAAAGACGAACTCAACCAGTGGGTTGGGTCTAAGGAGAGAGAATTTTCCGAACAAGAGAACAAGAGTCCTAGACTGAGTATAGAGGACTGGTTACAAAAACATATCTTCACTGATATACATACGATATTTTTTGTGACCTATGGAAACGAGCTGTACGACTGGTTATGAAAGTTGACTGATCAGAGCATATCCAGAAAGAAAAGAAACATTGTCTGGACACCGGAGTTGATTTAGACCGTGAAGAGCCTTGATAATCCCATTACGAGGATAGTAGACTTCTGGCTTGTGAGTGTGCTAGAAGGCTTCGTCACAGAGTTTGCAGTTGAATAGAGAAAAAACTTCAGCGAGGCTGAGCGGTACTTCTTCAAAGGATATCGCGGTAAGTACCTAAACTCTTTAAACTTGTCCATTAAGATGTTATTATATGAAAAAGGAGTAATGGATATAGTTTCATACCAATAAGTTAAGAAAGTGTGATGTCACAAGAGTTTGAGAGTGATTTTGATGACCTTGGACATACACGTAGTGGAAAGAAATATAAAGTAGATTTCAGATCTCCCATATTTGAAGACAGTTCAGATAATCCCAGACAGCAGAGTTATAGCACTACAGAAAGAACAGAAGGGGGTATCCCTTACCACCCTTATACCCCATAGAAATAGACTGGAACCCAGAACAATCCCGTAGAAACTCCATCTGGTAGCTCACAGACAGTACATACTACCGTTACATCACCTACACCTACACCACTGAGTGGTAGTAACACAACAAATCAGCATCCACCATGCAAAAATAGAATGGGGGATGATATGAAGTTACCTACCTTTAAGGGTACAGGGGAAGAAGACCCAGAGCAGCACTGGTTTCTCTGTGAAGTTGTGTGGACCATTAAGGGAATCCACGATGATAATATTAAACTTGTACAGTTGGTCACCACACTTAGGGAATGAGCTTTAACATGGTATATGAAGTATACCTCAGCGATACCCAGAACACTTGTACAGGTCAGGACCACCATGATCAAAGAGTTTAAGAAACCTAAGTCTGAGTCATAGTGTATCACAGAGCTCAAAGACATTAAATAGTTACCTACAGATTTAGTATGGGACTTCGATCAGAAATTCAAAGCCCTCATAGACCAAGTCAGCTTTGAGTTTGCGCCGGAGCAGCATAAGGAATGGTTTATTGCAACACTGCTCCCTCACATCAGACTGCCATTAATGCAGCATAAACTCTAGATGCAGGATGACGCGTTGGAGATGGCGATGAAACTAGAGGCTTCACCTCTAGCTGAGACCAGCACAGGTATGACAAACCTACAAAACCAGTTAGCAAATCTCACGTTACAGATGCATGAGATTAGGAAAGGAAAAGAGATTGCACAAGACATCTAGTGTATCAAGTGTAAAGTACAAGGCCATACTAAAGATAACTGTCCAGTATTTGTTGAATACTTAGCGAGTGGGGCTCCTAACCCCTTAGCACAGAATCAAGGGCCATGGTGTGAACTATGTAGAACAAGAGGCCACCTACCTCAGCAATTCCATATGATTCAAAATTATATAGAGACACCTAAGAACTTATACTGTACCTTCTGTAAGTCAGTAGGACACGATGATCATACCTGTAGAGCCTATGATCTCATAGTAGGCAGTGAACACGACTTGTATAGAGTCCAATCAGAGACACCCGGTCTAGCAGCAGGACTAGAGCATGATCCGGCTCATGCTGGTAGAGGAGGAGGATTCAGAGGACGAGGCCGTGGAGGAGGCTTTGGCCGTGGTCATGGACCAGTCACTTGGTACAATTGTGGAGTTGTAGGAAATTATGCTAGGGACTGTTAGAGCCCCACTACGACATGTAACTATTGCAAGTCTTACGATCATGCTATAGAAGAATGTCCTACCTTGATAGCTAAGATCAGAGAACCTAAGCCACCAGTACACCAGAACATCCAGCTTATTGCTGTTGAGCAGAAAGAGCCAAAACCAAGAGTCAACATTGTGACTCGCAGCGGTGCTTCCACTAGTGGGACATCGCAGGATAGTGAAAATCACATAGGACCGGAGTGGGTGCACAAAGCTACTAATAAATCGACACCACTCGACCTGCAGAAGAATAAAGAAACATTTTAGGAAGCTAAAACTTTCTTTAATGAACCTATGCAATCAGGATCACAGGTACAACCATCTAGGGGCGTACCGTAGCAAACGCCTTGTGGGGTTATCCCTGTACAGATATCGCAGGATACCACATCAGGAAGATGAGATGAGGATGATTCAACAGGAAGTGTACAATCCTTCCTACGGAGTTGTCTAAAACTCGTGAGAAATGAGCAAGCTATCAGAGAACTTCAGTGCATCATAGATCAGTACCCGCCATCTTCTTTCATGACAGTGCGCAGTGTGTTGTTCATAATATTATGGGCCATACAAGAACAGGAAGAGAGATGCGACTCACAGCACACGTTGGAGAATTTGAAATGGATGAGGTAATCCTAGACTTAGGATCAGAGGTAAATGTTCTGACTAAGCAGACATGGGAACAGATGGGCAGCCCCAAGTTAGTCAGATCGCCTATCCATTTGAGACTAGCCAATCAACAGAGGGTATCACCACTGGGTCGATTACCACAAGTACCAGTTGACATTGACAGAGTTCGCACCCGTGCAGACTTTGAAGTTATAGAAATCATTGGCGATAGTAGACCATATCCAGCACTACTAGGCATTGATTGGGCGATTGATAACATGGCCGTTATCGACCTAAAGAGAAGACAAACGACCTTTGAGGATGCGCAGATCCGGGTCATCGTACCGTTGGATCCTCTTCAGGGTCCTAGATACATTGAACCTATCCGAGCAGAGGAAGAGGGACATAACATGGAGAGTCTCTATCAGATGACTGCGAACCAGAGTTACTACATCAACCCAACTGCAGAAGGGAACCTTATTTGGCGATGCGATAGCTCATGCGCATCGGATTCGGATGTTGGTCTAGAAAATTGGCAGAATAGACTTTACGAAGTCTCAACGCGCAGATGTGCGTTTATGACTAAGTCACTGCGATGGATTGGCGCAGAGACTGACGAGACCCCCTCATTTCATGGTCTAACAGATATCCAGGACTTTCTTTCGCAGTTTGAACAACAAGTTCCTCACATGTAGAGAATCGCAGCTATGGACCTTGCAGTACGAGCCACACCTGCAAGATGGTGGTATGCACATAAAGAGAAGATCGCATCATGGGATGATCTTAAGAGATTGATGGTGATCAAATTCTCTATTGATAGCGAGTATGTCCAGCAGAAATACACAAGAGAAAGTGACCCCAGGTCACATATTCAGACTTGTAAACCTTCTAGATCTTTCACAAATTTTGATGCATTCTTTACCTTTGTGAATTTATAGCTACCAATGTAGAATGGTAGTGGTGGGAAAACGACCTTATTCATGTTGAACATAAAATTTTGTACTCCATCTATATATAAATGTCGAACTGCTTCTTTGTATACTATGTAGTATGTGGCGTATCTAGGAAACAATGATGGAGCTCGAGATCCTCCATACATCCTTAGGTAGGTCCCTCCTTAGAGAAATAGTAGTCTCAATATTCATATATAATTTCCATTGCACCTTTAGACATACAGTTGCACTCTTTGAGGAAAATTAGCTCATACAGAGGCATCATAAATTCTTCACATATGAGCTTGTAGAAGTTGGATTACTTGTGTACCCAAAGAATATGATATGAATCATATATGGGGGTCTTGGTGTAATTCCAGGTAAAATTAAGCTTCATGAATTGTAGGCATAAAATACAATCAATCAAGTAAGAACCCATGCAAAATTATGACTTTCTTTGAGTCAGGCCTCCTTGTGCAACAACTATACATGACGACAAGCTGCTTGATACAATATCCACCTAGTTAAAAATAGTTCCTTGCATAGCCACATTGTATATCAATGGGATCCAACTTAACTTGTAGAATTTCCCATTCGCTCGACCAAAGATTTTTTTTAGCATTAGGTATATGATCCTGTAGGGGGTGTGTAAACTCATAGTCTCGTACTTATTGTAATCACTTAGATCACTATGTTGCCAATACTACACATAAGAATCATATAATCATAACAGATACAAGAAACAAGGATAGTAGGTTGAATAACAACTTTATATTACACAATAGCACATGTGGGTTCATACAAACATCAAATCGAATCAAGTTCGTATCTGGCTCAACAACCTATATATATGATTACAAAACAGTTACAAATAACTACTTGTCTGTTCAATTAATCGACATGGCCTATGGAGGCCGATCTAATCTCTAATCACTTGGCTAACTAGTCTAGTCGGCTAACCAACTAGGTCCTCCAATATCTTCCCTAGGGACAAAGTCTTTCTTCATCCCGAAGAAATAGGGGAGGTACAAAATAGAATTTCTGAAGTAGTTTTTACAATTGCTTTGTCTAATGGGCTTTGTTGTTGAATATATGGTTTTTTCTAGATGCATATCTCCACAATGGATTCTGCTGCAATTTTGTCCAGTTGCGGAGTGCTTTCTGAATGTCGATGGTCAAGGTGGTGATGCTTGACAGGGTCGACATCTTCTCCTGTATTGATAGATCTATAATATTATCCAAGTCAGGGCCCAAAATTTGTGCCTTATCCTCTACTGTATAGAGTAATCTCTTCATGTGTGGAAAAATCTTATCAAGTGTTTCAAGGCTAGGGATTGCTTGATTCATCCACTGATGTGCTTGTTTTTCTAATTTTTTGAGTTTTGTTGTTTCCAGTACTATCTGATCTTGTACAATACTTTCTACTTCATCTGAAATTCCCTGTTGGTTCTTCAATGTCTTAATTTACTCACGGGCATCTCGGGACCGTTGGAATACTTGACCATATTACGTGTACCAACTTCTTAAGACTTCCTTTGTAGTAGTAGACTCCTCAATATGTTCTTGGAGTACTCTGTAAGCTTCCAAGAATTCTATATACCGTTGTCTTAGTAAAACAAATGTCTCTTCAGTTTTTTCATCTTTATTTTCCTATAAATATGTCTGAAGTTTGGAGACGACACTTTCAAACAACTAGTAAGCTCTTTCCAGTGGTTTGTCAATGTTGGTTTCTGCTGCTCCTGGTAAAACTGTTTGAGTCAAATTCCTGCATTTTTTCAGAAATTCTATTTGCTCTGTCTTAAGTTTCTCAATTTGTTCTTTCTTTCTTTCTTTTCTTATCCTTGCTTCCTTGTTGAGGGATTTCAATAGTTTATCCAATTCTCCATCCCTGAATTTTGGTGTCTCGATTGCAGTAATCGATCCAAGATGATGTAGGTGGATAATTGTCGGTACCTATTGTAATGTTGATTGCATCTATTGTTGTTCATGTTCTTTCAACTTTTTTTCTGTTCTTTTTCTTTTATGTTGAGAATAATGTGCAACTTCTTCTCTGGTTGGCACTGTTTCGGGTTGGCATTGTTTTGTCTGTTGTTCTTGAGTCGGTTGAACTTCTGTCGGTTGATCCGCTAAAATTCCTTGTAATTCAAAGTCTAACAACTGTGTTTCTAAAAAGGGTCCGGTGGATGGTTGAGGTATTTCTAGTGGTGAAGAAGGTGGAATTGAAGATGATGGTGGAGTAGGTGAAGTTGGTTGTTCAGGGGCTGTTGGGATGGTCGGGATGGTATATGTTGGCATAGTGTTCTCGATAACTTGTGGTGATTCGAAAAGTCCATTATTTTCAACAGTGCCGATGAGGTTGTTCATTTCTTGGTCTATTTCTAATATATCCCCTTGGTCATATGGAATGGATTCATCTGGTATGGATCCTTCCTCGGCCTTATTGATCGGTAATAAGGGAATTCTAGCATATGGTGTAAAGGATGAAGTTTATGATGCGACAACCTGAGAGTTTTTGTCGGTATTTCTTATGAACGTCGATTTGATTATACTGACAAATATTGGCTTTGGTGCAGGCTGGGGTGATTGGTTGAGTTGCTGAGTGATAAGGATTTGATGTGAAGAGATTGACTCGGTAACTGGCCATGTGATATTTGTTTGCTGAGTAGTGCGGAAAATATCAGGAAGCCCATTGATAAATGCATTTAGGTCGACATGGTTGTCGAATTTTTCTTTGAGTTTTTCCATTGACACTTTATAAGAATTTGGTGAAGGATCCGAAGTTGGTTCCTCTGGATCTATCGGGTTGGGGATGGAATTGGTGGGGTGGAAGTTAAATCAACAGATGCTTTTGTAGGAGGGGTGGTGATTCTTACCTTCTTTGATTTTGCCTGTTTGGCTTCACTTTCTATGAATTGTCGAAACTGTTTTTCAGCATATATCTTGTTCTTTGCAGCATCCTCCAATATTTTTGTAGCTCTAGAGATTAATTATTCCTTGTAATTTGATTCTTATGGGAGGATGAGTCAGTGCTTCCCTTTTCCTTTTGCAGGACTATTTCTCTTTTTTCAGGACTTGACTATCTCCAGAGCTAACTGTCGGATATTTTGTTTCGTCATGGCATACTCTGGTTTGTTGGACTGTGTTTCTTCATCCGACTGCTCTCCCCCCTCCTCCTGTTGTTGTGTGGAAATGATGGCTTGTTGTGTTTATGGTAATATTAAAATTTGAAGAGGGTTTTCCTCTTCTACTGGGTTGTCTTCCAGAGTGAAAGTGTTGATATGAAGGTGAAATTCATAATCTTCTTCTTTCTCCTGGTCGGTGAGAGGATCGACAATATGTTGGTTAGTATTTCTTGCAATTGCTGGTATAGACATTTTGGTATTAGACTGTCAGGATACCTCTGCAAATATATCCTTGAGTAATGGGTAGTAGTTGAGTGCCTTAGCTTTTGCTGCAGCTCCTTGCATGTACCAGACTGCAATGTGGTCTAACTCCAATTGGATGTGAGTTGTCGGTGGAAGACTTCTTTGGATGTTTTGGGGCACCCTCCATCTAATTGTTTGGATTTTTAAATTTTGGAACCAATGTTATAATGACACTTTGGATGCTTCTAGTTCCTGTGAGTTCCTAGTCATTGAGAATGGCTTGAAATGCCACATATGGAGTCTTTTTGGTTCAAGGAGTTGTTTATCTTCTACAGGACACAGGTGGTACATCGCAATCCATATGATCATCGATAGAAATCTGATTATAGTGCCATCTTGCTGACACTTTGTGCAGATAGTCTTTACCAGGTTGGCTACATACTGTGCCCAATAGTAGGTTTTCCCTTTGTCAGCTATACTTACAATGGATTCAAGTTGCACCCATGTCCTGTGATGGTTAAGCTTGTAGAAACAATTTTTGTGACCATATTGAGTGTTGTGGCTTTGATTTGGATGATTACCAAACCTTTGGAGTTCTTCCCGATTAGTGTACCTGTTATTTTTTCAACCCACTCAGGATTTAATCCAACAGGAACAGGCTCGCCTTTGTTATACAACCCTGTGAGTTTGTAAATAATGTTGTCGGATATCTCAATAGGTTTATCAAAGTAAAACTTCCCATTGTGATATCGGTTGATGATGAATTTTGATATTATTTCCTTTGTTTCGTCAAATCTTGCCATGATAGGTGCATTGATATAGCCCATGATAGTGCTATCATGTACCTTCTGATCTTATTTTGTAAATTTCTTATCTACATATGCACTCTTCTTGAATTCTGCCCATAATCTTGCCCAAGAAGTTTCCTGAACTTTTTCTTTGCTAATATTTTGCAGTCTTTGTACTAACAGAGTTACGGTGGTTTCTATTTCTTTTGTTTTACTTGTTGTGGATCTGATCTTCTTTGGTGCCATTCTATCGGTAGCAGGTTCAGGTTTTTGAATAGGTATTCTACGCTTAGGGGTCTGATAGCTCTGTCTCTCAAGCTCTTCGTAAAATGATATGAATTCTTCATTCAATGTAGTATTTATAGGTGGCACGAATGGTTAATTTGTCGATGGGGGTATTAATGGTGGATTTAATGGATAAGGATGCTCTGTCGATGGTTCTTTTAATGTGCTCTGATTTTGGCACTCCTTCTATTGGTTATCATCATGATCTGATTGGACTGTTGAGCCCTCTTTTTGTCGATATCCATCATTGTTATGAAAATGCCGGTGAAATGATCGGTAATCATTATGTCGATGGTTTTGGTGTCGATTGCGGATAATTCCACCCTAAGGATAGTTCCCTGTCATTTTTGATCTTGCTAGATTGCTTCTTTTTGTTTGTTAGTGTTTTATGGTTTTTATATATTTTGTTAACAGTTTTGAAACCATTTTTTTTTAGGTTTTTTAGTTTTGATACTTCTTTAGTCGGGAACCATTGACAAGCTTCTGAAATACTATACCTTGTAAAGTTCTTAGTCAAACTGATCCAATGGCATTGATTTCTTCAATTATTTAAGGTCCCATCCACTCTATGTGCAGTTTCTTTGGTTTTCCTTTTACCCGACTATTATACAACAACACAAGATCTCCAACCGACAAGTTCTTTTTTTTAATATTTTGGTCGTGCCATGCTTTTTGTTGTTGCTTTTGGATTTCATGGTGTTGTATAGAAATTAGCCAGTGTTCTTATAGCTTAGCTAGTTGCATTAGTCGGTCCTGCTTTGCTTCTTCGACATTACTATGTAATGTGTCGGCTATGACTGGTGTTTGTTGTCAAAAGTGTAGGGAAATGACTGCTTCTTGGCCATAGACTAGTCTGAATGGTGTTTGGTCTGTGGATCTCTTGTATGTTGTTCTATATGCCCATAATATAGCAGGAATTTTATCATCCTAGTCATCTTTGTCATTGTTACAAATTTTTGTTAAGCCTCTTGTTAGGGTTTTGTTAAATGCTTCTATTGCCCCATTAGACTGAGGGTGATAAGTTGTGCTTCATCTGTGGTCGATTTTGAACTGCTCTGTCAGTGCTGCAATGGTTCTGCTGATAAAAGGTGATCCTAGGTCATTGATTAGAGTCAGTGTACAAACAAATATATTGATTATATTATTGTATATGATTTTAGCAGCTACCTCACTAGAACAGGTTTCGACATGTTCTGCCTCTGCCCATTTAGTAACATACATGACTGTTGTTATGATGTAGCATGCACCCATCCTTCTAACAGGAACTGGGAATGGTCCTATGAATTCGATAGCCCAAATTTGAAATGTTAAACTTGGATTTACCGATATTACGGTCATCTCATTACTTACTAGTGGTCGGCCTAAAGGTTGAGATCGATCACATTTACTTACAAACTTTTGACAGTCCTTGTATAATGTCGGCCACCGTAGTCCCAACTGTTGGATCTTTTTAGTAGTCGTATCTGATTGGAAATGTCCTCCAATTAGGCCATAGTGTGCTTCATGGATTATGTTTTCTCTTTCATGCTCTAAAACACATTGATCGAGTACCTCATCCAAGCCCATTTTATATAAGAATCCATTAAATAGAGTATATGGTGCAACTTTCATTGCTAGAATTTGTTTCATTTTAGTGCTCATACCTTTAGGTGCTTGACCATTCTCTAAAAATTGAGCAATTTATTCTAGTTTTTTTGGTACAAATTCTATTCGAAATAGGTGTCCGTCTAGAAGATCATCTTCAACTCCTGTCAGTTCATCCCCCGTGTCGATTCGCAACAAGTAGTCGAGTCAGACATTCAACTTTTCCGGTCTGACTATAACTTCAAAATCAAACTCTTGGAATAGTAACAGCCAACGACAGATTCTTCCATGGTGTAAAGGTTTGTTTACTATATATTTCAGTGCTTGATGATTAGTGTAAAATATAAAGGTGTTTGCTAATAGGTAATGTTGATATTTTTGGAGTGCAAAGACCATCCCTAATGCTTCCCTTTCAGTTGTAGAATAATTGTGTTCTTCTTTATTTAATTTTTTGTTGCTATACATGATTGGTTAGTCCATCCCATCATCTCTCGGTTGGATTAAGATTGGGCCTATCGTTATGCCTGATGTGTCAATGTGTACGTGAAATTTGACTGAACAATTTGGAAAGCTGAGAATAGGTGCTTTGACTAATTTTCTTTTTAGAGTGTCGAAGGATGCATCACATTCTTCAGTCCATTCAAACTCATGATCTTCTTTTAATAGTTCTTCTAAGGGGTAGGTCATATCTGAATAGTGATGAATGAATTTTTGGTAATAGCTCATATGTCCTAATAACACTCTGACCTGTTTTGGATTCACTGAAGGTTTCAAGTCAGGAATGATTTTTATTTTTGCAAAGTTGACTTTGATTCCTTCTTTGCATACAATATGTCCCAATAAAATTCCTATAGGGGTTAGAAATATGCATTTCTTTATGTTGAGAGATAGCTGGATTTGTCGTCAGCATTCTATAATTAGTCTTAACCATTTGCAATGATCTTTTAGCATGGAGTAAATTGTCCAGACATTGAAATACACAACCATTGTTTTATATATGTATTCCTGAAATGCTTTGACTATTATTCTTGAGAATACAGTTGGTGCGTTCTTAAGACCAAATGGCATAAATTTGTAAGCGAATGAACCAAATTCACAGAAAATAAGTTGTCTTCTTCTGATCTTCCTTGGCAATCGAGACTTGATTGTATCCTAAAAATCCATATGTAAATGAGCAACACTCATGTCCTGCAGCTTCATTTAGGATTTCAGATGCAAATGGTGTAGGAAATGGATCTGTTAAAGTGACTTTAGTCAGTTCTTAGAAATCGACATAGATTCTTAGTTTTGTCAAGTTGTTCTTTTTTAGTTGAACGACCATTGGATTTTCCCATTTCAACTGGTCGATTGGACAAATGATTCTTGCTGCTAAGATATTGCCGATTTCTTTTTTCACTATTTCCTTATATTTGTGGGCCAGTTTGTAAGGTCTTTTCTTGACAGGTCTTGCATCAGGTTTTGATATCAATCTTCATTTCACCCATCTCCTGTACTAACCCTTTAAGATATTTATAGTCTTGGGAAAAGACATCCTGAAATTATTTTAATAGATTAACTATTTATGTTGTTCACTCGTCATCCCAATAGTCCCCTATTCTCTCCATTTTTGGTCTATTGTCCTTAGATATGTCGATTTATTTGGTCTTGACCTTCACGTCCTTCCATTATGGTGCCTTGATTTCATTGATTTGTCAACTTCCCCCCTTGAACTGAGAAAATGATGTTGGGAAGTTTGTTGCTATCATCCAGTCGGTATCTCCTTTGACGGTCAATTCGACTTTGAATATCATTCTAATTGGTTTTACCATTTCTGGATGATCATATTTCCACTAAAATATTTTTCCATGTGTTTGCTCATTTTCCAGTCGAAGTCTTGTCGACTGTGGTATTCTATCATACCGAATGTTATTACATGATGCTTTCAGTTGGTTATGATTTTGTGTCAAAGTATGATGAAAAATCATTTGTATGAATGTTTCTATTTGTTTCATTGCTTTGACCAGTTTGTCATCTTCTAGTATGAATTTAAAGTCCCTGGTAAATTTTTCCTTGATTTCGTTCCATACAAATGTTTTGGCTCGTGCTTCTTCCATACTATACCACTTATTTGGTAAATCGTCCAATGTGGATGGAAATAGGTGTGGCCATATACATTCATCTTTGTAACCAAGTCTTGTCCATTCTCTTTCACATACATTTATATGTTTTTCAGGATCTTTTCCTTGTGTGAAGACAGTTATTTGTGCATGTTTAGTTAGCTTCCTCCCGCCGAATCTTTTGATGAAGTATGTCGAAGTTGTTCTCCATGTGTGTAGCCTTGATTAATGGGTATCCAACCATCGAGCATATTGACCTATAAACGTTTCAACCAGGATTTGGAGTTGGATTCGCTCACCTAAGTTTTTGGAAACTTGTTTGATATGGAGGATTGGTGATTCTCTTTCTTTATACCGAAGAGACTATTTATTTTCTATTTGAATTGGCGCTAAAAAAGGGTATTCCCTAATTTTCCTTTCAAATATATTTGGTATCATGGACATAGAGAAACATTGATGTGTCAGTTTTTTTGAGATGGCCTGAATGATCCAACATCCTCTTGCTTGAGTTTCATAGTTTTACATCCCCCAATCATATAATTCTGCATCTAAATTATAGTCGACTGAGTCTTGATTCCCTAGATGAAGTTCTCCATAAGTGTTTGGCTCGGTATAATCTTCATCGTTTTGGATTTGATAAATTTCTCGGACATCAACCTCTTATTTTATGGGTTTGGTCCATGGTTCTCCTTGTGAAGGATGAATCAGGACAATTAATTTCTTCTTGTTTCCTTTAAGTTTTATCCATTCTTTATCCAATGAAATAGAGGATTTCATCTTCTGACCCCATGGTCGGCCCACCAAGGCTGGGAAGGAGCTAGATCCTTCCTTAGAGTCTATGATTTCAAAGTTGAATTTTGTAGTGATGCCTTTTATGGTTGTGTCGACATTTATCCATACCCTGATAGGTTCGATAAATCATTGGTTTGCTAATTTTAGATATATTCCTGATTCGTTAAGTCGAGCTCTTCCCAATTGTTCCCATGTATCTCACGTCATAATATTCACTTGAGATACAAAATCAAGAACAACTTGTTGAATGTGATATCCTTCTATTTCTAGGTCGACAAGTGGGTTAGCATCACTCTTATTTTTTTATTTAGACTGCATATATTCTTAGTTTTTTTATCCATACTAGGTTTGTTCTTAATATTATATAGCAGATCAATAAATTGTGCTATTGATTTTTCATTATGTATTAAGCTAAGTAGTTCTTGTGATATATTTTGTCGACTATCATCCATTGTTTCTTCTAATATATTATGTTGATTATCTTTTGTGAAAGTCCTACAAGAAACCATTGAATTAATAGTTTTTCATCTATATTATAACCAAGTTGTATTAGTAGGTCCTTCAATCTCTTTTCGTAATCTCGGACAATCTCTATGGGTTTCTGAACTGTTGTTTTTTACTTTTTTGAAGCCAGATGCTTCGCATCTGGTGTTTGAAGAAGCATAAGAATTGTTTCTTAATATCTTCTTGCTTGCATTGGGTGTTTTCTCAGTATATGTAATATACCAAGTTAGTGCTTTCTTCTTCAAGGCATTAGAGAACTGTGTCATCTGTTTATCTCTGCTTGTTACTGCGTTTTCTTCCCATGTTAATTCACAGATGAACCAGTGTCATCTGGGATCCTCATCACCCTCATAGAGGGGGACGTGTTCTGCGTCATGCCCCATGTCGTTGGTGTCGGCATCTTCTTCGGGTGGCGGTGGGGGGGGTGGTGGGATATTCTATGCAACTTTGTGTTGTTCACAATTGTTTTCGACGGAACTCTTGTTCATGTCAGAAGTTTTGTTTGTTGGGGTTCCTCCTCAACAAGTTGTCGGACTAGTTCGACTTCTTCTGTTGATGTCCAAGCCAAATGATGTAGCTTGGATATTCTTTCTTGTGAATCCTACTGCTCTGTGTTCTCTAAAGTTGTGTTTGGAAAGGGAGGTGCTCCTTCATGTCATGGGTAGATAAGGTGGATACTTTGGTTATATGGTTACGATTGGAATGTGACCTAATTTCCTTCCTCAGGTCAATGAATCACTAGATGGTCGTCATCATTTCCTTCATCGTCTAGTCAGCTCCATATGCTAAACTCACCAGCTCGTAGCCTTAGGTATTTGTCTATAATGGCTTTCACTCGGGAACTCAGGTTCAAATTTATCGGAGATAGAGGTCTTACATCCTGGGGTATCTCAACCTAGAGAGCTTCTCGCTGCTCTATCCACAAATATTCCTCCATTGGTGACACTTCTTCTTGATCTGCGCCCTCTTCTTGTCGGTCATGACCCGACTCTGATAGATTTTATTCATGTGCTATCACCCTCGTGGCCATTCTCCTTTGGAGCATGATGGCCCACTCTCTTAATTCCTCCCTTCTCTTAAGCCTCTTATATCTCTCTATTTTCTGTAAATATGGAGGCTTTTGTGAGTCACTGTCCAAATTATTTCTTTCTTGGCCCGACTTTTCATTGCTAGTGGTTCCTTCCATAGTCGACTAGGTGTGGAAATTGAACCCAGTGATAGAACAATTACACTCACAACAATTATCAATTGTACATGCAAAATCACTCACAAAAGAGGCTGAATATGGAGATGAACACTAAATTGTATTGAATAAGTGTACAATAGCCAACCCTGTAATAACATAGGCTGCTGCATTAAATAATTACATAAGGGATTTGAATGCATGAGGAGGTAATTCGAATCTATTCAAAAGCAGGCTTACTAAAATTAAGCAATTCCCCCATAGGTGCATAAAGTAGTTTCCAAATCAGCTAAGGAGCTCACGAATTGGAAAAATCACTTAGGAAAGCTAAAAGGTGATGGAAGGAAAACTCATACATGCTTTTCATAGGAGAAAAGAGTGGAGGATGTGGAGGACAAAAAACTAGTTAACCTCACCTAATCAAACTTTCCCAATTGCCTTAAAGCACTGAAAAAGAAGAAGGGCGCTTAGGAGGCCAGGAATAAAGTAGATTTGATTCCTTGAGGTTTCCCAAGTGCTCCATGAGTCAAAATAGGCAAGTTTGACCACTATGGATAGGTAGATGACAACTTGCATAAGGTGGAGTCATGAAACTAGGCAAATAAGACAAAAATGATTAATTTAATGTCTAAGGTAGCTAACTATGGGTTGATTATTCTAACACCCCCCCTTAAGCCTGACTTA